>CM042687.1:182993852-183399054 GCA_023614405.1 Avena insularis | reverse complement strand
GGCCAGATTTGTTTCATCTACACCACGCCTGGTTTTCCCGCTCTCTTTTCCTCTCTCTAGCTACAAGAGTGGAAGCAAGAAAGAGAGGAAAAAGGTAAACCTACCCAAGCACCACCTCTCTCTCCCTCTCTTGCTTTTGCAAAGCATGCCCCCCATGTGATGTGTTCCCTTCGCCCTTATCTCCACGCCATCCAGACTCAGCCCCAGCACCACCCATCTCCACCCTTCTCCTTCTTCCTCACCAAGCCACCATGGTCATGCCCCTTCCTAAATCCTAGCTTTCTGTCCTCCAAGATCGTCTCGTGTTTCAGCTCGCCAGGGCCGTCCTGAAGCCTCTCTCGAGTTTCATGCTTCCTCTGCTTTGCCGGAGTCCGGCCAGCGTCGCTGGAGCGTGCCACGAGCTCGCCAACGTCGCCACGGGGCCGAGAGGCAGTAGCAGCCGGAACCTTTGCCTCCCTCACGATCTGCTTTGCCCCAAGCTCCAGAGACCCCGCCACCGTGCTCCGGTGAGTCGCCTCAACCTCCCTGACACCTCCCTCTTCCATCTAGATTGCCGAGTCACCGTAGCCCTCCGTCGAGTAGCAACCGTGCGCGCGCCGCCCGCCTCGCCGCCAGCCTGCATCCGCCCAGCCGCCGGCCTTCCCGCGAGCTCGCTCGACCCGTGGAGCCTTGTCGCCCTCTCCCTACCTCCTAGACACCGTCATAGCCGCCGCTCTCTCCATCGTCGGCGTGCATCTCGCAGCCGCGCCAGCTCGCCCGTGATGCAGAAGCCCGCGCATGCCGCGTCAGTTTAGTGACAGCGATCCGCGCTTGCAGTTGCCACCCCACCTCTGTTCATGCCGCTCTAGCAGACACCCTGGTGCCTCTCCCTCTTCGATGTTGGTTCCCATATGTAGTCTGTGTTGCCCTCTTTCAAACGAGCCGTCAGTCGATAAAAACCGTCCAGTAGCATGCTCACCAGCTTCCTCTGAAGATGGAGCTTATTCACCGGACACGCTCACGCTTTAGTCTGCAGTTCGTCATTTATCTGCAGTGTGCCTTGCCTCTGTTCCTCGCTAGATCTCGGCCATTTTAGTCCTCCTTTAGTGCAACTATCTGAACAAAATCCGAAGACCAATGTCCCCTATACAACTTCCCTTTTTACGGTGACGCGAAATTCTCGGCGGTTTGCTTGCAGTATCCGTCCCAAAATCCTCCCAGATGACTATTTTCACGAAATCGTATTCTGTTTCGTCAGATAGTCAGCCAGACCATTTTGCAGATAAGCCCCTAGGTTTCCAAACCCCTAACCCGCACTCCCCAGGCTTGCCATTTGTCACCACCTCGGAGACCCGCGCGCCGGTGGCCCCAACCCTCTCTCTGGCCCTGCTGTCAGTTGCTGCGGGTAGAAACACCCAGGGTAAGAAAAACCCTATACAGATTTCTAATTCAAATAAAATTCAAAATATGTATTAACTCCAAATTAATTTATATCTTTAAAACTGTTTAGAATTTGAAAAAAATTATCAAAGGAAATATAAATCTTTTTCAGATGTGAATTAATATCTAAATTCAAACTTGACCATGGTTGACTCTAACTAGTCAAACATATGACTTTGACCCATCTTTAATAATTTGACTTTAATGAAATATAAATTCATAATTTCAAATAATATAAATAATATATGTTTTTTAATCAGAAAAATATGAGAAACCTGTTTATGCTATTTATATTATCATTTGAGCAATTTAGAATTTTCGAATTATTAAATGTTATTAAATGCCAATTTCTTAATAATTGCATAACTTTAAATTCGTAACTCCGAATTTTACAAATGATATGTCTAAATCGATTAGCTAGACGAGCCCGTTCCATCTATGCATTCCAAGTTATAAATAGAAGCATGCATCTATAAATATTAATAGGGCAGCAATGTTTATGGGAGCAAAACAAGACAAAACTTAATAAAATATTTCCATCTTGTACCCCACACCTCACCCATGCCATGCTATGCTATGCCATGTAAATTGTGAATCATTCCATCATGGAATAGATGGTTGCTTGTTGTATATGATTTATATGATTGTGTTATGTATTTATTTCGGCCCCTTGTGTGTTTGGTTTTTATTCGGATAGACGCTGAGCAAGGAGAATATTAGGAGCCTTAGGAGTATTACCCGGATCCATCTTATTCTACAAATGAACTGCCAGACAAGCATTTCCCCATGCTTGCACTACATATAGTACCTATTGCATCTATCTTATTCTTGCATCATAATTGCGTCACGAATAAATTAAATCCCAAGTATTGCATAGCCTTTACTCTTAAACCCCACCGAAGCTTGTTCTCTTAATCCTATGAGCCTTTACTTCAGGAGTTGGTTGAGCCATGCGATTCGTAGAATTGCATGTGTAGGGTTTGTGAGTGTCTTTAAATAATAAGGTACCTAAACAACTGAATTGAGTAGTAATGGGATAACTAAAGAAAGAGGCACCGGTGGGCAATAGTTGAGATCTGGTTTTTATCCGCCCACTTGTGTCCCGTAGGACCCCGAGTACTTGATTCTTGTTCCTTGACTATCGCACTATCCGCATGTGGGACCATGAATCCCCTTAGTCCTATCTTGAGTCATATTTAATTTCTTGGGTCCACAACTAGTTTGGGGTGTTATTACTATCTTGTACTTATGCCATGTTTTACTACTTTATTTACTACTATTGCTCGAGGAGCGTTTACTACTGTACTGTTTAGTAATGTGGAATGTTTTTGCGGTATCGACAAGCCCAGTCACACTTTCGAGTTTCCAGTCGTTTATAGCCATTGGCACACACCCCTCGGTCCGTTGCGGAGCCGACCAACTTCGTAGTGGGTAGCTTAGTGGGGTGTCCCCATGAAATCAACTATGAATCTTGCGAATGCTTTGTCATGATGCCTCGTTTGGTTTTCATTTGGTTTTCCGAGGTTGATCGTGCGTGTGTTGCTATTTGTGCACCCCCCAAGGATAAATCTTTCTAAAAGCTGTGTCCGCGGTTATGGACGACTTGGAGCATAGTTTTTTGATCATAGACAAGCATAACTAAAGTACCGCTTTAAAATTGACTAAAACTTGACTAGTAATAGTGCAATATTCATGAATGATTAATAAAACTGCCAACGGATGGGATGTTCTTTTGCCTTCTTGTTTGGGAATGGGGAGGTGGGCGAGCGATGTTTATTTATGTTAATATATCTGTTGGGTAATTAGCTTTTGTTTAATTAACGAGCGCCCGTCTATCATTGGTTAGGTGGATGTTGTAGCGTGTCTCTATAGAACAGCTAGGCTTTACTTTTGTTGCTATTGCATCACCCTCAGGTTATTTCCTTTAGATGCATAAAGACTTGCTGAGTCCCTTAGGGTCTCACATGATAAAATATTGGTTTAGATGGACAGGTATACACTGAGGAAGGTTACTGGTTTGAAGAGACCAATGATGGTGTCAAAGACCGTCTGGTGTAGAGATTTTTTGGATGGAGATCCATGAGATCTGTGGGCAGGATGTGCTTATTTTCAGGGCATATTATGCCAATTTGCCTCTTATCCGTACTCGGATCTTGTTTTCCGCTTCTGCTTAATTTTCTGATGTGTGATGTATAAGGATGTATCCTAAATTATTAGAACTATCTAGTAATTTGGATCTTGCCGTATGACGTTGAATATTTCTATTTATTTTAGATAGATTGGCTCTGATGTCCTTGTATGTCGCGGATATACACACTTGTGTATGTTTTGTTTGCATTTCTGTTGACTACGTCGCTCGCACATGGTATGATGTTATTGCAAAGTGGATAGGGTGCTGGCCGGTACCATGCCCTGCTCCGCTTAGACAGACCTGCACGTGGGTGGCCTTTCGACCTCAGCGGTAGTACCACCTTATGCACTTTGGGTTCGTTCGGGCTTGTTTCTTAGAGCGTAGTGTTCGAGGTATTACACCATACTAGGGGCAAGTAGGTGTCATCAAAGGGGTTGTACTTATTAGTACAAATGGTATTGGCTGGAGGAGCCAAGCCACTACCAGGTATAAAACCTTATAAAACAATGCAATTCCTCATAAACAAATTGGGAAAGATGCATAAGTAAACATTAGGACAAGGCTTATAAGAAAAAAGGTGGCTTGATTGTGACCAATGTGATGTCCCTTGACTTCTTTAAAATACTAGAATATCAATAAAAATAATAATAAGATAAATAATATGATGCTTCCTTCTTCTCAGCGTCACACAATCGCAACTATCGCCGTTATCGAGCATACATTCAAACAAATAATACCACATTCAATACAAGGCATACACGAATCAATACATACAACAAGCAAAGTACAATACAAGTTTATAAATCAGTAGGTGTTGAGTGGTTGGATTTAAAGCAAGTGGAAATGCTTGAGGGGCATTTGAGGATTTTCTTAAAGATTTTGGAGGCCAAAACTACTTATTAAAGGGTTTTAAACCAAGGTCATGTTTGTATGATATCAATATACAAAAACAATATAATCAGATAGGTATTGATGAAATGAAACCAACAAAAGTGGTTTCACTATTTTATCAATTTTCTTTGATTTACTATGAATTTTCTAGTGATAAAAACTCTAGTTTTAGGAAATAATTCACCAAAAAGGTTTTGTACGTCCAAAAATTATTTCCTTGTATGGTTAGGTACTATCTCATGGACTAATTCACTAAGAGTTAGAATCACTTCAAAATATTTAACAGAATGCCCTCAGGAAATTTCCAAAGGGAATTTTGGAAGGCTTTTATCTTTTTAACCAGATGTAATCTACATGAGCTTTTGACGTGACTCCAAACACACATGGTAGGTATTTAGAATATGTTTCTGTAGAAATTGGAATCACCCTTTTTGGATTTTCAGAACTACTATAGTCATTTTATTGGTGAATTAACTATGCATAGAACAATTTAATTCACAGTAAATCAAACAGAGCACAATAATTATCAAGCACCTGGAGTTTGAAGGATATCTGTGTGCATGTGTTATGGGAGTTGGAATTAGGTCAATACCCTTTTTGGTTTGACATAGAGTGACTCCTAAAGGCATATAGGTGCTGCTTTTGCTATTTTTTTTATCAAGGGTAAGCTAGGAAGCAAAAATATATGGGACCAAGGTTCTCGGGTAGATTCATTCAGATCCTACCAAAGGAATTTGGGTTTAGTACATTTGGACTCATGAAACTTCCTGAGGGATTTATATACTAAAAAAGATACATGCTAGTATTTTAATTACTAGAAAATATGTGAAAAGAATTTTGGTCCAGTTCTAGGGTTGCATGTTAGTGTAGATATACCGGTATGTGTGAAAAATGCCATCTGAAAATTTGGGGTTAATTTCCATTTTTTGGATCAAAACTAAGCAAGCAGATAGCAGATCCTTTAAAAAAAATGAAAAAGCTATGAATTCAAAAAGAAATGAGGGGCAGGGAGGCGCGGGGGTGGCCTCTGGCCTATTTATCTGGGGAGGAGGGGTCCATGGTGTACTTAGTGTAGGAGGAGTTTGTGGAGAGGGTGATGGCTACTCACTGGGCACTGAGGGCAAGAGGAGAGGTGAGAGAGGGTGCTCTGGTCATGGTAGGGGACAAAGAGGGGTGAGGGTGCTTCCTTCCTTTAATTTTTGGCTTTTATTAAATGGGCATGCCTCTCTCTTTCCAAGCATGTGAGGACAAGGGTGGTGCTAGGGTTTTGCTACAGTTACTCTGCTGTAGCACACAACCAGGGGGAGTGTTGGGTGTTGTGGAACATTGCCTAGCAAGTTTGGATGGATTTTTTATAGGATTTAGTTAATGTTTTGATTGGTTTGCTAGAATTGATCATGATGGTGCTTGTGAAGGAAATTTAAAAACTTGTATTGTGCAAGGTGGGGAACTGGTACTGATAGATTGAAGAGGTCATGGTACCCTTCTGGGAATTGTTTTAGATTTTTTCCATGATTTAACTTTCCACTTAAAACCATTTATTAAAAAAGTGCAGAAATGGACTCTAGAAGCTATTTTGATACTTTTACATTCGCCAAGGTTGGTTTTAGGTGTAATATGGTCACACATTGTAGAATTTTCTTGGTAATTATTGTAGTGGGAAAGTATTTATAAGGAATTATTTGTTGTTTCTGCCAAATAATATAAAGGGCTAAAAGAAATAATAAAGGATCTCAAAAATATTTATTTTTTATATGGGATATTATATATAGGCATCAAGTGTGCCTTGCGTTGGCAAGGTAATTTGGAGAAAAACAAGTGCCTTTGTAGGAAAGGTTTTTAAGATTTTACAAAGAGTGGAAATTAAATAGTTTTAGGTTTCAAATAATTATTGAAATTATTTGCAAAATTATTATATCCAAGGTGGATGATGTTAACTTGAAGTTTCAATCTTTGGAAACCTTGGGTTTTGCAAAACAAGGTGGATTTTGGAAGAGAGCGAGTAGATGATCTAGGGCATTGATATTTTTATACCACCTAAACATGGTTGGATTAGGGAGCTCAGAGCTCACCTTGGTACAACGGATAGATAGATAGATAGATAGACCAAGTTATATATATAACCATTGTAGAAAGAGTTGGGTTTAGTTGTGTAGCACCCCGGATTTACGGTCCGAGAGTACCCGTTATGCATACAATTCACGTTCCCAGGATCAGTGAGCTGTGAGCATAACCGACCAATATCATTACATCATCCATATAATAGCGATTACACAACTTACAGGGTTGCCATTATGACGATTACAACAACAATAGCGGAAGTCTTCAAGCGCAGAGCCCACGTCATGCCTTAACCTACAGGCGACTGACTAGGAGACAACCTAGCTCACATAGACGTCAGCAACCTCCATCGTTCCTCTTGCTTCTAAAAGTCTGGCCAAGTACATATCCAGGGACAATGCCGGTGAGTACTTTGAATATACTTGCAAACCACCTTAAGAGAACAATAATAAAATATATGCAATACAGCTATGGTAGGATGGTTTCATAAGGGTTTATTTTATAAATTAGTTTCTCTTGTAGATATAACATATCTCTATATCTTTGTTGAATTTTTTTGTAAAACATTTGGAAACCTTTTTGAAAAGGGTTGTAAACCACTAGGATTGGGGCACCAATTTGATTTTCCTGCCGGTCATCCCGTGACCAAACCTCTTGATACGTCATAAACGTATCTATCATTTTTGATGCTCCATGCTTGTTTAGTATCAACTTTGCTATGTTTTGTCTACACTTTGAGGTATTTTTATACATTTTTTAGGACTAACCTATTAACAAGATGCCACAGTGCCAGTTGCCTATCTTCTGTTGTTTTTGGTTTCAGAAAAGCTAGTAAAGAAATATTCTCGGAATTGTACGGGACAAAATCCAAAGTCAATATTTTACCAGAAGGAACACAGAGTTCGAAGGGCAGCAGAAGGGGGGACACGAGGTGACCACACCCTAGGGCCACACGGCCTAGGGGGGGGGCACCAGCTGTGGGCCCCCTGGCCTCCCACCAACCTTTCCCTTTCTCCTATAAAGTTGCCTCGATGAAGAAACCCTATGTACCCGATCTAATCTCCACCAAACAGTCCATAGCCTCCGCCCCCATCGTCCCTAGACCGGGGGGATCTGAAGCTCTTCCTGGCACCCTGCCAGAGGGGAGAGGTCATCCGGAGGCCTTCTTCATCACCATGCCAGCCTCCGGTATGATGCGTGAGTAGTTCACCCTTGGACTATGGGTCCATATAGTAGCTAGATGGTTGTTTCTCCTTCTTTGTGCTATCATGTTTAGATCTTTTGAGCTCTATTCATGATCAAGATCATCTATTTGTAAACATACATGTTGTGTTTGCGGGGATCCGATGGATATTGAGATACTATGTCAGATTGATTATTGATTCTATCATGTCTGTGTGATTTGTGATCTTGCATGCTCTACGTTGCTAGTAGCTATCTTATCCAAGTAGATGCTTGAGACTCCAAGAGGGATTATTTATTCTCGATAGTGGGTTCATGCCTCTAGTAATCTGGGGAAGTGACAGAAATCTCTAAGGTTGTAGATGTGTTGTTGCTACTAGGGATAAAAAACAATCTTTTGTTCATGGAACAATTGTATTGTTTACTTTACACACATTGCTTAATGCAATTATCCATTGCTTGCAACTTAATACTGGAGGGGGTTCGGATGATAACCCGAAGGTGGATTATTAGTGTAGAGGTCCCAACCTTTAATAAGGTAGAGATCCCTGTGTTTACAATGCTAGTCCCTGGATCAATAGCTAGCATCCACAGTTAAGATGTAATATCAAGAAACAAAGGTCATAATACAACTATATAACCAGGAATAAAATAATTCATTACATCTTACATAGCTCATTTGGCTATCTCAATACAATGCAGCAGAAATAACTATAGCATGGAGTCCTTCATATTCAATGTGCCACGGGCAATCATGTTGGTTGTAGACTTGTAATCCTAATCAACACACTTCACTAACATCAAACAAACCTGCAACATAATAATTTACAGCCAAAAGGGTCAATACATTTGAATTGTATTGGCAAGTGATACTATGATAGTATAGTGGAGTCTATCATCTATATGCATTTGGCTAGGTGGAGCTTAGGCTTGCTTTGCTCAAAATAAATTTCCCCTTATCCTTTGAAAACACTAAGTTTTTGCTTGTTAAAAACACCCAAGGAACCACCAATAGAAATTGGTGAACCTTCAACCCTTGTTCAACCACAAGTTTTTACTTAGAAATTGGGATGAGGAGATTCTTGATAGCTTCCATGTCTTGATGCTCAAATTGTCCTTTACCAGGGACATGGCTAAGTACTTAGATTTTTCACTCTACAGAGGTGGTGCACTTTCCCCACAAGACTTGGTTTCACCAAGAAAAGATCTTTCAGAAGCGTTCCCTTAGACCAGAATGGACGCGTTCCAACCTATCATCCCCTAATACCAACTGTCCATTTGGCCAAGTTATTGCAACCTATATGATCCAGGCAGAGCCCATAATGCCACGTGGCTGCACTTGAAGCTTTTCAACATTTGACATCTCAAATCTCTTTGTTCCTAGGTGGCATTCCACAAGTGAGATACACAAGGTAAACCATAGAAATGGGCCTTGTGTAACCACTCAACACAAACCATTCATTCCTTTCCACCCAGGTGATTCATTCACTTAGTTGTTTTACTAAACAAAACACAAGTCCTTGACGTAGAAATATTCCATAGCATGAAGTATAATCCACCTTGGTTTTCTACTAGCTAAGCTAAGCAAAGCATGATGGTAGTAGGAATCTTAACTTAGGAAAATTTTACTAACGTTTCATCTACTAGGATTTCCCATGGCATAGTTTATACTTAGAAAAAATTCCATGCAAGTCCTACTTAGAAATATCACTAATGCATAGTGAAAAATAATGGGACAAAGTATGAAGCATCACTTGCCTTTTTGGTAGAGATTATAAGTTCACTCCTTGACCTTGCAATATTCACACTCTTCAAATTCCGCTACAATTCAATTAAGCAAGCAATATTCAATCCACCAATCAAGCAAACATCACATAAAATAATAGAAACAAAGCAATGAAGGCAAGCATGCTAAAGATTGTTTTATTTTGAAAAGTGGTTTATAATAGGTTATGGACGTCATAAAATATCTATTGGTCATTTATAAAAGTGGCAAGGTCATTTGTAAATGTGGCAAAATCATTTGATATAAAGTTAGTGAAAAATGGCCATTTTAAGTCATTTTTATTTTGCTAGAAATGGTTCAAACCAAAGTAATATTTTCTAGTGTTTGACAAATATAGCTTTAACACAAATGTTACTTTTTTAAAGTCAAGTGTTTAATATTAAAACCATTTGCAAAAGGTTTCACCTATAAACCATTTTTACACTAAATCAATATTTTATGTTGTTGAAAATGCCTATAGCAAAGTAATAATTTATAGGGTTCATCAAAATACATTTTTAAATTCTAAAACTTGGTGTTTAGGGTCACAGAGTTTAAATCAAAACATTTCCCAAAGGGTTTCCTCCAAAAGCATTTTTAACATATAAACATTATTTTTATTTGACTAGAAATGTTCTAAATCAAAGATTTATTATTTTGCCTCACAAAATATGTCTTTGAATCCACAAGTTGGTTTATATGGTCAGTAGGTTCAAAACAATCTATTTGCCAAAGATTTTATCCCAAAAATAATTTTAGAATGAATTTTATATTCAATTTATTCCTACACAAGTTTATGCAAAAACAACCATTTTACCAGAAGCAATTCATTAAACAAAGTGCATGGTTGTATAGTACTTGGTCTGCTGATTCCATTGATATAAAATTTGCAAAATTTGGACATGTGGATCAAAAGTTATGAATTTTACAAACTTGAACATCTAATAGATCATTTCTGGTTTTTATAAAACAGACTGGGCCACGTGGCGTGATTCTACTGGGCCATACCGTTTCGTGTGGATCGACAGATGCTAGCCATTAGATCTAATGCGCATCGCACGGTACAGAACCAAACTTACCCTTTCGCTTGACTTTCTATCGCATCCATCAGATCGAGATCCTATGGTTCATATCCACTAGCCATCGAGTGGCGGCGTTGGCACGGCGGCGAGCGGCGGAGGCACTTTGTCTACGGTGACGCGGCGTCTATAGGAAGCGAGGGAAGAACGGGAGGATCTTACCAGAACCGCAAGAGCTTGCTGATGCTCAACGGGGTCGTTGTCGACGGTGGGGTGCACGGGTGTGACGGTAATCTCTCACCGGAGTTCCGCCTGGCGTCGGGCTCGTACTGGTCTTGACGGAGGCGAGGATTGAGAGCGCGCTAAGACAAGTGGATGATACTGTTAGACGCGCAAGGTCTTGGCGCGCACATGAGCATCAAAAAAAGGAAAAGGAAGGTCAGGGATCACCGTGTGGAGTCGCCGGAGTCGAGGCAGACAGCGACAGAGCTTAGTTGAAGTCATTGCCGTGGATACGGGGCACGCGCGAGAGAGAGGAGGGCACGGGAAGGTGCATAGGGAGATGAGGAACAGATTCGTGGGGACTGGGAGGCAAGAGGAGTAGAGGACTGGCCGGAATCGCGGTCACAGCTCGTTGGATCAGAGCGCGGTGTTGCGAGGAATTGAGGCAGCCCGGTGGCGGGGAGAAGCTGGGAACAGAGGGAAAAGAGGGAGAAGAGGGAGGCGTTTAAATATGCATCATCTCTGGAGAGATTAAATCCCATAATAACTCGAATTAACGAGGATTCATTCCTAACAGAAACGGCGAGGCGTGGCGTGGTCACCGTGGGGGGTGAGGAAGGTGACCTGACCGGTGGGGTCTGCTTGACAGGGAGAGAGAGATAGAGAGAGGTAGTGGGGCCCAGTCGTCATAGAATCTGCGGGTGTGGTTGCGAGTAAAAGAAAACACTTCGGGGGAGGGGGTTAGTTGGGCTAGATGGGCCGGACTGGGCCAAGTTAGGTTGGGCTGATTGGTTTTCATTTTTTTAATACTGATTCATTTTTATTTTTCCATTTCTATTTTTCTGCTTTGATTTTGTTTAATCATTTCAAATACCCATTTGAATTCAAACTTCTTCCAAACTTTGTGTAGATTTTAATATTGTTATTTAACACATTCTAAAGTAAAATTTAGAACAATATTTTTATTCTTTTTAGGGTATATTAATTTTAAAATAGGCCCTTGTCTTAAATCAAATAAGATTTATTATTGTTTTCAAACTCCATTTGAAATCTAAATTTTACCAAATCTTTTCAGTAG
Organism: Avena insularis; assembly: GCA_023614405.1. Taxonomy (NCBI): domain Eukaryota; kingdom Viridiplantae; phylum Streptophyta; class Magnoliopsida; order Poales; family Poaceae; genus Avena; species Avena insularis. Next base: position 183,387,286 of record CM042687.1, on the reverse strand, counting down.
GTTTTATTTATTTATTAGGGTGTCAAATAATTCACCTTGAATTATTTGGAATATTTTTAATATGATCTATTAGTCATTTAAATTGGGTATTTGTCTTTATTCCAATGAAATTAATTATGGGTTTAATTCCATCAATTTTATTTAGTTGATTTCTTTGATCCCATTTAAGTTAATTAAATAACTTTTATTCCACTTGGGTGAATTCCTAATACTATTTTCCCATGATTTAATTAATCATTCTTATTAGGGATTTTGTCTTCATCAAAATAGGAATAGAATTTGGTTATTGCCATTTTATTTTATTTGAAAATTCTTTATCCATTATTTTATTTGGATTTGGATCATATTTATTCCATTTGCTTATGGATTAGGTCAAGATTTAATTTGGCCTTTAAATATTCCTCATTTAATAATTCTTTCTTTATCTTATAAAAACCATATCTTCTTATCTATAGATCCAAACTTGGTGATTCCAATTTGTAAAATATTATTTGATATTTATTTATCTTTTAAAACTCTTTTAGGATTAGTTGCTCACCATTTGGTATGGATTTTTAGATAGGTACTTTATTAGCTTTGGGAATTCAATTTCCTTATCTTATTAAATTCATAAGATTTTATCTATGGCTCCAAATTAAGTGAAACCAATTCATATGGTTTTATAATATTTCTATTTCTCATTCTTGATCATTTTGAAATGTTTGTTTGACCAACTTTTATGTGGGTAAAATCCATAGGCTTAGAGATGACTTGGAAATGTTTTCCTTCCATTTGGGTTTTAGGGTTTGGGTTTATTTTCCAAGTGTTTAAATTTCAAGATGCATTTATGAAGAGTGCATTTCACTTGATTTGAATTTAGTTGGATTCAAACATTATTCAAGTTTGTTCAAGATGGGATTTTAAGTTTCCATTTAGAAACAAAAAGTTTCTTTTCACCCTAAATTTCAACAATTATTTACTTTGTTTATTTATTTTTCACATTACAAAATTTGGAAAATTTTGGGATGTGACAGGCTACCACCCTTAAAAGAAATCTCGGTCCCGAGATTTGGGAAAGATAGGGGTTGCAAGTTGGCTCAAAACAACTAGGGTACTACCACCCTTAAAAAATTTCCAACTAGATTACTTCTTGGCTTGCTTAGGATCTTGATGTAACCTCTCTAGGCAAACATCTGCATAGTGTCCTTTATTTCCACACTTGAAACATGTGACAAGGCTGAGATCCTTCATAGGCCGATTTATCTTGTGCTTCATCTTTTCTGGACAATTGCTTGCATAATGTCCTTGGTCACCACAATTGTAACATGTAACAAGATTGAGCTCTTCACGTATCTTCTGTGGACAAGTTGATACATAATGGCCTAGCTCTTTGCAGTTGTTGCACCACACTTGGCTCATTTCCTTATACTTCTTCTTATTCTCTGGACATTCATTGGCATAATGTCCCATCTCTTTGCAATGGCAACACTACACTTGGCTTTTGTCCTTCTTCTTCTTGGGTTTCTCCAAAGCTAGGAGTCCTTCTAGTTCATGCTCTTCATATCTCACCTCAAAGGTGGGAAAGTCTCCTGGTCTCTTAATCTTTTTCTTGGATAATACATATGTCTCTTCTTCTGTCCATCAAGGTGAGTCATATTGCTTGGAGGTGCAAGCTGAGATTTTCCTTTGTCTTCATCCTTCTTGGTAGAAGTTGTTACCTCATGGGGGTTTACAAACTGTTGATGCACTCCACCTTGTTTCCTTTGTTGAACTATAGAATAGTTAGGGCATTGGATTGGAACATAATTATTTCCTTCACATAGGAAACAAGTAGCTTGAGATGTGGGACATTGATTAGTTGGATGTTTCTCTTCACAATTTGGGCATTGATCCTCATGATATTTGGAAGTGTGATCCTTGTCTCCACAAATATTGCAAGCTTGGGTTCCTTCTATAATATCATCCTTGACATTAGTGTTGTCACAAACTCCTTGGGAAGGATTGTATCCCATGTTGATCATTTGATTTGTCACCTTTTGCATCAATTGGGTTTGGGTTTCCAAAAACCTTTGCATGGTTGGGTCTAACTCATTGTTGTTGGCTAAAAACTGAGTTGTCACTTGGTTCAACTAGGTTTGGGTTACTATGAGTTCTCTCATGTGCATCTCTTGGTTGTTGTTGTTGTTGTTGTCACCATTCTTGATGTTGGAGTTTCTTGGAGTAGTCATCTGTTTGGGTTGGATTGGGATTATAATAGGCAGAATATTTCTAAGGAAGAATTTCTAATCATACACATCACAATTCACACAAGCAATGTGCAAGCAATCACAAACAAACATTCCACTCAAACAACAAGTTTCAAGCACATTTTTAGGCAATAAAATATTTTTGCTACACCACAATAGTTGGTGTGTTTGATCTAAACTAAATACTAATATGGTGGTCCAACTATATGGTTCACTTGAGATCATTCCATCCTTCTTAGTTGATTCTTTATGAACAAGATCTTTGTATCCTTAGAGAATTCCTTGCATCTTGGTCACAAAACATCAAAGGTGATGATGGTTCCTTCTAAGTTGTGTTTCCTTAGTCTTCAAGTCTTGAGTAAGATTCCTTGTCTCAATTTTAGTCTTTAGTGATATCCAAGTTGAAGTCCTCGGTGATAAAAATGTTGAAGTCTTTGATGATGTTGAAGTTGAAGTCATTGGAGTTGGTGAAGTCTTTGCATCATGGTGGAGGCTTTGTCCATCAAGTTGAAAAGAAAGAGATGTAGAATCAAAACCAGAAATGGTTGAGGAAGGAGTTTACAAGATTGTTTGCAAATAAGTTTTGGAACAAATACAACACCTATTTTTCTAAGGGTTTTTGTCCAATCCTAGGGTTACAAATCCTACAGGCAACACAGTGCTCTGATACCATCTGTAGAGGTCCCAACCTTTAATAAGGTAGAGATCCCTGTGTTTACAATGCTAGTCCCTGGATCAATAGCTAGCATCCACAGTTAAGATATAATATCAAGAAACAAAGGTCATAATACAACTATATAACCAGGAATAAAATAATTCATTACATCTTACATAGCTCATTTGGCTATCTCAATACAATGCAGCAGAAATAACTATAGCATGGAGTCCTTCATCTTCAATGTGCCACAGGCAATCATGTTGGTTGTAGACTTGTAATCCTAATCAACACACTTCACTAACATCAAACAAACCTACAACATAATAATTTACAGCCACAAGGGTCAATACATTTGAATTGTATTGGCAAGTGATACTATGATAGTATAGTGGAGTCTATAATCTATATGCATTTGGCTAGGTGGAGCTTAGGCTTGCTTTGCTCAAAATAAATTTTTCCTTATCCTTTGAAAACACTAAGTTTTTGCTTGTCAAAAACACCCAAGGAACCACCAATAGAAATTGGTGAACCTTCAACCCTTGTTCAACCACAAGTTTTTACTTAGAAATTGGGATGAGGAGATTCTTGATAGCTTCCATATCTTGATTCTCAAATTGTCCTTTACCAAGGACATGGCTAAGTACTTAGATTTTTCACTCTGCAGAGGTGGTGCACTTTCCCCACAAGACTTGGTTTCACCAAGACAAGATCTTTCAGAAGCCTTCCCTTAGACCAGAATAGACGCGTTCCAACCTATCATCCCCTACCACCACCTTTCTATTTGGCTAAGTTATTGAAACCTATATGATCCAGGCAGAGCCCATAATGCCATGTGGCTGCACTTGAAGCTTCTCAACATTTGACATCTCAAATCTCTTTGTTCCTAGGTGGCATTCCACAAGTGAGATACACAAGGTAAACCATATAAATGGGCCTTGTGTAACCACTCAACACAAACCATTCTTTCCTTTCCACCCATGTGATTCATTCACTTAGTTGTTTTATTAAACAAAACACAAGTCCTTGACTTAGAAATATTCCATAACATGAAGTATAATCCATCTTGGTTTTCTACTAGCTAAGCTAAGCATGATGGTAGTAGGAATCTTAACTTAGGAAAATTTTACTAAGGTTTCATCTACTAAGATTTCCCATGGCATAGTTTATACTTAGCAAAAATTACATGCAAGTCCTACTTAGAAATATCACTAATGCATAGTGAAAAATAATGGGACAAAGTATGAAGCATCACTTGCCTTTTTGGTAGAGATTATAAGTTCACTCCTTGACCTTGCAATATTCACACTCTTCAAATTCCACTACAATTCAATCAAGCAAGCAATATTCAATCCACCATTCAAGCAAACATCACATAAAATAATAGAAACAAAGCAATGCAGGCAAGCATGCTACAGATTGTTTTATTTTGAAAAGTGGTTTATAATAGGTTATGGACGTCATAAAATATCTATTGGTCATTTATAAAAGTGGCAAGGTCATTTGTAAATGTGGCAAAATCATTTGATATCAAGTTAGTAAAAATGGCCATTTTAAGTCATTTTTATTTTGCTAGAAATGGTTCAAACCAAATTAATATTTTCTAGTGTTTGACAAATATAGCTTTAACACAAATGTTAGTGTTTTAAGGTCAAGTGTTTAATATTAAAACCATTTGCAAAAGGTTTCACCTATAAACCATTTTTACACTAAATCAATATTTTATGTTGTTGAAAATGCCTTTAGCAAAGTAATAATTTATAGGGTTCATCAAAATACATTTTTAAATTCTAAAACTTGGTGTTTAGGGTCAGAGAGTTTAAATCAAAATATTTCCCAAAGGGTTTCCTCCAAAAGCATTTTTAACATATAAACATTATTTTTATTTGACTAGAAATGTTCTAAATCAAAGATTTATTCTTTTGCCTCACAAAATATGTCTTTGAATCCAAAAGTTGGTTTATATGGTCAGTAGGTTAAAAACAATCCATTTGCCAAAGATTTTATCCCAAAAATAATTTTAGAATGAATGTTATATTCAATTTATGCCTACACAAGTTTCTGCAAAAACAACCATTTTACCGGAAGCAATTCATTAAACAAAGTGCATGGTTGGATAGTACTTGGTCTGCTGATTCCATTGATATAAAATTTGCAAAATTTGGATGTGGGATCAAAAGTTATGAATTTTACAAACTTGAACATCTAATAGATCATTTCTGGTTTTTATAAAACAGACTGGCCACGTGGCGTGATTCTACTGGGCCATACCGTTTCGTGTGGATCGACATATGCTAGTCGTTAGATGTAATGCGCATCGCACGGTACAGAACCAAAATTACCCTTTCGCTTGACTTTCTATCGCATCCATCAGATCGAGATCCTACGGTTCATATCCACTAGACATCGAGTGGCGGCGCTGGCGCGGCGGCGAGCGGCAGAGGCGCTCTGTCTACAGTGTCGCGGCGTCTACAGGAAGCGAGGGAAGAAGGGGAGGAGCTTACCAGAACCGCAAGAGCTTGCTGATGCTCAACGTGGTCGTTGTCGATGGTGGGGTGCACGGGTGTGACGGTAATCTCTCATCGGAGTTCCGCGTGGCGTCGGTCTCGTACTGGTCTTGATGGAGGCGAGGATTTAGAGCGCGCTAAGATGAGTGGAGGATACTGTTTGACGCGCAAGGTCGTGGCACGCACAGGAGCATTAAAAAAAGGATAGGAAGGTCAGGGCTCACCGTGTGGAGTCACCGGAGTCGAGGCAGACAGTGGCGGAGCTCAGTTGAAGTCATTGCCGTGGATACGGGGCACGCGCGAGAGAGAGGAGGGCACGGGAAGGTGCATAGGGAGATGAGGAACAAATTCGTGGGGACTGGGAGGCAAGAGGAGGAGAGGACTGGCCGGAATCGTGGTCGCAGCTCATTGGAGCAGAGGGTGGTGTTGCGAGGAATTGAGGCAGCCCGGTGGCGGGGAGAAGCTGGGAACAAAGGGAAAAGAGGGAGGCGTTTAAATATGCATCATCTCTGGAGAGATTAAATACCATAATAACTCGAATTAACGAGGATTCATTCCTAACAGAAACGGCGAGGCGCGGCATGGTCACCGGGGGGGGGGGGTGAGGAAGATGACTTGACCGGTGGGGTCTGCTTGACAGCGAGAGAGAGAGAGAGGTAGTGGGGCCCAATCGTCATAGACTCTGCGGGTGTGGTTGCGAGTAAAAGAAAATGCTTCGGGGGAGGGGGTTAGTTGGGCTAGATGGGCCGGACTGGGCGAAGTTGGGTTGGGCTGATTGGTTTTCATTTTTTTTAATACTGATTCATTTTTCTTTTTCCATTTATATTTTTCTGTTTTGATTTTGTTTAATCATTTCAAACACCCATTTGAATTCAAACTTCTTCCAAACTTTGTGTAGATTTTAATACTGTTATTTAACACATTCTAAAGTAAAATTTAGAACAATATTTTTATTCTTTTTAGGGTATATTAATTTTAAAATAGGCCCTTGTCTTAAATCAAATAAGATTTATTATTGTTTTCAAACTCCATTTGAAATCTAAATTTTACCAAATCTTTTCAGTAGGTTTTATTTATTTATTAGGGTGTCAAATAATTCACCTTTAATTATTTGGAATATTTTTAATATGATCTATTAATCATTTAAATTGGGTATTTGTCTTTATTCCGATGAAATTAATTATGGGTTTAATTCCATAAATTTTATTTAGTTGATTTCTTTGATCCCATTTAAGTTAATTAAATAACTTTTATTCCACTTGGGTGAATTCCTAATACTATTTTCCCATGATTTAATTAATCATTATTATTAGGGATTTTGTCTTCATCAAAATAGGAATAGAATTTGGTTATTGCCATTTTATTTTATTTGAAAATTCTTTATCCATTATTTTATTTGGATTTGGATTATATTTATTCCATTTGCTTATGGATTAGGTCAAGATTTAATTTGGCCTTTAAATATTCCTCATGTAATAATTCTTTCTTTATCTTATAAAAACCATATCTTCTTATCTATAGATCCAAACTTGGTGATTCCAATTTGTAAAATCTTATTTGATATTTATTTATCTTTTAAAACTCTTTTAGGATTAGTTTCTCACCATTTGGTATGGATTTTTACATAGGTACTTTATTAGCTTTGGGAATTCAATTTCCTTATCTTATTAAATTCATAAGATTTTATCTATGGCTCCAAATTAAGTGAAACCTATTCATATGGTTTTATAATATTTCTATTTGTCATTCTTGATCATTTTGAAATGTTTGTTTGACCAACTTTTATGTGGGTTAAATCCATAGGCTTAGAGATGACTTGGAAATGTTTTCCTTCCATTTGGGTTTTAGGGTTTGGGTTTATTTTCCAAGTGCTTAAATTTCAAGATGCATTTATGAAGTGTGCATTTAACTTGATTTGAATTTAGTTGGATTCAAACATTATTCAAGTTTGTTCAAGATGGTATTTTAAGTTTCCATTTAGAAACAAAAAGTTTCTTTTCACCCTAAATTTCAACAATTATTTGCTTTGTTTATTTAACTTTCACATTACAAAATTTGGAAAATTTTGGGATGTGACATTAGTCATAGATGCATTTGGATTATAGTCTATGTATATTGTTGTAATCCCCAATCAAATCTCATAGGAGTAAAGATGTCTAGTATTTGCATTGTTATGCTTCCTCAATCTGTCAATTGCCCCGCTGTAATTTGTTCACCCGACATGTTAGCTATCTTAAGGAGAACACCTCTAGTGAACTGTGGACCCCGGTATAATCTTTATCATTGATATACCAACCACTGTTTACCATTGAATTTCTATAAGCAACTATTATCTTCCACACTATATGTTTAATCCTTTGTTTTCAGCAAACCAGTGAGATTGACAACCTCACTATAAGTTGGGGAAAAGTTTTGAGTTTGTATTGTGCAGGTTCCAAGTTGTTAGCAACACCTTGGAGTTGTTTCCTTACTCCTACCGGTTCGATAACCTTGGTTTCATAACTGAGGGAAAACTTACTGCTGTGCTCATCGTACCTTCCTCTAGGGGTCACCCAACGAAGCTCTACAGTATCTCAGCCATCAAGACATTTTCTGGCGCCGTTGCCGGGGAGTCAAGGACAGCTTCAATCTCTTCCTCCTCATCAGTCACCTTTCAGGGATAAAGTAGATTCTTGCAAGGGGAGTCTCTCACAACCAATCTCTTTACTTTGTTTTTGTTTTGATTTGTTTCTTTTGCTTTGTTTTTCTTGTTTCTTTTATCAAAAATACAAAAAATTTACTTTTGTTTAGTCTTCTTTTTCTTATCAAAAACACAAAAAATTAGTTCCTACTATAGTTGTTGGTCTGTTATTTCCTTGCTTTGTCATGCTTTCTATCAATGGTTTGTTTCTTTGAAACTAGATCTTATTGGCAAGGTGGGTTCACGGAAGAACAATAATATTATTACGTTTGTCACAAAAAAGGGAAACACTTATGGGAACAAATTGATAAATTGAATACCATTGCTAGAAACGTGTGCTCTACTTAAAATGTTAATTATTGCTTTGATAAATCTTATTGCTGTAGGAGGTATAAACACCTCCCTTTTCAATGTGAGTATAATGATAATGTTACCATATCTTCTTATGTTAGGAAATTATGACTTTTATCATGTGGAAAAATTGAAGAATTTATTGCTTGGAAGGGTGCATTCGAACTTGCTAATTTGCTTGAAAATACTGATGATGCACCTTATAAATATGAGGTTTATGATATACTTAAATTTTTCTTTGATAATTACAAGGAAGAAAATGGCTATATTCTTGAATATTTTAGTAGATGCTTTACACCAACGGAAGAGACTAATGCCTTGCAAGAGCCTATGAAGAAGAAATTGCTGAAACTAGAAGCTCATTAGATGAAAAAGAGGAGGAGAGTGTTGAACAAAAGGAGGAAGAATGAATTAGCTACCCATGCCTACCTTCTAATGAGAGTAACTCTTCATCCCTTATATTATTTGATTGTCCCCCTTGCTTACCAAAGGAGAATGAATGTTATGTTCCTTTGGGTCCTTTTGAAATATCTACTATGAGTAAAACTTGTGATAATAATTATGCTCTTGTTATCTATGATAATCCTTTATTTTTTCCTAACTTCGAAATGAATTGTACTAAAGAGGTTTGCTTAGAAAATGTCTATGATAAAGCTCTAGACGATGGTCCTATATTGGTTGATAATATTAACTTTACTACTATTGAAAATGAGATTGGAGGGGTCTTAATTTTATCTTGGAACCCCATGCCTCTTAAGAATAATCAGTCATCTTGTTATCAAATTGTTAAAAGTGGGTTTGAAGGTTTTTGTAACATCCCAAAATTATTAGAATTTTGGAATGGTTAATTATTGAAATAAGAAAATTGATTTGTTTTGTCTCGGTTGAAATTTATGAAGAACTTAAACTTTATAAGACTATAATTTTCCTGAACCACATAGAAAAGAGCGGATTAACATGACTATCCGAAATATAATTATTGTTTGGGAAATTTATACATATCCGAGCAATTACTTTCTACATTTTATTTGTGTTTGTTTTGATTTAATACTTGGATATTTTCCAAACACATGTTTAACAAGAGCGGAAATAATATGACATTTCCAATTGTAAGAAACATGTTTAAAATATTAAGTTGGTCTTATTTGAATTTTAATTGCTTTGGGATATTTTTATAGAGAATTTTCAATTCAAGGAAAAAGAAATGAAAAAGATAAAATTACTTCTTATTAAATATCTGGTCAGATTTTTTCTTATATAATATTTTTGTGCCTTCTCGGAATCTAAAATAATCTGGAAATAATTACAACCGTAATTTTTTTGAGAAATTATTAGAGCTACAACAGAGCTTATAAACACAAGTGTTTTTAATTTTGAAATAGACCTTGGTCTGCGAATATAATTTTACTAAGGTTATGTTTTCTTATTTATATTTTTTTGAGGTTTTTTCTTAATTGCAAAGTTGTTTAGCATAGTATAGACGCATGTATCGTACACACGGTATCAAAGAGAAAATAAGAATGAGAGTCCGAGAGACCGATCCAGCTATCCAAATTCCCGATCATGAGGCATTCTGGAAGAGCCCACCAGTGACTCATTTCCTTTTCCTTCTACGATTCTTTCTTGTTTTTTTTCTCTCTCTCTCAAAAGGGCTGGCCCACGTTATCTCCTTCCTCTGGACAGACACGAAGACTAACAGGAGTTCGTTCCAAAACCGAAGAATATCGAATCCAGTTGATTTATTTGCCCCTCCTCCAAGAAAATCCCACCATATATACTCCCTCCACCTCCTCGTCTGATTTTTGCCAAAATACCTAACTCTGAACCACCCACGTTGCCAGATCGATCTCGCCGGAAAGCCCTGAACCGAAGCTTGCAGTTGAGGTATAGACGCCTCCTTCCCTTCCCATCGTCTCAATATTACTTGCCTATCTTCCATACCCGGTGACCTTTTATCCATGCGTAGGAACGTTGGGACGAGCTGCACGACCTGCTCAACGTTCGCCGGGCTTAAGCATTGCTGAAGCTCTAACTTAAAAATTATCGGTCGTATACAAGGTTACCGAGTAATCTTACCTTCTGTAAACTTTTCCTTGACTCCGCCTTCTCATTTTGAGTACTGTTTCTCTACCGCAGTGCTGTTCGTTCTAGCCGAAATTTTGTCATCGCCCAAGCTCGAGATGGTCGTAGCTATATCAGGGTAGCGGAAGAGGACTACAAATCACATCCGCAAGTTTTCCTCATCGTCGCGGACACCGTCCACACCTTCACAAGCCCGGAAGATCGCCAGAGCACCGCGTGCATCTATTTCCGACCGGCCGACCCACACCATGATCGTTTTCTTCATCCTGAGATCTTAAGTGCTGGTATGGCTATGTCCCTGAAACAATTAGATCAATTTTTAAACTGAACTGCTATTAGCCTATCATGCCCTGCCTCCTGTTTTTTTCTTGTTTTTTTTCACATGCGTGTGACCAGATCAAATTCGTCTGCACGTGTATTAGTTCGGCCATCATGTTTGAAATCCAATATCTTTTGATCCATAGACTCAAATTAGATTTTTTTATTGCGTTAGATTTGTAAATAAATTCTCTATCCAACAGATCCATAATATACAATTTTTGAATATTTTTGAATCTGCTTGAATTTAAATTCGAATTTGAACCTTCTGTTGAGCATAACGTGATAACCGTCAATGTGTTTCTTTTTAAATTGATATTCGTAATATTTTCTACACATTAGTCTATCCAATATTAGATTTACACGGAATAAATATATAATTAGAAATATTTGTCTATTTTGCCATCTGTTTACATGTCGTGTGTTTTATTTGGCTCTTTATTTGCAATGGTTGCTTATTAGCGTAATTTTTTTGTTCACGTTAGATTTATTCGGAGTGCGCGAGCAAGTTTCACAAAGAAACTATCACCATCAATTAACATAAGGCAAGTTACACCACTTGTTCATAATTTTGTCCCAGTTTTGATTCTATGCATGTGATCTTCAAAATTCTGTAGCATGCATGTGTAGGATATTCTAGTAGAATTTTTCCTTAGTATTATTTTGCAAGTGCGATGATTTTGTAGTATGCCATGAGTAGCTCTATACTTAGGATTTTCCCTTCCTAATAGGTTACCCCTGTTTTTGCTAAGTATTGCTTGCTATGCTATATATACAAAGTACCGTTTGGGGGTTCGAAAGACAATGAATTTTTCTAAGTATAAAGGCTCTCTTGAGCAAACTTTTCTTCTCAAATCCACTTCAAAATAAAACTAAGTTTTCTTCTGGGCGGAATGGTTGTCAGGAAAACAACGAGTGAGATTTTGGTGGAGGACGGCCGCCCAGGAACCAAAGAAGTCTGCCATGTTTCAGAATTCAGAAGCTTCCAGTACAGCCACAATACATATGGGCTCTGTCTTGGCCTAGTACTTAGTGGGAAACCTCACCTGGGTACCAACATTTGGAGGTTCTTGGCACGGTTGGATCCAGAAGGTAGAGGGGCTACTAAGGGAAAGCCTCGCCATGGTCTTGTTTGTAAAAGGACTTGATCGTAGATTGTGGGTAAAGTGCACAAAATCTCGAGAGTATTGCAATCTGATTTATCAGCCGTATTCACGGTAACAGAACAACAATGAGCGTCTGAAGGATGGAGCCTTTGAAGGATATTCCTCTCTCTCTTCTAAACAAAGTTTTTAAACCCCATGACGTGAGTAATATCGCCAATGGGTAGGATTTTGGGAACTTGGTGTGTAATATCCAAGTGTCACTTGGTGCGTAATATCCAAGTGTTTGGTTGTTTATACACTTGGTGCGTAATATCCTCGTGTGCCATTCGACCCTATTTTATCTAAACAAATGTTTACAAAGTAGGAAAAATCTTCTCTTCTTCTTTCTACTTAAGAAAACTAGCTTTGAGCAAAAGAACTCTACAACCTATATTAGCCTTGCATGTAGAGATAGTCTTTTCTTTCCTTGGTGTAATTTGCCAATACATTCAAAGTATTGACCTAACTTGTTGGCTGCACGTTTCATGTGCAGAATTTCGGAGATCATTGAAAGATGCGCTAGGATCGCGGGTCTTCACTCAACCTGCCTGTGGCATTGATGAGACTCATGTTGTATATTTTTCGCTTTTGTTGTAATAATATAAACTCTGGATTATTCGATTCATGTAATAAAGACTTGTGTTTTACATGATATTCCATCGACTGTGAGTGCTAGCTATTGATCCAGGGACTAACATGTTAATCACAGGGACTTAGGATCCTTACCAATCCGAGGTCGCTACAGATGGTATCAGAGCATAAGTTGACTGTAGATCGTGACCCTAGACATGGAAAAACCTTAGGACAAATATTTTCTAAGTTATTTCAGAAAACTCTCATACTTCTCATCATCTACCTTGGGGTTTTAAAATTTCTTAAGTCTCTTCTTTTCAACATTAGAAAATGACCACTACGCATTTCAAGAAGAAACTTATCTCAAGACTACCTCTCCAAAGAAGATCGTCTTAATGTTTTGCTCAAGTCAGGACTTGAAGACCTCCACGGAAGATGTTGCAAGACTGAAACTACGAGAATTGAATACATCAAGGCTCAAGTACCAAGGACTTCGAAGACCTTTATCGGGTGAAGAATTAAATACCGAAGACCTCAAAGACAATGAATATGATGAAGATCATGAAGATTACAAGTGACCCATTAGGAACCAAACTTGGATAGACTACACTACGATTAGATGCGGTGATTTGTGAACTATCATTTTTCTGGTTTTCCTGACAAGAACAAATAAAACTTATTTTCAATACAATTTTTTTGTGGGTTATCCATGTCCTTCTTGCTATACTTTACTCTCCCTACCTTAAACCTTGAAGACAGAAGAATGGAGACAAAACGAAGAACTTGAATGAAAGCGCCAAGTTAAAATTCTACCAAGTGGATCAAAAGAAGAACACTCACATGGTGGAGGATGCAACAATACCTTAAAGATTAACAACACGCAAGTGCCTCAAGGATTAGGAAACTGATAAATTCTTACCTCCAATGTAGTTATCTCTCATAGAAAATTCTTGCGCTATGAAAAAAATAGTTTAAGTGATCTGCGTGATTTTATGTTTTGTTTGGCTTGTTTGTTTCTATGTGGTGTCTATATCTTCTTATCCCTATATTCAACTCTTCCCTATCTTGAACCCACGAAGAAAATGCCGAATTCAAAACATGAAGATGAACCAAACTGAATGCAAAGAAGAAATCATCGTTTAAAGATGTTACTAAGACGAGCTATTTCATCATCCATATGTGGGATATAAGACAACGACATCAAGACATAGTTAAGTTAGAAGTTTCGAAGAAGTCCTCGAGGGATAGAAGCTTACCTCTACGGCATGTGAGCGCAAATAAGTACACACAAAATTCCAGCATACCGGAGGAAGAAAACCTTTTAAGGGTGGTAGCACCCTAGTGTATTCCGAACCTATTTCTTTCTAGCATTCTTGAATCTCGAGGACGAGATTCTTTTTAAGGGTGGTAGTCTGTAACATCCCAAAATTATTAGAATTTTGGAATGGTTAATTATTGAAATAAGAAAATTGATTTGTTTTGTCTCGGTTGAAATTTATGAAGAACTTAAACTTTATAAGACTATAATTTTCCTGAACCACATAGAAAAGAGCGGATTAACATGACTATCCGAAATATAATTATTGTTTGGGAAATTTATACATATCCGAGCAATTACTTTCTACATTTTATTTGTGTTTGTTTTGATTTAATACTTGGATATTTTCCAAACACATGTTTAACAAGAGCGGAAATAATATGACATTTCCAATTGTAAGAAACATGTTTAAAATATTAAGTTGGTCTTATTTGAATTTTAATTGCTTTGGGATATTTTTATAAAGAATTTTCAATTCAAGGAAAAAGAAATGAAAAAGATAAAATTACTTCTTATTAAATATCTGGTCAGATTTTTTCTTATATAATATTTTTGTGCCTTCTCAGAATCTAAAATAATCTGGAAATAATTACAACCGTAATTTTTTTGAGAAATTAATAGAGCTACAACAGAGCTTATAAACACAAGTGTTTTTAATTTTGAAATAGACCTTGGTCTGGGAATATAATTTTACTAAGGTTGTGTTTTCTTATTTATATTTTTTTGAGGTTTTTTCTTAATTGCGAAGTTGTTTAGCATAGTATAGCGCATGTATCGTACACACGGTATCAAAGAGAAAATAAGAATGAGAGTCTGAGAGACCGATCCAGCTATCCAAATTCCCGATCATGAGGCATTCTGGAAGAGCCCACCAATGACTCGTTTCCTTTTCCTTCTATGATTCTTTCTTGTTTTTCTCTCTCTCTCTCTCAAAAGGGCTGGCCCACGTTATCTCCTTCCTCTGGACAGACACGAAGACTAACAGGAGTTCGTTCCAAAACCGAAGAATACTGCGAAAATCTCTCGAATCCAGTTGATTTATTTGCCCCTCCTCCAAGAAAATCCCACCATATATACTCCCTCCACCTCCTCGTCCGATTTTTGCCAAAATACCTAACTCTGAACCACCCACGTTGCCAGATCGATCTCGCCGGAAAGCCCTGAACCGAAGCTTGCAGTTGAGGTACAGACGCCTCCTTCCCTTCGCATCGTCTCAATATTACTTGCCTATATTCCTTACCCGGTGACCTTTTATCCATGCGTAGGAACGTTGGGACGAGCTGCACGACCTGCTCAACGTTCGCCGGGGTTAAGCATCGCTGAAGCTCTAACTTAAAAATTATCGGTCGTCTACAAGGTTACCGAGTAATCTTACCTTCTCTAAACTTTTCCTTGACTCCGCCTTCTCGTTTTGAGTACTGTTTCTCTACCATAGTGCTGTTCGTTCTAGCCAAAATTTTGTCATCGCCCAAGCTCGAGATGGTCGTAGCTATATCAGGGTAGCGGAAGAGGACTGCAAATCACATCCGCTAGTTTTCCTCATCGTCGCGGACACCGTCCACACCTTCACAAGCCCGGAAGATCGCCGGAGCACCGCGTGCATCTATTCCCGACCGGCCGACCCACACCATGATCGTTTTCTTCATCCTGAGATCTTAAGTGCTAGTATGGCCATGTCTCGGAAACAATTAGATCAATTTTTAAACTGAACTGCTATTAGCCTATCATGCCCTGCCTCCTTTTTTTTTCTTGTTTTTTTTTCACAAGCGTGTGACCAGATCAAGTTCGTCTGCACGTGTATTAGTTCGGCCATCAAGTTTGAAATCCAATATATTTTGATCCATAGACTCAAATTAGATGTTTTTTATTGTGTTAGATTTGTAAATAAATTCTCTATCCAACAGATCCATAATTTACAATTTTTGAATATTTTTGAATCTGCTTGAATTTAAATTCGAATTTGAACCTTCTGTTGAGCATAACGTGATAACCGTCAATGTGTTTCTTTTTAAATTGATATTCGTGATATTTTCTACACATTAGTCTATCCAATATTAGATTTACACGGAATAAATATATAATTAGAAATATTTGTCTATTTTGCCATCTGTTTACACGTCGTGTGATTTATTTGGCTCTTTATTTGCAATGGTTGCTTATTAGTGTAATTTTTTTGTTCACGTTAGATTTATTCGGAGTGCGCGAGCAAGTTTCACAAAGAAACTATCACCATCAATTAACATAAGGCAAGTTACACCACTTGTTCATAATTTTGTTCCAGTTTTGATTCTATGCATGTGATCTTCAAAATTCTGTAGTATGCATGTGTAGGATATTCTAGTAGAATTTTTTCTTAGTATTATTTTGCAAGTGCGATGATTTTGTAGTATGCCATGAGTAGCTCTATACTTAGGATTTTCCCTTCCTAATAGGTTACCCCTATTTTTTCTAAGTATTGCTTGCTATGCTATATATACAAAGTACCGTTTGGGGGTTCGAAAGACAATGAATTTTTCTAAGTATAAAGGCTCTCTTGAGCAAACTTTTCTTCTCAAATCCACTTCAAAATAAAACTAAGTTTTCTTCTGGGCGGAATGGTTGTCGGTACAACGAGTGAGATTTTGGTGGAGGACGGCCGCCCAGGAATCAAAGAAGTCTGCCATGTTTCAGAATTCAGAAGCTTCCAGTGCAGCCACAATACATATGGGCTCTGTCTTGGCCTAGTACTTAGTGGGAAACCTCACCTTGGTACCAACATTTGGAGGTTCTTGGCACGGTTGGATCCATAAGGTAGAGGGGCTACTAAGGGAAAGCCTCGCCATGGTCTCGTCTGTAAAAGGACTTGATCGTGGATTGTGGGTAAAGTGCACAAACTCTCGAGAGTATTGCAATCTGATTGATCAGCCGTGTTCACGGTAACAGAAAAACAATGAGCGTCTGAAGGATGGAGCCTCTGAAGGATCTTCCTCTCTCTCTTCTAAACAAAGTTTTTAAACCCCATGGCGTGAGTAATATCGCCAATGGGTGGGATTTTGGGAACTTGGTGTGTAATATCCAAGTGTCACTTGGTGCGTAATATCCAAGTGTTTGGTTGTTTGGACACTTGGTGCGTAATATCCTCGTGTGCCATTCGACCCTATTTTATCTAAACAAATGTTTACAAAGTAGGGAAATCTTCTCTTCTTCTTTCTACTTAAGAAAACTAGCTTTGAGCAAAAGAACTCTACAACCTATATTAGCCTTGCATGTAGAGATAGTCTTTTCTTTCCTTGGTGTAATTTGCCAATACATTCAAAGTATTGACCCAACTTGTTGGCTGCATGTTTTATATGCAGAATTTCGGAGATCGTTGAAAGGTGCGCTAGGATCGCGGGTCTTCACTCAACCTGCCTGTGGCATTGATGGGACTCATGTTGTATATTTTTCGCATTTGTTGTAATAATGTAAACTCTGGATTATTCGATTCATGTAATAAAAACTTGTGTTTTACATGATATTCCAGGGACTAGCATGTTAATCACAGGGACTTAGGATCCTTACCGATCCGAGGTCGCTACAGTTTTAATCCCACTATTTTTGAGCTTGATAGAAATTATGTGTTTGAAGATCATGAAAAGCATGATTTATGTGATAGTTATATTGTTGAGTTTATCCATGAGGCTACTGAAAATTATTATGAGAGAGGAAAATATGGTTGTAGAAGTTTTCATGGTACAGAAACACCTCTCTATGTGCTGAAAGTTTTGAAGTTACTCTTCTTTTATCTTCCTATGCCTGTCACTTTGTTCTTTGTTAATTTATTTGCATACAAGATTCATACGCATAAGAACTAGGTTATACTTAAATGTGTTTTTAGTTTGCTTCTTGATTCTCTCTTTTACTTCAATTCATATTTCTTATGTGAGCATCATCGAAATCATCATGCCTAACTTAAAGGCGTTAAAAAAGTACTAATTGGGAGATAACCCAAATTTCAGTAGGTTTTTCTTTTGTTGAGTCTTGGAAGTTATTTATTCTATAATAACCTGTCTTTATCCTTTTTGTGTGATTTTTTTGCCAAGAATAACATCTAATGAGAGAGAGAAGTCAGATTTGGGGAAGTTGCTGTCCCGAAACAGATTTTTGTGCTTCACTGTAAAAATTTGTGAAAAATACTTTTATGTCGGATTGCGCTGTAATTTTCTGAGTTTACGCCCCAGGTTGTTATCTAACTTTAGTTAGTTCAACACTTTTCGATTTGAGCAACAGAAGGGCTTCGAAAAAAACGGTTTCTACCTGTTGGTCTGTTTTGACAGATGTCTGCCATTATTTTCATTTGCCTCTTAATCGGTTTCTTTTTGAGTTCTCCTTGATCACTTGAGCTTTTAAAAGGAATTGCTATAGTAGCTTTTATTCTAATGGAAGTTTTACTTGTGTTGAAACTAAACCCAAAGTCCTATTATCTTGAATACACTAATGTTGCTAATGAAGATTGTGTGAAGGTTTGTATGAAGGAAATTTTCAAGTGTAGGAGAAGAGTGTTGTAATAAGATGAAGAATGGACAAAATCTCAAGCTTGGGGATTGCACCCCGTGTCACCCCAATAAATATTCAAGAGGTACAAGTGTCAAAGCTTGGGGATGCCCAAGGCACCCCCTTCTTCATTAATAAAAATCTCAGGTATGTTTCTTGACACTTTGTTTTTATTGTTTCATGCATCGTTGTGTTGTTCTTGGAGCGTCTTAGTTTTATTTTTTGGTTTTAGCTTGTTTAGTTTGCTGAATAAATTATTTGGACCCCAATTTTGTTCTTTTGTTTCAAATAAGTTGATTGGTGTTGGAAAAGAGTAGAAAGTTTCATGCCTATAGTGGTATAAAAGGGAGCTTGTTTTGACTGTGGCTTAGACTTTATCATATCATGCTAGATGTTGCTTTGAACTTATGCTTAGTGATTATTGTTGTAGCATGACTTGTTCCAAACAATTGAGATTTCTTATGTGCCTTGAAAGAATCATGCGTTGTTTTAGCATACAAAAGCATAATATTGTGGTATTCTCCTTTGATGCTTTGTTTGAGTTGACTTGGAACATGATCACACCATGTTATGACTATGAACCTGTCACCTTAGCCTTTTATGATCATTTAGTTTATGACTTGTGATATCACTTTATGCTTTAATTGATAATGTTTTGTCGCTCTGCATGATTATGGCCATTATTGCTCTCTTAGTTGGTCGCTCCTAGTCTTTTGCTAGCCTCCACTTGTACTGAGTAAGCTCTACTCATGCATCCAACTCCCAAGAAACCAAGTTATTCCAAAGAGTCCACTATAAATTCCTATGCATGGTGTGTTACACCATTCCAAGTATATTCATGTTTTATCTATCTTCCAAATTAAACTTGTTATGAGAAAATTAGTGATTAAATCTCTCACAAACT
This sequence comes from Avena insularis, assembly GCA_023614405.1. NCBI lineage: Eukaryota > Viridiplantae > Streptophyta > Magnoliopsida > Poales > Poaceae > Avena > Avena insularis. The sequence continues at coordinate 183,368,016 of CM042687.1, read as the reverse complement.
TGATGGCACACTTTACTTTCTTGCACCTAATAAGCTTGAACCATTGTGTCATATATGTTGTATATGCTTGCACTTATAAGTTGGGAATTAGCAGAACCATGTTGTCATGGGGAACGCTTTCAACACTTGTACATATTACCCAGTTGATATCATGATCTTTTGTTTACGTATGTCGACAGTGTGAAATAAAAGGGGAGCTTGTAAGTCCATGGAGTATTGTATATGTGTTAGAGAAACTCCTGGGAGGCTAGCCTAAGCCATGCCTAATCATGGTGGAAACTTGCAGATAACCATAGTGAGCAATCTATGAAGCATCCTCAATAAAAACCTATGCAAATAGAAAATAAAAAGATCGCTGAGATGCTCATTGTCTGTTGCCTTGTCATTTTTATATGGAATAGCTCATGTGTAATGGGGCAAGGGGTACCCCGTTGGTGGTTCTCTATGATACACATATGCTTACAATGAAGAGAACTTGCTTGTGACTAAAGTTGAGTAGCATGAGGAACGACCCTTGTACTCAAGGGACATGAGATTGCCAACTTATGATTTGTCAAGCATATACTCCATATTTGTTTCACTTTAACCTTAATCACTTCAAGATGCTTATGATAGGGGAAATGAGAGCTGAAAGCTAATAAGTACCATAATTTTTGGAAGCTCTTTATGAAACTGGAAATCCCTGCTTCCCTTTATGAAGGGCCTTTCTTCTTACTTTTATATTGAGTCTCCACCTTCTATATTTATGCACCAATTCAGAGAGCATAGTTGTCATTCTTCGTTTTATGTGCATTGTCCCAAAACTTATTGATTGATTCATAATGTTGATATTTCCTGTTCTTGAACTATTTGTATCTAGTCACCCTTATGAACTTTGAAGGTGTCATTTGCATTTATGTTTTGCTACTCCATGAGGGACAAGATGAATACCACATATGCTATGTTTTATATATGTGAAAAAAACAAACGTCTTTCAATGCATTATTATTCATGATCCTTTGTTTGTACCTTGCATGTTACAACATAGTTACTATGTACTATTGTTAGAACTACATCTTTCATACTCATGTTTAGAGTACTTTGATCCCAGTTATCAATGCTTTGCAAATATTTTGATCAAGATTGTGATGGTGCATATCACCTCAAAAATTATTCTTTTTATCACTTACCTACTCGAGGACGAGCAGGAGTTAAGCTTGGGGATGCTTGATACGTCATAAACGTATCTATAATTTTTGATGCTCCATGATTGTTTAGTATCAACTTTGCTATGTTTTGTGTACACTTTGAGGTATTGTTATACATTTTCTGGGACTAACCTATTAACAAGATGTTGTAGTGCCAGTTGCATGTTTTCTACTGTTTTTTGGTTTCAGAAAAGCTAGTAAAGAAATATTCTCGGAATTGGATGGGACAAAAGCCAAAGTCAATATTTTACCAGAAGGAACACAGAGTCCAAAGGTCAGCCGAAGGGGGGCCACGAGGTGGCCACACCCTAGGGCCACGCGGCCTAGGGGGGGCATGCCGCCACCAGGTGTGGCCCCCCTAGCTGCCCACCGACTTTGCCCTTTCGCCTATAAAGTCGCCCCGATGAAGAAACCCTATGTACCCGATCAAATATCCACCAAACAGTCCGTAGCCGCCTCCACCATCGTCCCTAGATCGGGGGGATCTAAAGCTCTTCCCGGCACCCCGCCGAAGGGGAGAGGTCATGCCGGAGGCCTTTTTCATCACCATGATAGCCTCCGGTATGATGCGTGAGTAGTTCACCCTTGGACTATGGGTCCATATAGTACCTAGATGGTTGTTTCTCCTCCTTTGTGCTATCATTTTTAGATCTTTTGATCTCCATTCATGATCAAGATCATCTATTTGTAATCATACATGTTGTGTTTGCGGAGATCCGATGGATTTTTAGATACTATGTCAGATTGATTATTGATTCCATCATGTCTGTGTTATTTGTGATCTTTCATGCTCTCCGTTGCTAGTAGCTATCTTGGCCAAGTAGATGCTTGTGACTCCAAGAGGGAGTATTTATGCTCGATAGTGGGTTCATGCCTCTAGTAATCTGGGGAAGTGACAGAAATCTCTAAGGTTGTAGATGTGCTGTTGCTACTAGGGAGAAAACAACAATCTTTTGTTCATGGAACAATTGTATTGTTTACTTTACACACATTGCTTAATGCAATTATCCGTTGCTTGCAACTTAATACTGGAGGGGGTTCGGATGATAACCTGAAGGTGGATTATTAGTCATAGATGCAGTTGGATTACGGTCTATGTATATTGTTGTAATGCCCAATCAAATCTCATAGGAGTCAAGATGTCTAGTATTTGCATTGTTATGCTTCCTCAATCTGTCAATTGCCCAGCTGTAATTTGTTCCCCTAGCATGATACCTATCTTAAGGAGAACACCTCTAGTGAACTGTTGGCCCCAGTCCAATATTTATCATTGATATACCAACCACTGTTTACCATTTACTTTCTATAAGAAATTATTATCTTCCACACTATACGTTTAGTCCTTTGTTTTCAGCAAACCGGTGAGATTGACAACCTCACTGTAAATTGGGGCAAAGTTTTGAGTTTGTGTTGTGCAGGTTCCAAGTTGTTAGAAACACCTTGGAGTTGTTTCCTTACTCCTACTGGTTTGGTAACCTTGGTTTCATAATTGTGAGAAAACTTACTAATGTGATCATCATACCTTCCTCTTTGGGTCTCCCAACGAAGCTCAACAGTATCTGATCCATGACCTCCTTTCTTCCTTTTCGACCATCCCATGGTCAAAACGTTTCCAAAGCCATTGCTTTTTCCGAAGTCATTTTTGAAATCAAAACCAGCACCACCGTATAACAACCTTCCCAACTATCCATGACCGAGGTCTCGGCTATTCGAATAGATTTACACTCTGCAGAGGTTGTATACTTTACCCACAAAATTTGATACATCTACCACGAACAATGACGGATCGTCATACACAAGTATGTGGGGTTTGGATAATCAAACAGGGCCCTTGTGAAGTCTACTCTAATACAGGCACCTAGCCTATGAGATGCTACCCCCTCTAGAATGGGACGTCGGGTACCGAGGACCAACCAGAGCGCATTTTACACTGCACAAAGTGGGCGCTTTCAATGAGGGGCTCATAGTAATGCCTGGCTGCCCGTAGACAGTTTGTTCCTTCTCCAGGCCGCTGTCCCACATGGGCCTTTACAGGATAAGGCCTAGCCTCTGAGGAAATTAACATCCCCTGTAGTAGTTGTGAGGCATTTATACCAGGGCAGATAACCTTCGGACCTAGCGCTTCCCATATTGGAGTAATTGTGGTTGCACGGGTAAATTGTTCTAGCAAAAAGGCACAGCCCGATGGGTTTTTGTAAACATTTTTCCTCCATCATTCATCCATCCTTTTTGTAAAACCAAAACCCTTTTCCTTTTTTTAAACTCACTTGGCAGGCCAAACCTCTCCAAGGTTTTCTCATAAACATTCTTGTATACTTTTCCGGGGTCTTCCTATCCTATACTTTTGCTTAGGCTAAAATGGGGTCTCCAATGGGTTATGGTGTTAAAACACCATCTAACATACAAGGGGAAATAGGTGTCATAAAGGGGTTGTATTTAGTAGTACAAATGGGGTAATGGTTTGGAGGCGCCAAACATTCCCACATATAAAACATAGCATAATAAAACCATGCAATTTTATATAAACTAGTTGATAAAAACATGCATAAGTATAAAAGTAGGATACATGCGTATGAGCAAGAAGGTGGCTTGCCTGTGACCAGCATAAGTAAAACAGTATGACAAGAGCTTATGTGCAATAAGGTGGCTTGCCGGTGACCAGCGAGATGTCCCTTGATCGTTAGAAAATCAGAATACCGAATACAATAATAAGAATAACCCGAGGCTTACTTCTTCTTGGCGTTTCACAATTTGCATTTATCGCCATTATCGAGCATACATGCAATCAAACAATACACCAAACAATTCAAAGCATACAAGTATTCATACATACAACAAGCAATGAGCAAAACAAGTTTATAGATCAGTAAGGGTTGAGTTCTGTATGGTACCAAAATTACCTAGCTAAGGGGGTTTTAGAACAAGGTCAAGTTTTGTATGGTAACATTGTGTGAAAATGATACCATCAGATAGGTATTGATAAAATGAATCCAACAAAAGTGGGTTCACTATTTTATCAAATTTTTTGAGTTATAATGATTTTTATAGTGAATAAAACTCTAGTGTTAGGAAATAATTACCGAAAATAGTTTTGGAGTTCCAAAAATTATTTCCCTGGGAGATTAGATAGTATTTGATGGACTGATTCACTGAGAGTTGGAATCACCTCAAAACAATTAACAGAATGCCCTTGAGAAATTCCCAAATACAATATTGGATGCTAATTGTCTTTTTCACCAGATTAAATCTATAAGGGACTTTGATGTGATTCCAAATACACATGTTAGGTATGGAGAATAACTTTATTTAGAAATTGGAATCAACCCATTTGAATTTTTAGGGCCATATTAGTGATTTTATTGGTGAACTAGCTATACATAGAAAATATTAATTCACCAAAATTCAGTAGTTGTTTAATAAATTTTGGGCTTCTGGGTTTTGGAGCATATTGATATCCATGCGTGTAGGGAATTGGAATTTGGTCAATACCTCATTTGTTTTGACCCCAATAAATTCTTAAAGGCAGTAATGTCCTGATTTTGTTATTTTCATCAGGGGCACACTAGGAATCCAAAATAGATGGGGCCAGTGAGAAAAGCATGGTATGACCAATACCTTGCAAAGCACAAGGGTTTCACCATTTTTGGAGTAGTGAAACTCCCTGGAGGATTTTATTAGTGGAAAGGAAACATCTTGGTAGATAATTTGTTATCAATAAATTATTTATTATTTTGGTATACCTCTTGTACTGCATGTTAGGGAAAACCCTAAGTAACATGTATAAAACTAGATCTAGCCATATGGACATATTAACCATTTTCAAAAATATTTAAACCAAATGGTCAAATTTCTAGATCTGGGCAAAAGAATAAAGGTAAATAGGTTCTGGGCCAGATATAGAAGGCTAATGGGCCTCCCAAGGAAAATCGGCCCACCCGTGGGCGCGCTACGCGGGAGACCACGTTCAAAGCCCTGAGGGCGGGCCTGCCTGTCAGCGAGCGCTGGCACCGAAGGGTTATCCGGCGACCCCAGCCATTAGATCTAGTGGAGGTCGACGGCTGGGCGTTGTCTCCCACCTCTGACAAGCCCCGGCGAGACGGAACCCTATGAGGGTGCGGGGATTAGCAGCGACGCTTACCCGGAACATGAGAGGTGACGTGGAGGGTGCAGGGCGACACAGTGTACCACAGTGAGCACAAAGAGGGGTGGCAAGGCGTGTTTGTATGCCGGATCCGCGCTTGCACGATGGTTCCTGTCAGGATCTCACCGAAGGAGCTTCCTGGGCCGTTCCTATGAAAGGGAAATAACTAGGGAGGGTCAGGGAGAGTAGAGGAGGGCAGGAGAGCGACATGCAGAAGGAGGCGAGTAAGGGAGTAAGGAGATTTCTCAGTTTTTGGGAGAGGGGCTGAAGCTTCTCCCTTATTCTCCCTCGACCAGAGCAGAGCAAGTGGGAGGGAGAGGGAGCTCTGGGAGGTGAAGTGGAGAGGAGAGGGGGCGAATGAGGGAAGAGGGAGGCGCTGGGGTGGCCTGGGGGTATTTTACCCGAGCTGGATGGGTTCATGGTGAACATAGTGCAGGAGAGGTGTGGGGAGGGAAGGTGTCCATTCATTGGGCAATGAGGGCAGTGGAGAGGGTGATGTGGGGTACTAGGGTCGAGCAATGAGTGGTGGAAGGGGTGGTGTGGCTGCTGCCCCTTTAATTCACAAGATATATGAATATACTCCTCTCTCTCTTGCATATAAGCTCATGGGATAAAATAGGGAGTGTTATAGTGTGGCACTACCAGATGGGAGGTGGTGTGCTGTTCAAACTTATTGGACCAAACTTGGTGGTGGTTGGAGGTGATTTAGCTCAAGGTTTGATTGAATTGCAAAATTTGACCAAAGAGGTGCTTGTGAAGGAAGCTGAAAATATTGCATTTGGCAAGGTGGGAAAATGTACTGGTGTGTATATAGGGTCATTGCATAAGCCTAGGAATTATTTAGGATTTTTCCAGGGATTATAGGCCCGCCTAAGATCATTTATTCAAATAGTGTAGAAATGGTTTCTAGAAGCTTATTTGATATTTTTACATTGGGCAAGGTTGGTTTTTTATGTTATATGGTCCTACATACCATATCACACATTGGATAATTTTCTTGGAATTTATTGCGATGGAAAAGTATTTTTAAGTTATTATTTCTTTTTTCAGCCATTTAAGATAAAGGGCAAGAAGAAATAATAAAGAATCTCAAAAATATTTATTTTTGAGGTGGGAAGGTGGGGGATGATGTGTAGTACTCAAATGTGCCTTGAGTTGGCAAAGTGATTTGGAGAAAAACAAACTTGTCTTTAAAGACAAGGTTTGGTGGATTTTGCCTAAAATGGATATTAAATAGTTTTAGGCTCCAAATAATTATGGGAATTATTTGAAAAAGTTTATATCCAAGGTGGAGGATGTCAACTTGGAGTATCTATCATAACCAACCTTGGTTATTGCAAAAAGGGAGTTGGTTTTGGAAAAGAACAAGGATTAGAGGATCTAGGGTTTTGTTAATTTTATGCCACCTAAACATGGTTGGATTAGGGAGCTCGGAGCTCACCTTGGTGCAAGGGATAGATGGGTATCTAGACCAAGTTATATAAATGATCATGGAAGCAAGATTTGGGCTTTGTTGTGTTTGAGGTGGTCAGAAGAGATGGCAAACTTTGTTGAAAAATAAGGCTTCCATAACAGGGTTGTCATGATGCCTTATAAAACAGGTGGGTTTAAGGTGTACAAGGTTCCATTGGAAACAAGTGAATTAGGGTTTGGTAGACCATGGTTAGTAGATCATAACCATTAAAATAGTTGGACAAGGGGAGGTAGCATATAGATGTGAGCTTCTGCCAAAGTAGGCATGTTGACTAGAGTTGCAGAAAAGGATTATCCCGATGTCGACAAAACCATCATGGATGAGTGGGAACTAGGATGGATTAGCCAAGGGAAAAAGTGGGATTTGCTAGTACTAATGATTTACTACAATATGGTTCAAGTACATTCTCAAGAATGCACATAGGTAAGAATTCCAGACTTAGCCATTTTGGCAGATTTAGGGTTTTAGACTAGATTGCAGGAGGGAAACAATTTGAGAGAGTGGCTAGGGTTTATCCTTCCCATTAAGTGGTTGGTGTTGAGGTATATATTGAATAGAGGGGATCCATTCTTTGATTGGGTCTTCACTGAGTAGGAAGCTATCAAAAGGGATTATCCCTAGATTTATTTGATTAGGAGATGAGATGGCCACTTTAGTGGCTTAGGATAGATCCAGATTCGGATGCTTGGTTTGAGATTGATGAACACAAACATAGATTGGGTCCTAAGGCATCAGCTACTAGATTAGCTCACTCTAGCTCCTAGACAAACAAGGCAATCGGCAGATCAAGGCAATTCATCAGTTAACAGATCAAGGCAATTCATCTTATCAAACATGTCAAACTAATACTAAAGTTATCCTCAAGCCTAGATTGGGGTAAGCATCGGTGTTTTGAAGAGGTTGTGCTTTGAGGTAAGGTAAGTAACTCTTCTTATTTCTACCAAGGTTGGAGTGAAAAGGTTTTAGGAAAGGTTTTCGAAAAACCTAGAGGTAATATTAGTTGAAGTTATAAGGATATTATATATAGGTCTCCATAGTTTTGTTAATAGAACTAGTAAAATATTGAGTTGTGGCAAAGCCATCTTGGCTCAAGTTTGAATTGTCAGAATCATTTGAGAAAATGAAAGATGAGCCAAGACATCTCTTTTGTAAGATATCTTTTGTTTACTCGGGTTGAGATAAGGAGTATATCACCTAATACACCATCAGTGGCCTGAACACAATCAAACAAGTAGGCAAACATTGCAACACTAAGCAAGAAAAAGTTTTTGTTCCCCTTATTTTTGCCATTTGGTCAACAATTCAGGGTTGCTGAAATTGGGATGCTACAGACCTTTCCCCCTTAAAACAATATCGTCCCGAGATTAGGGAGGAGTAGGGTTGGGTGATAAAATCCGCTTAACAATTTCAGCGGAGGAAAATATAAGAGGGTAACAGGTTTTACAACAAATAGGCGTGGTCAAATACGGGTCAGAGCTGAGTGCATTCGGATTGGGCATTTAGATTAAGCGAGTGGAAAAGACGCAGTCTTTCCCCTTAGGACAAGTGTAGGTAGGTTTAGCGTCGACAGGGTCCTTCCTTCTTGAGGAGACATGGCGAGTGGAGCCTTCTTTAATCCTTCTTGCTGGAGTCAGCTTCTCTGCCTTCTGGGTTCTAAAACGACGAGAGTGTTGGCTGGACAGTCGACTCTGCGAGGGAGAACTTTAGTGAAGTGTCTTCTGATTTTGGAGAAGTGCCGATTGTTGTCCTTCTTGCAAGGTTCACGATTCCTATTTAGGAGGTGGTTGTCACCTGACGACAACTAGGGGTCGACTACCTCGGGGTTATTCTGGTTTGGCAGGAAAGACACAGTATTTCCCCCTTAGAGCGAGACTAAGGGTGCTTGGTGATATCTCAGATTTTTCTTGGTTGGAGTCGCATGATGATGCTGGGGAGGGCGCTACACCTTTCATGCGGAGTTGGTATTTTATGTCGACCTTGTAGGTGCTGCTTCTTGAGAGATGACGCGCTCAGATCAATGTAGAGCTTCGTTGGGAGACCCCAAGAGGAAGGTATGATGAGCACAACAACAAGTCTTCCCTTAGAAAGAAACCAAGGTTATTGAACCAGTAGGAGGAAGGAAATGATCCAAAGGTGTTGTTATCAACTTAGAAACTTGCACAACACAAACTCAAGACTTTGCCCCAACAAACAGTGAGGTTGTCAATCTCACCGATTTGCTGAAAACAAAGGATTAACTATATGTTGTGGAAGGTAATGGTGGTTTGCAGAAAGTAAACATGAACAGTGGAAGATGTATCAATGGTAAAGATTGGACCGGGGTCCATAGTTCACTAGAGGTGTTCTCCTTAAGATAAACAACATGGCATGCTGGGTAAACAAATTACAGCGGGGCAATTGACAGGACAGAGCAAGGCATAAAAATGCAATACTAGACATTCATGATCCTATGAGATTTGATTGGGCAATACAACAAGATACATATACCGCCATCCAACTGCATCTATGACTAGTAATCCACCTTAAGGTTATCATCCGAACCCCCTCTAGTATTAAGTTGCAAGCAACAGATTATTGCTTTACGCAAAGTGTGTAAGGTAAACAGTCCACTTGTTCCATGAACAAGAGACCGTTGTTTTCTCCCTAGTAGCAACAACACATCTACAACCTTATAGATTTCTATCACTTCCCCAGATTAAATAGAGGTATGAACCCACTATCGAGCATAAATACTCCCTCTTGGAGTCACTAACATCTACTTGGCCAAGATAGCTACTAGAAACAGAGAGCATGCAAGATCACAAACAACATAGACATGATAGAATCAATTAGATAGAAGCATTAACCAATCTAACATAGTAATCTCAATATCCATCGGAACCCCGCAAACACAACATGCATGATTACAAATAGATGATCTTGATCATGAACAGATCTCACAAGATCTAAACATGGTAGCACAAAGGAGGAGAAACAACCATCTAGCTACTACATGGACCCGTAGTCCAAGGTGGAACTACTCACGCTTCATACCGGAGGCTGGCATGATGAAGAAGAAGGCTTCCAAGATGATCTCTCCTCCGATAGGGTGCTAGGAAGAACTTCAGATCCCCCGATCTAGGGACGATGGTGGAGGCGGCTATGGACTATTTCATGGAAGATTGATCGGGTCCTTAGGGTTTTCGTATCAGGGGCTTCTTATAGGCGAAGAGGCGACCTAGGGTACGGCACTTTGGTGGGCCGCAGCCAGGGGGTGTGGCCCCCTGGTGGCTCCCCTTCGTCTCGTAATCTGGCTCCGTGTTCTCCACAGTAAAATATTGACTTTGGCTTTTGTCCCGTCCAATTCCGAGAATATTGATTTTCTGCCTTTTCTGGAACCAAAAACAGAAGAAAATAGGCAATTGACACTGTGGCATCTTGTTAATTGGTTAGTCCTAGAAAACATATAAAAACACCTCAAAGTGTAGACAAAGCAAAGCAAAGTAGATACTAAACAAGCATGGAACATCAAAAATTATAGATACGTTTACTACGTATCAAGAGTCGTTGATGCCACTTTGTGAAGTAGTAGCCATAGCAGGAGAGGCGTTTAACTAGCTTCCTAGTAGGTAGTTCTGGGCTAGTTAGGGGCCCGTTACATTGGAGGATGCCATTTGCGGTTGATGGTCTAGTGAGGCGGTCTTACAGGATGAGGTCATTCCGGGTTGAGTCTGATGCAACGTCGTGGGTAAAACACGCAGATGGAAACTCTGATTAGCATAACATCCAAACTGAGTTCACGCAGGTATTAACATGTTTGCGCCAACCAATGGTGAGGGTACTTGAATTTTACAGAATAGATCTGGACTGCCAGGCATTGGAGGACTTACAGATTTTACAAAATAGGTTCTGGGACGACACATAACTCTACCCTATGCCATAAGGGTGAGTCGAGGGGTGAGAAAGGGTACTCCATGTGTACTGCTTGAATCTTCTTGCCGTCCTTGGGTTGGGGTACTGACTTCGGCTACTGCAGTTCCTTGGGGGTGTGGGGGATATTCAGTTCTTTAGAAGTGAGGGTGAGGGTCATGCCTTCTTTGATGGTTGGTTCGGCAGGTGGATCTTCTGGTGGTGGTGACTGAAAGATAGGTTGATACTCATAGAAGGACAGTTCTTCATTTTTAGTCTTGGAGTTGACAACTTCAGAAGGTGATGAGGCTAGAGAAGCCACTCTCCTTTCCAGACGAGCGTTGGCGGCTTGTAGACTCTTCTCCCGGGTATGAAGTATGGTGAGATCCATACGCATGAGGATGTTCTGACGATGGGTCTTGCTGAGGTCTTCTTGGTGGTGCTGGAGTAGGTATTCCATATTCTCTAGCTAGTTCCCAATGCAACAAGTGGGAAAGGATTCAGTGGGGAGTCCATCCTTGTCGCGCTTTCCGAACAAGTGGTAAGGGGTGTCTTTCAGCTCCTCTTCATGGATCTTTTAGAGGCATGCCATGATGTGTTGTATCGCTCGTATGACTCCATCTACCCAGTTGTGGTCAATGAATGTAAAGATGATGGGCTCGGGGTCGTTCTCACGAGCTGGAATGGTGGGCTTGATGACCCACTGAGCTATGCTTGAATTGCTGCGAGGAAGCTGGGACGACGGACGATCTTTAGTAGGTTGTGCAGTTGGTCTTCAAAGGGCCAGAAGCTTTCTCCAACGATGATGCTCTTTGAGTGGGAAGGAGCCATCTGCAGAGTTTTGGTTTTTGAGGCGAGGGTAGGTATATAGATGCAAATTCATCAAGGTATATAGGTAGTAGCAGTCGCAGGTAGGGTTTCGGTTTCCTCTGACGACTCTCGCGGTGGAACATGGGGTAGGTTCTTGGGTTGGAGATCTTCCTGGATTATCTCCTCGTAGGTGATCTTCTAGATTTGAGTGGAAAGACGCATTCTTTCCACCTTATAGCTTTACTTGAGGTCATCGGGTTGGGGTAGATCCTTCTTCTTGGAGCATTGGTGTGACACTTGAATTGGGGTCTTCGGGTGACGCATTATTGCGACTACCTTGTTTTGGTGGTTACCTAACGGATCCGTAAGGGTTAACTCGGTATTGTTTTAGAGGTTAGTGATGCTTCTTCTTGGTCCTTCATCGGGGTGGAGGCATGTTAGCTTCAGAGGGGTGGTCCTAACTCGAACTCTTTGTGTTGCTTTGAAACTATGACGGAGTAGACTCTTTGTCTTCGGTCCTCCTTATCTTCCAGATTCTTGGGACGTATGTGTTATGGTGAGGACTTACCAATGATTCGACAGGGGGTCGAATAGGATCGTTGCTCCTTTGGGGCGATTAGAGCTAAGGCACGAGTAGGGGTTCTCGTGGATTCCTTTATGTGGCCATCCTGCTGAGGAGAGGTTTCAGGTTATGGGCTTACGAAGGTTCGTGTCGGGACATACCAACAAGGTGGTCATACATATGGGATCGAGTGATCCGAGGCAGACAAGCAACATATTTCAAGCATCATATAAGCACATGGCAAGCAAGCGGAGCATACCATAGATACCAATGAATGACTACGCGCCATAAGGGGAATCCTATATGGGGTTATTTACCCTAAGTACGACCGATATGGGTGTCCTGGTTTCTGTCTTGCCATCTGGTGGCGTCAGTGCCGTACTTGATCCTTTGAGGCGATGAAGGATTCCGTTGGTAGGGCGATCTTATAGTGTATTTCGTGGTTGGTAGCTCCTTTGTTTTGCTTGTCTTGGTGCCTCTTCATTCCGTGATCTCCATCTTCATACTCTCCGAGTCGGACTTTGTTTGTGAAAACAGAACATTTGGAGTAAACGAGATATAGAGTAATCTATTTTCAAATAGTTTGAGTCAGAGAAGATAAGATAAGAAATGTTTTGAAAAGCTTTTGATCAATTAGTTTTCGAAAGTTGGTGTTTTCCGAAAATAGGGATTTTCCTATCTAACGTCCATACTAACTAAGGTCTCCTTCAGTAAGGATGGCTCTGATACCAAGTCTGTAGCACCCCGGATTTACGGTCCGAGAGTACCCGTTATGCATAAAATTCATGTTCCTAGGATCAGTGAGCCGTCAGCATAACTGACTAGTATCATTACATCATCCATATAATAGAGACTACAAAACTTATAGGGTTACCATTATGGCGATTACAGCAGGGGAAGTCTTCAAGCGCAGAGCCCATGTCATGCCTTAACCTACGAGGTATGGCGGAGAGGCAGCCTAGCTTGCATAGGCCGACCAAACTCCATCGTTCCTCTTGCTTCTGAAAGTCTGGCCAAGTAAATAGCCAGCGACAATGTTGGTGAGTACTTTGAATGAACTCGCAAACCACCTTAAGAGAACAATAATAAAATATATGCAATACGGCTATGGTAGGATGGTTTCATAAGGGTTTCTTTTATAAATTAGTTTCTCTTGTAGATATAGCATATCTCCATATCTTTGTTGAAAAACTTTTGTAAAACATTTGGAAACCTTTTTGAAAAGGGTTGTAAAACACTAGGATTGGGGCACCCATTTGATTTTCCTTCGGGTCATCCTGTGAACAAACCTCCTTTCTTCCTTTCCGACTATCCCATGGTCAAAACCTTTCCAAAGTCCTTTTTGAAATCAAAACTAGCACTGCCGTACAACAACCTTCCCAACCGTCCATGATGAAGGACTCGGCTATTAGAATAGATTTACACTCTACAGAGGTTGTACACTTACCCACAAAATTTGATACATCCACCACGAACACTCACGGATCGTCATACACAAGTATGCGAGGTTCGGATAATCAAACATGGCCCTTGTGAAGTCTACTCTAATACAGGTACCTAACCTATGAGATGCTACCCCCTCAAGACTCGGATGTCGGGTATCGAGGACCAACCGGAGTGCATTTTACACTGCACAAAGTGGGCACTTTCAATGAGGGGCTCATAGTAATGCCTGGCTGCCCGTAGACAGTTCGTTCCTTCCCAGGCCGATGTCCCACATGGGCCTTTACAGGAGAAGGCCTAGCCTCCAGGGAAATTGACATCCCCTATAGTAGTTGTGAGGCATCTATACCAGAGTAGACAACCTTCGGACCTAGACCCTTCCCATATATGAGTAATTGTGTTTGCACGGGTAAATTGTTCTGGCAAAAAGGAACAATCCGATGGGTTTTCGTAAACATTTTTCCTCCATCATTCGTCCAACCTTTTTGTAAAACCAAAACCGTTTTCATTTTTTTAAACTTACTTGGTAGGCCAAACTCGCCAAGGTTTTCTCATAAACATTCTTGTAAACTTTTCCGGGGTCTTCCCATCCTATACTTTTGCTTAGGCTAAAACGTGGTCTCTAAGGGGTTATGGTGTTAAAACACCATCTACCATACTAGGTACAAATAGGTGTCATAAAAGGGGTTATACTTAGTAGTACAATTAGTGTTTGCTGGAGGAGCCAAGCCACTACCAGATATGAAATCATCATAAGTAAAACAATGTAGTTTCATAAAAAGTAGATAAAACATGCATAAGTAAAACGGTGGGACAAGGGCTTATGAGCAAGAAGGTGGCTTGCTGGTGACCAGCGAGATGTCCCTTGACTTCGTTAGAAACTAATAATTCCGAATACAATAATAAGAATAACCTGAGGCTTCCTTCTTCTCAGCGTTTCACAATTCACAACTATCACCGTTATCGAGCATACATGCAATCAAACAATACACCAATAAATTCAAAGCTTACAAGTATTCATACATACAACAAGCAATGGGCAAAACAATTTTATAGATCAGTAAGGGTTGAGGACTTTGTTTTGGATACACAGGTAATGCTTTGATTGCATTGGTATATTTCATATTTAAGATTTATAGTCCAAAATTACCTAGATAAAGGGTTTTAGACCAAGGTCAAGTTCTGTATGGTAACATTGTGTGAAAATGATACCATTAGATAGTTATTGATCAAATGAATCCAAGAAAAGTGGGTTCACTATTTTATCAATTTCCTTTGATTTATAATGATTTTTATAGTGAATAAAACTCTAGTGTTTGGAAATAATTCCCCAGAATAATTCTAGAGTTCCAAAAATTATTTCCCTTGTTTATTAGATAGTATTTGAAGGACTGATTCACTGAGAGTTGGAATCACCTCAAAAAATTACCAGAATGCCCTTGCAAAATTCCCAAAGACAATATTGGCTGCTAATTGTCTTTTTCACTCTATAAGGGCTTTTGATGTGATTCCAAAGACACATGTTCATTATGCAGAATAAATTTCTGTAGAAATTGGAATCAACCCATTTGGATTTACAAGGCCACACTAATGATTTTATTGGTGAACTAGCTATACATAGAAAATATTAATTCACCAAAATTTAGTAGTTGTTTAATAAATTTTGGGCTTCTGGGTTTTCGAGCATATTGATATCCATGTGTGCAGGGAGTTGGAATTTGGTCAATAACTCATTTGGTCTGACCCCAATAAATTCTTAAAGGCAGTAATGTCCTGATTTTGTTATTTTCATCAGGGGCACACTAGGTAGCAAAAATAGATGGGGCCAGTGGGAAAAGCATGGTATGACCAATACCTTGCAAGGCACAAGGGTTTCACCCTTTTTGGAGTAGTGAAACTCCCTGGAGGATTTTATTAGTGTAAAGGACACATCTTGGTCGATAATTTGTTATGGATAAATTAGTTATTATTTTGGTATACCTCTTGTACTGCATGTTAGGAAAAACCCTAAGGAACATGTATAAAAATAGATCTGTCCATATGGACATATTTACCATTTTCAAAATTATTTAAACCAAACGGTCAAATTTCTGGATCTGTGCAAAAGAATAAAGGTAAATAGGTTCTCGGCCAGTGATGACCCACAAGTATAGGGGATCACGACAGTCTTCGAGGGTAGTATTACCCAATTTATTGATTCGACACAAGGGGAGCCAAAGAATACTTATAAGCCTTAACAACTGAGTTGTCAATTCAGCTGCACCTAGAAATAGTCTTGCGCACAGTAGTTTATCAGTAGCAACAGTTTTATAGTAGCAACAACAGCAGTAAAACAAGAGCAATAGTAACAATAGTAGCAAATAGTAGGATATGAGTGTGTAGGCATAGGGATGGATGGACGGGCATTGCATGGACGAGTCTAAATATGTAACTTAAAGATCTAGGGCAATTGCAGATAAATAAGATAAAGCATCCAAGTACTAAACAATCATAGGCATGTTCTCCATATATAGTCATACGTGCTCGCAATAAGAACTTGCACAACATCTTTTGTCCTGCCAGCCCGTTGTAGCGGGGCCTCAAGGGAATCTACTGGCAATTAAGGTACTCCTTTTAATAGAGTACCGGAGCAAAGCATTAACACTCCGTGAACACATGTGATACTCATATCACAGCCATCCCCTCCGGCTGTCCCAATTTCTGTCACTTCGGGGACTTTGGATTCGGACAATGATATGTGTACACAAGTTGCAGATAAGATCACAAACAATACTATCTGCAACAAAGTCAAATAGCACTAATAAAGATACTAGGCACCATGCCCTAACAATCTTATTCGATTACATGATAGAACTCATCCAATCCCTACCATACCCATAGCATACAACAGGGTATTACTCACTCATGGATGGGGAAACATGGATGGTTGATGGAGAGGCGTTGTTGATGATGATGGCAATGATCCTCTCCAAATTCCCTGTCCCAGCAGGGTGCCAAAACGGAGTTTCTGGTTCCGAATCGCGGTTTCTAGTGGTGGCAGCGCAACGGAACTCTTTCTAGAAAAACATCGAACCCCCCCCCTGAGTTTTTAGGTCAAGAGGCAACTTATAGGCGAAGAGGGAGGCCGAGGGGGTGCCTGAGGCGGCCACACCCCCTCTAGGCGCGGCCAGGCCTGGCCCATGCGGCAGGGGGGTGTGGGCCCCTTAGGCCCCTACTCCGTCTCGTGTTCTGGCTTCGTGCGTCTTCTGGTGAAATAGGATTTTTGGCATATTTTCCGGGATTTTACCTGATAGTTGATTTTCTGCACAAAAACTAGAAACCATGGTAATTCTGCTGAAAACAGCGTCAGTCCGTGTTAGTTGTATCCAAATCACACAAGTTTAGGGAGAAACAACACCAAAAGTGTTCGGGGAAGTAGATACGTTTTGGACGTATCAACTCGCCCCAAGCTTAGCTTATTGATTGTTCGATAAAAGAACTTTCACAAACACATTTGCTTCATATGATGTATATATTCTCAGCACAGGAGTAGATACTTAGACAATTCATAATAAGGAGCATGCAACTAAGTCTACTTAATAGTCATTGCAAGCTATGAAGAGATTCCAACTCAATAATAATAAGTAGCATGAAACATAAACATAAGCAACATTGCAATGCTCATAAAAAGGTATGATAGAGTGGTATCTCACTTGCCTTTGTTTGTAGAGCACAAAATAAATGCCAAGGCACCTTTGAAGTTCAAGTGAAGACTAGAAGTAAAGATATCATAGATACAAGCATCAAAGATATGACATAATTAACCAAGTTTTGAGACAAGCACATTACACTAAGAATGACAACTATGCTCTCAAGAAGGTGCTCATAGAATAAGTGGTGACTCAACAAGGAAGTGAAAAAGGTTATGAAAAGTTTGAAAGGCTTCCACATGCTGAAAATATGGTACTCATTAGCTTTGAGCTCTCATTGCCCCTATCATAGGAATCTTTAGATGGTTAATGGTGAAAGTGAGGTCCAATATGAGTTATATGCTTGATAGACCATAAACTGGAAATCTCATGTCCCTTGAGTATGAGGGCCGCTCCTCATGCTACTCAACTTTAGTCACTGGTAAGTTCTTTTCATAGTAAATACATGCGAGAACCACCAACGGGGTGCCCCTTGCACATGATATAGGAGCTATCCCATATCAAAATGACAAGGAAAGAAGACAATGAGCATCTCAGTGATCTTTTTATTTGCTATTTGCATAGGTTTTTATTGAGGGTGCTTCATAGATTTCTCATTATGGTTATGCTGCAAGTTTCCACCATGATTAGGCATGGCTTAGGCTAATGGCCCAGACGTTTATCTAACACATATATATAACTCCATGAACTTACAAGCTCCCCTTTTATTTCACACCGATGACATCTGTAAACAAAAGAGCATGATATCAACTGGGTACAATATACAAGTGCAATGTTGAAAGCGTTCCTCATGACAGCATGATTCTGCTAACTCCCAGCCTATAATTTGCAAGCATATAACTTTCATGGACAGTCCCAATGGTTCAGGTTTATTAAGTGCAAGAAATAAAGTGTGCCATCAAGTTCGTGAGAGCTTTACTAACTAACTTTCTCAAAACAAGCAAACATTTTATTTGCAAGAAAACAAGGCATAATGAATATGCACAGAATAGCAAATGATGCTAGTAGGTAGGTATGGTGGACACTTTTGGCAATGTTGGTTTTGGGGAGTTGGAAACACGAGTAGGGCTCATACTCAGTGCAAGTAAAGGCTAGCAATAGAGAGGGAGCGACAAACGAGAGAGCAATAACTGTCATAATCATGCTTGCAACAAAACATGACTAATTATGGCATGAGAGTGATACAAGAACTCTGAGGCAAAATAAATCATCGAGGCTTACTGACTATTGTTTAGTCATATGCATGCGTGAGCATGTGCCAAGTCGATTCAAATAAAACATTCATAGGAGGATACCACAATATCATACCAAGTTATGAATAGAACAATGCAAGCAAACATTCATATGACATGCTACAAACTATTAACAAGCTGGAGCTAATCATAAGAAAGCAAGAACTACTAACCATCCATAAATAACATACACCTTACATGAACGGACTAAGCACGCCCACAATGATGAGTATATGTACAAAAATGAAAAAAATAGAGTTCGTTACCAGCCTCTTACCACACCTCAAGTTGTCTTAATCTTCATTATTGCCCTTTACTTATGTGGCTTGAATACTAACATGAAACCAAATTCCACTGAGGACTTCTGAACCCTGCGAAGAACTACACAAAACCAAAGAAGAACAACAAATATTATTGGTGTTTTCGATTTTTTAAAGAAAGCACACAAAGCAAAATCTTTTTGGATTTTTCTTAAGGAAAACCAAAACTGAAAAGCAAAGAAACAAACCAAAAGAAACAACGAAAATATTTTTGGTCTTTTTGTGTCTTGGGAAAACATAAAAAAAAACCAAAAATAAAGCGAAACATGGATATACAAAGAACCGACGAAACATGATATATAGATGAGTGTGATGTCGATGTACCTCCCCCAAGATTAGGCTTTTGGCCTAAGTGGGGCTCAACCCCATGGTTACCAAGAAGGTGCACCTCCGTAATGCGACGAAGAGGCCCCTTCGTCCTGGTACGAGCTCGAGGAAGCCCCTGTGTAGTGCACAGAGTGGTCATAAGAGGGCGCGTCCCCCTGGTAGTGTCTATGGAAACCACGAATGCGTAGTTGCTCGTCCATATCCTCCTTGGAGCGTGACCAAGGTCCCTGGAAAATACTAAACAAAGTGGTTTGGGGCAAAGGAATTTCTCTCTCTTCCCCGTCAGTAAACATCATCCTGTAAACCAAACTCTCAAGGGTAGAGCTAGCAGTGACAAAGTGATGCGCTTTCATGGCAGCTAAATCAGACCTTTGAGGAGCTAAAATTGTATCATTTGGATCAACATAAAGGTCAATATAAAGGTCTAAGGCAGCAACAACACGTGCAGAAATAATACCCCCATAAATGGTTCCTCTAGCGGCTAAGCGACGAGCAATGGGAGAGCCAAGGTTATACATGGTTTCATTGTTGAGTGTAGCAGCTAGAAAGGCCAAATGATAGTTGGAAATATTGCTAGTGTTCTACCTACCAAGAATACTAGTGGCAAGATAATAAGCAAAATATCTGATAGCTGGGAGTTGAATATTTCTTATCTTTCTGCGCTGGGCTCTGCGGTCATCATCATTGGTTATCCCGTGGTAGAGCTCCAACCACTCAGCAGGTTGAGCTGGAATCTTCGTCACCGTCCTAGCTGTGCCAATACCCAAGATTTCCCAACATTTCTCCAATGTCATGGAGATAGGCCTATTATAGATTTTGAATGACACCTCTGACCTGAAAGGGCTGTTAGAAAAAGAGAAACTTTCCACAAAAGTTTTGGTGAGCATAGCATATTGCTCACTCTCATCCTGCATATAACTAGTTAGTCCAACCCTCCGAACCAAGGTTAGGAAATCATTGAGAATCCCTGCAGCCTGCAAAAAGGTAAGACAAGGGAAGGTAGAAGGGTGCGCATCCCCCTCATCTCCCTCTTTGCCAAAACACGGTGTAATGAGATCCACATTATATGATGGCCTAGCTCGGTAGGATGATCTTGAAGGCCTTGTTCTCCTAGGTGCATCACTCTCAAACACTTCTCCAAAGGTGTGGTTGTCCATGACCCATTTTTCTGAAATATTTAGACAAACAACAAACCAAGTAATTTCCAAATTGATAATTGATGAGAAACTACTATAGGAACTTGCTAGAGGGGTACACATGCATCAAAATGAAATCTCTAAGCATAGAACAAGCATGCAAGCTCACACAACCTGACGCCTATAGCAGCAAAATACTCAAGATACAATCTACCAATCACAAATCTAATTGGACAAGCGGAGGAGGCACATACCAAGGAGAAATCCCTCCAAAAATCAGCAGCAAAGAAGGGTTGAGCAAGGAGATCGAAAATCAGGAGCAAGAACAATAGGAACTAGAGCTTGAGAAAGTTTTCCGGTGTTTTTCGGGAGAGAGAAAGAAGTGGGTGGGAGGAGGAATCTTAGAGGGCCACAGGTGGGCCCCACCCAGGCCAGACGCGCCCTAGGGCTAGCCGCGCCACTAGGGGGTGTGCTGTCCTGGTGGGTCCCCCTAGGCCACTCCAAGTGTCCCCCTTCCCCTTCTTCGAGGAAAAAATTAATATGAATTTTCTGGGATTTTTTGGGAAACTTTTTTTTGGCCAATTTACAGGGTATGACAATTTATTTTCTCGCAGAAAAAGATTTTTTTAGAAGAAGCAAAAGCAAACCAAAAATAAAACTACAGAAGTTCTAAGACACTCTAACAAGTAAACAACTAGCAAAACTAAAGCTAACAAGAGGAAAATCAAAGACTAGAAAGGAGAAAAATAAAAGTGAGCAAGTATAACCATGGTGAAAGCATTGTTTTGTTCATTAAAATCCCTTTGTTAACAAGGTTGATCAAGTCTTGTGACCAAAAAAATCTTTATATGAAGAAAAACTGCAAAGTGATTATGTTACCTCAAACTTGATAGCAATAGTCCCAATCATAATAGTTTTAAAACTTTCTTGTGGAATGGGACAATATATTTCTCCAACTTTGATGATCTCAATATTTTCAATGGAATTCAGGCAATAGCTCTTATCAATCTTCTTGCGGAAATATACAGTATGCTCTTTGTCATTAATATTAAAAGTTACTTTTCCTTTATTACAATTGATGATAACACCTGCAGTATTAAGAAAAGGTATCCCAAGAATAATAGACATATTATCATCTTTAGGCATCTCAAGCATAACAAAATTAGTTAAAACCAATCAATTATTAGCCACTTGAATAGGAACATCCTCACATATACTAACAGGAATAGTAGTAGACTTATCAGCCATTTGCAAAGATATATCAGTTGGTATCAACTTTTCTAGATGGAGTCTCTTGTAGAGAGAAAATGCCATAACACTAACTCCAGCTCCCAAATCACATAAATCAGTTCTAACATAATTATTCTTAATAGAGCAAGGAATAGTTGGTATACCTAGATCACCAAGTTTCTTTGGAACCTTACCATTGAAGGATAATTAGCAAGCAAACTAGAAATTTACCCATTAGGAATCTTCCTTTTATTAGAGACAATATCCTTCATATACTTTGAATAAGGAGGCAACTTAATAGCATCAGTCAAATGAATTTGCAAGAATAAAGGTTTCATCCACTCACAAAACTTGTTATAGTGTTCTTCCTCCTTTGACTTGTGTTTCTTATTAGGAAAAGTCATAGGTTTCTGCACCCAAGGTTCTCTCTCACTACCATGTTTATTAGCAATAAAATCTTCCTTAGTGTACCTAGTGTTCTTATTGTGCTTCTCAGGTTCTTCCTCAACTTCCCCCTTATTAGGAGCATCATTTTTATCATTACCACTTTCAGTTTCAGCATCAGAGACAGATATACTATTAGGGTCTACAGCAGGTTCAGGTGGTTCCTCAACTATTTTGTGTTTCTTTTTCTTTCTCTTATGAGAACTACCGCTGTTTTCACCTTGTTGAGAATCCTGCTCAATTATTTTAGGGTGTCCTTCAGGGTATAAAGGATCTTGAGTAGCTATACCACTCCTAGTTCTAATTCCATAAGCATGTTTATCTACTGAGTCATTAACTAGCATATCTTTTTGTACCTTAGCAAGTTGATCAATTTGGGTTTAAACCATTTGAAAGTGTTTACAAACAATTTTAACATCATTAGCAATTATTTCCACAATATCTTTCAACTCATTAATAGCTCTAGAGTTTTCCAATAAATGATTCTGAACTTGTTTATTAAAATTACCTTGTTTAACAATAAAAGTGTCAAGTTCCTCTAAGCATTGATCACGAGGTTTACCATAGGGAATATCACCTTCATCAAAGTGGAGAGAGTGTACCTCAATAGTGGATGACTGGAGAATTGGATTACATAATTCTTCTATAGGAGGTAGATTCTTCACATCTTCAGCTCTAATACATTTCTCCTTCAGAAATTTCTTAGCTTCTTTCATCACTTCATCATTTAGTGCAATCATTCCCCTCTTCTTTGGTGTTGGTGTTGGAATTGGTTCAAGCACAATTGGTTCAGGAGTAGTAGGCTCAGGTGTAATTATCTCAGTTGAAGTCCAATCATCATAATTCTTTCTTATTTTAGCCATTAATTCTTCAGCATCCATAGGAGTTCTTTTCCTGAAAACACAATCAGCAAAACTATCTAGGTATGTCCTAGAATCATCAGTTAGTCCATTATAATAAATATCAAGAAGCTTATTTTTAGGTAATGGACATCCAGGATGTGCATAAATCAAAGCACACAACCTTGTCCATGACTCAGGCCATTTCTCTTCTTATCCCTATTTAAAATCAAAAAGTTTCTGCAAAGCAGCATGTCTAGCACTAGGAGGAAAATATTTCTGAAAGAAGGAAGCAATCAATCAATCAGGGCTATCAATGGATCCAGGAGGTAATCTATGAAACCAGGCTTTAGCTTCTCCTTTTAGTGAAAAAGGGAAGATCTTTGTAACAAAGTACTTGCGCATCTTAAAATCATTAGAGAATAAGGCACTCATAGTGGAAAGCTCATTCATATGTGCCACGACACTCTCTTTTTCAGTCCTAGAAAAAGTTTCTTTCTCAACAATATCTAAATAGGATAAATCAAGAGAGAAATGATAATCTTTATCTTTAATATCTTTGGGAGAAGTGGCAAACATAGGATCAGAAGACAGTTTAGGAGTAATGGTACGTCTCTCAAGGAGACTTCTAATAGAACTAGCACCATGTGTGTTTTGCTACTCTTCAATAAATTCATCAGTCATTTCAATGTAACCAACAGTAATATCATATCTCTCTCTAGACTCAGGTGAGCTAATAGATGTAATAGTGTCTTCACTAGGAGTTTCAGTGTTTACCAAAATAGTTCTAGCAATAGTAGCATCTAGGAAAGGACCTAATGAACCACTCGCATCAAGCACCATGAGTATCAGAAGCAATTTCAGATTCAGCAGTAGTAGCAGTGTGTGTAGCATGTGTATGTGGTGGTGGTGTAACAAACTTACTTATAACAGACGGTGAATCAAGAGCAGCAGAGGTGTTTAGGACAGTACCTCTTCTTGTAGTGGATGGTAAAATATGAAACTTTCCATCACGAGACTTCCCCATGATGAAAGGAATAGCAATGAACAATAATAGATCCAAGTGAACTTACAAATAAATCTATGCTCCCCGGCAACGGCGCCAGAAAATAGTCTTGATGACCCACAAGTATAGGGGATCGCAACAGTCTTCAAGGGTAGTATTACCCAATTTATTGATTCGACACAAGGGGAGCCAAAGAATACTTATAAGCCTTAACAACTGAGTTATCAATTCAGATGCACCTGGAAATAGTCTTGCTCACAACAGTTTATCAGTAGCAACAGTTTTGTAGTAGCAACAGCAACAGTAAAACAAGAGAAATAGTAACAACAATAGCAAACAGTAGGATATGAGTGCGGTAGGCATAGGGATGGATGGAGGGCGTTGCATGGACGAGTCTAAACATGTAACTTCAAGATCTAGGGCAATTACAGATAAATAAGATAAAGCATCCAAGTACTAAACAATCATAGGAAAGGTCTCCATATATAGTCATACGTGCTCGCAATGAGAACTTGCACAACATATTTTGTCCTGCCAGCCCATTGCAGCGGGGCCTCAAGGGAATCTACTGACAATTAAGGTACTCCTTTTAATAGAGTACCAGAGCAAAGCATTAACACTCCGTGAACACATTTGATCCTCATATCACAGCCATCCCCTCCGGCTGTCCTAATTTCTGTTACTTCGGGGCCTTTGGATCCGGACAATGATATGTGTACACAACTTACAGAAAAGATAAAAAACAATACTATCATCATGAATCAATAATAAGTTTAGATTTGTGATCATGGCACTCGGGCCCTAGTGACAAGCATTAAGCATAAAAAGTTGCAACAAAGTCAAATAGAACTAATAAAGATACTAGGCACCATGCCCTAACAATCTTATTTGATTACATGATAGAACTTATCCAATCCCTACCATCCCCATAGCCTACAGCGGGGGATTACTCACTCATGGATGGGGGGAACATGGATGATTGATGGAGAGGCGTTGTTGATGATTATGGCGATGATCCTCTCCAAATTCCCCATCCCAACAGGGTGCCAGAACGGACCTTCTGGTTCCGAATCGCGGTTTCTGGTGGTGGCGTGTCACATCCCAAGATTTAGAAATTGGGACTGGAAAAGAAATTTTGCATTAGCATGTCATTCATGAGCATTGCATTGCATTTTGCATCTTGAGAAAAACCCAAAATGGAAACAAGGAAGTAAACCCTAATTTCTGTGTGCCATCTTATTCCTAAAGGGAATTAATTTGGCTTCACAAAAACCCACTACTGCTAGGGCAACATTTATTGCTAAATGTTATCCTAGAAGAATTTACTCGATTTTAGAAAATTTTAGAAACAAGTTTGAACTCATTTGGAGTTCAAAAGAAAATGTTGTGAGGAAAACAAACAAACAAAAAATGGAAAAAAGAACAAAAAAAACTGATCTACCCCGGCCGAACCACCCTGGCCCGGCCCACCTAGCCTAGCCCAGCACGTCTAGCCGCCTAACCGCCGCTCGCCCGCATCCCCCCTCGCAGCGCGTAGCCGTTGTTGCCGCTAGGCCGACCCACCGCAGCCACCCGCCAGCCCGCGCGCGTCGCCGCCGCTGATAGGCGGGGCCCGCCTGTCATCTCCCCCGCCGGAGTCCGCCTCCGCCACGGCCGCCGCCGCCGCGATTCTTGCTCGAATCGGCGCCGAACCTCTGCCCCCTCGCCCAAGTCTCGGGCCTCATATAAACCACCCCCGCCGCCTTTTGCCCCTCCTCCAACTCTCGGAAACCCTAGCTCGAGCTTGGAATCGAGCTCGATTTCTGCCGCCGCCGCACTCTCGGTAAGCCTCGCCGCCGATGATTCCGAGCCCCCTTGCCCCCTCCTTGCTCCTTGATGATCACCCTGGACCACCGATTCACCCCGTAAACTTTTCTCCTTCCCTCTCATAGCGTAGCGCCGTCGATTCCTCGCCGAAGTTCGTCGGAGTCGCGAGAGAACGACCGCCGTTCGTCATCGCTCGGGGAAGAGAAGGAAGCCGACGAGGTGACGAGGAGAACCGCCGCGAGGAGCTGAACATCATTGACCCTGCTGGTGTCGCCAAGGACCACCGGAGCGCCTTCGCTGACCGCCATCGTCGCCATCGACGCTGCGCCCTGCCGGGGAGTGGCCACGAATCAACCCCGGCCGTTGGATCTCGATCCAACGGAGTAGATAAGAACCCCTGTCGAACCGGTACCACCCACTAATATCATGCCACGCGGCCGCCCACTTGACCCAGTCAGCGCTGACTCGGCGCTGATGCAATAAAGCTAGTTTTTAGATAATTAAAATTGCAGAAAATAGACCCAACTTCTAAAATTCATACTTAGTCCAAAACTTAAGTATAATATATCAAATTAAATATATTCAAGTGTAGATTATTAATATCTGGTTAGATCTAACACTTGCATTACCTATCCACCATGATAATCTAATTAGTTTTAATGGCCACTTAGATCATTAAATTCATAATAAATCATCTACAACTCGGAAAAATATAAATAATATGCCCCTGAAATCGTAATTCCGTTAATATTATAGATCTGATTTTAGTTAGATTTTTAGGAAACAGAAACTATTAAAATGATTTAAAACTCATTAAACCCTATTTAAATCATAGAAAAAGATCTGTAACTCCAATTAGGGTGAAACCAACGCCTACTGGTTCATATTAATGTCCTCTAACCAGTACACTTTGGATCCAATTTTAATTCGACAATGAGAACAGAAGTTACAACAGATCTGTTAAAACACCAATAACAGTGTGTAATAATTAATAGAAATACTCCATTGCACCAACTAATCCCTTGCATGCATCATATACATCAGTATTGTTTAGAGAACTAAAACAACAACCTTTGTGACTTATTAAATTGTCATGCATGCATTTATTCATTTGTTTATGATTGTATGGTTGTTTATGTTGTATGCATTTGTTTGATCGATAGATTGCGAGGATTGCAACGTGTGTGATTGCAACAAGTGCTTGAACGACTTCAGCTGCAACCAAGGCAAGTAGATGATATTTTAATCATACTATTGTCCTACTATTTTCTATGCATGTGTAGTGTATTTTGTAGTTGCATGTGTAGGAAAGTACCATCGTTATACTAAATACTATACACCTTGGTAAGTATTCCTTGTAGACGAACCATCATATGTCTAGATGTGCTTAGTCATGCTGTGATAGACGAGGGCTGGGTTACATCATGTGATAGCCGTTGCTGTTAGAGTTGTTTTGAGAAAACTAAAACAAATTAATCAATGACCTCCTGGGTGTGATGGGATTGATAATTTTTGGTGGTTTCATTGCGGAAAGGCACCCAGGTATCAAGAGAAAATGATTGACTTCTTTATTTGGTAGCTTACGTGTACAACCATATGCCAATAATGAAATGAGCGGTTGGTTGGACTTTGTAGGGTGTGGCAACTCGAACCCACGTAGCCAAAGATATAGAATTTTGGTAGGTTGGTACGGTGCGTGTCGGGTTTGGGGAGCTACTTCCTGAACGGTCCCTTCTTGGACTTCTCCCTATCATCACCCAATATGAGAGTGGTGGTACGAGCTGGGCTGGCCAAGTCACATGGGTAAAGTGTACTAACCCATGCAGGGTGTATAATCTAATCTATTAGCCATGTCCCCGGTTATGGACATTTGAGTTGCTTGATATTGAGTTCATGATATGTTTCTCGCTCATTCCAATTTCATAAAATACTTAATTTTGTTGGGATAACTCAATTGGAATCTTTTCAAAGAAAATCTAAAAGTGATTATGAAAGTAGGATAAAGTGTTTATGCTCATAAAATAGCCAAGCTTCCACCTAGCCAAATAAGCATGTAGTAGCTAGTTGTATTGTCTCCTTACTTAGCTCTACTTGCCATACATTCCAAGTATTGACCCTTCAGGGCTGCTATGTTTTATGTTGCAGGTTGTTTGCCTGATTCCGAGTGATCGATTAGGTTGCGATACTCGACTCATTATTTGTTTGCTTGTGGGAAATTGAAGATGGAGTCTACTTTATACCTATACTTCCGTTTGCTATTGAACTATTTGAGCTAGCTTGCGTGCTATCCATTATTGTAATAATCTAATACTCTGGATCACTTCGTTATTCATGATACACGGATATTGCTTTGTTATTCATCTTTACGATCTATGCAAGCCAATGAACCGATCCAATGATTGGCGTGTTGTATGGAGCTATGGTCTTTTCAGAACCGTAGTTTTACAAGATGGTATCAGAGCACGTGTTGACTGTAGGATCAGAACCTAGAAATTGATTAGAATTACCTTATGTTATTCTTTCTAGTATTACTTACCCATGCTAATATTGCTCTTTCCTTTACATATCTAGATGGGATAATTCACTCATGTGGAGTATGCCGGAGAGAAGTATGAAAGGATCTTTGGAAAGCAATTGGGAAGGCTAGCACTCACTCTATGCTCACCCTTGCCCATGTTCAAAGGAAGAAGGTTGAACCCCCAAGACGTTGGAGATGAACATATGGAGATCCACACTATCATCGCCCGGGATCCATCGATGGAGGACTCCGAGGAACTATGCTATGGAGGATTCTACCACACCTGGGAAGGAGGGTTAGATATCTGCATGCATGAGGCTTTGTCTCGTATGTGCAATATTCACCAACAGAAGTTGAACAAGCATTCATTCTTCCTCGAATTCGGGAAATGTAATGGAGATGGAGATGCTGTGGTGACACTTGGGGTCAGAACGGAGATGGGATCCTTTCCTAAGAAAATGGAAGACTTGGAGATACAAGCCGTCCGGATGGAGGAGTCTATACAAAGCATGATGTAAAAGTATTACCAATCTCGCGCCACCATTGGGACAAAGGATGACATCATTAGGAACAAGGACGCTATCATCGCTGGTCTCCGAGCTCAACTTAACCATTCCGATGAAGATAATGATGATGATAGTGACGATGATGATGGATGTGATGAAGCTGGAGCCAACACAGTAGAAGATGAAACCAAGAGAAAGTTTGAAGCCCCAAGTGATGAGGATTCAGAAGAGGAATACACCCCAACCTCTTGCGGAAAGAAGAAGAGCAAGTTCACTAAGGCCCCATAGTTCTATGCCGCTTCAAGGAGAAATATATGCACCAAGTAGCCTTCATTAGGATTCCGTTAGGCATAGCAATCGATCATATAAAAGATTGTGTAATAGTAGAAGTAATTACCTTTAGGTTTCTTATTTTGATACCATGAAGTTCCAGGAGTTTTTGAGAGATTTTATAATGAAATAATAATAGTTATACACCAAAATTCATGGATAATTCGTTGCAGTTTTCTGCCTGACAGGTTTTACCGCGCTATTTTTCATTTTAAATTGGTAACTCGGATTAAGCTCATATTCTAGAATCTGGTTCGAAACTTCCTAATCTACCAGCACAAAAATTGGCTAAAATTCCGAACTAGTGTAAGGTGTCCGGAAAAATTTATGAACACAACAATAGCTGCAGGACAGTTTCAGCCTTTACTCCTATCATTGTAGGATCACCCCCCCACCCCCAAACACTTTGTAGATGATAGGATACCAAATAAGGCCTCTAGAACGCGAAAACAAAACTATTTTGGCTTGAGTGTTGTTTGTGATGACTGTTTGCTTGTGTGCCAATTGGTTGCTTCATATAGTTATGGGTAGCAATACTTCTCTAGCCCTTCTATCCATAACTTATCTATGCTGTCCCAAACAGATGCGACCTCGCCGTCAACCCACAAAGATGGAGAAACTTATGGAAGCTCAGGCACAACTAGCCCAAGTGATGACTCAGTTCATGGCTGCCCATAACAACAACAATAACAACAACAACAACAATGAAAACAACCAGCCCCAGGGCGATGCACTTGCAAGGTTTCTGAGGCTAAGGCCAGCAAAGTTTTCTACCGCACCTGAACCAATGGTTGCTCTCGACTGGTTGCATTCAGTGAACCAGGATCTGGTAACCGTTGGTTGCACAGATGCTGAAAAGGTGAGGTTTGCTGCTCACCTACTGGAGGGACCAGCTGCTTCGTGGTGGGATACATTCCAGATCACCCACCCCTTGGATACTGTTACCTGGGCCATGTTTGAGGAAGGGTTCATGACTAACCATGTCTCATCAGGAGTTCTGAGTCTAAAGAGAAGCAGTTCCGCAACTTGCACCAAACCAACCGTACTGTGGCTGAATACATAGAGGAGTTCAACAACCTATCGCGTTATGCCCCTGAGGATGTTGACACTGATGCTAAGAGGAGAGAAAGGTTCCTGGATGGCTTCAGTGATGAGCTCTCGGTACAGTTGTTAGTGATTTACTGCCCCACATTCCAGGAGCTTATGGACAAGGCAATAATTCTGGAGGGAAAGCACAAGCAGGTGGAGAGACGCAAGAGGAAGTACAACAATCACAACTCGGGATAACATCATAAGCGTACCCACCATTACGGTAATGGAAAGTATGGACACAACCACAATGGAGGCAATGGACACAACCACAATGGTGGCAATGGACACAACCACAATGGGAACTGTGGAATGCTTCAAGTGCAAGAAGATGTACGTTATGCTAATAAGTGTCCAGAAACAAATGGTGAGACCAAGACAAACCCAACAGAGACAGCGACTGTGAACCATGTGCAAGCCAAGGAAGTGTTCGACAATCCAAACTTCGTAACTAGTAAGTCCCTGGTCAATTCATGCTTCGCTATCGTAAATTCTCTATACTAGTGCATCGCATCCATCTATACTAAGCGTCCATGGATAGGCAAGCGCCATGCTACCATTAAAACCACAGTTTGAATATACATAGTTTTGCCACTGGCTCATTTATATTGGAGTTGTCGGTTTCAGAACAATACTAGCATAGATTGAATGGTTAAGAATCAATGCCTGACAAATGGATAGTATGCACACACCTAGAGAAAAGAGGGATCAGATACATGTCGACATTCACCTTGGAGATGCCTAGTTTACTTTTCATAAGGGGGTTATCCCGAGTACACCACCCCAAACCTTGCTAGCCATTCCAAATCTCGGGACGAGATTCATCTTAAGGGGGTTAGTCTATCACATCCCAAGATTTAGAAATTGAGACTAGAAAAGAAATTTTGCATTTGCATGTCATTCATGAGTATTGCATTGCATTTTTCATCTTGCAAAAAACCCAAAATGGAAACAAGGAAGTAAACCCTAATTTCTCTGTGCCATCTTATTCCTAAAGGGAATTAATTTGGCTGCACAAAAACCCACTACTGCTAGGGCAGCATTTATTGCTAAATTTTAGCCTAGAAGAATTTACTCGATTTTAAAAAAATTTAGAAATAAGTTTGAACTCATTTGGAGTTCAAAAGAAAAAGTTGTGAGGAAAACAAACAAAAAGAAAAGAGAACAAAAAAACTAACCTACCCCGGCCGGACGACCTAGCCCAACCCGTCTAGCAGCCTAACAGCAGCCTACCGCCGCATCCTTGAGGCTGCAGCTTGGCCCGCTACCCAAAACGCATGACCAGCGTCTAGCCGCCTTGACCCGGTGAGGCCGCCTGTCATCTCCCCTGTCGGAGTTCGCCTTGGCCACGGTCGACGCCGCCTCGATTCTTGCCTGAATCGGCACCGAACCGCGCTGCCCCCTCGCCCAAGTCTCGGGCCTCATATAAACCACCCCCGCGCCGCCTTTTGCCCATCCTCAAACTCTCAGAAACCCTAGCTCGAGCTCGGAATCGAGCTCGATTTCCGCCGCCGCCGCACTCTCGGTAAGCCTTGCCACCGATGATTCCGAGCCGCCCTTGCCCCATCCTTGCTCCTTGATGATCACCCTGGACCACCGATTCACCCCGTAAACTTTTCCCCTTCCCTCTCGCAGCGTAGCGCCGTCGATTCCTCGCCAAAGTTTGTCGGAGTCGCGAGAGAACGGCCGCCGTTCATCATCGCTCGGGGAAGAGAAGGACGTCGACAAGGTGACGAGGAGGACCACCACGAGGAGCTGAACGTCGTTGACCCCGCCACCGTTGCCAAGTACCACTGGAGCGCCGCCGCCGACCGCCACTGTCGCCATCGACACCGCCCCCCGCCGGTGAGTGGCCACGAATCAACCCCGGCCGTTGGATCTCGATCCAACAGAGTAGATTAGAACCCCCACCGAACCGGTACCGCCCACTAATATCACGCCACGTGGCCGCCCACTTAACCTAGTCAGCGTTGACTCGGCGCTGACGCAATAAAGCTAGTTTTTAGATAATTAAAATTGCAAAAAATAGATTCAACTTCTAAAATTCGTAGAAAATTCATACTTAGTCCAAAAATTAAGTATAATGTATCAAATTAAAGCTATTCAAGTGTAGATTATTAATATCTGCTTAGAACTAACACTTGCAAAACCTATCCACCGTGATAATCTAATTAGTTTTAATGGCCACTTAGATCATTAAATTAATTATAAATCATCTGCAACTCGGAAAAATATAAATAATATGCCCCTGGAATCACAATTCCGTGACGATTTTAGATCTGATTTTAGTTAGATTTTTAGGCAAAAGAAACTATTTAAATGATTTAAAACTCTTTAAACCCTATTTAAATCATAGAAAATATCTGTAACTCCAATTAGGGTGAAACCAACGCCTACTGGTTCATATTAATGTCCTCTAACCAATACACTTTGGATCCAATTTTAATTCGACAATGAGAACAGAAGTTACAATAGATCTGTTAAAACACCAATAAAAGTGAGTAATAATTAATACAAATACACCATTGCACCAACCAATCCCTTGCATGCATCATATACATCAGTATTGTTTAGAGAACTAAAACAACAACCGTTGTGACTTATTAAATTGTCATGCATGCATTTGTTCATTTGTTTATGATTGTATGGTTGTTTATGTTGTATGCATTTGTTTGATCGATTGATTGCGAGAAGTGCAACGTGTGTGATTGCAACAAGTGCTTGAACGACTTCAGCTGCAACCAAGGCAAGTAGATGCTATTTTGATCATACCATTTTCCTACTATTTTCTATGCATGTGTAGTGTATTTTGTAGTTGCATGTGTAGGAAAGTACTATCTCTATGCTAAATCCTATACACCTTGGTAAGAATTCCTTGTAGATGAACCATCGTATGTCTAAATGTGCTTAGCCATGCTGTGATAGACGAGGGATGGGTTACATCATGTGATAGCCGTTGATATTAGAGTTGTTTTGAGAAAATTAAAACAACTTAATCAATGAACCTCCTGGGTGTGATGGGATTGATAATTTTTGGTGGTTTCATTGCGGAAAGGCACCCAGGTATCGAGAGAAAATGATTGACTTCTTTATTTGGTAGCTTATGTGTACAACCATGTGCCAATAATGAAATGGGCGGTTGGTTGGAGTTAGTAGGTTGTGGCAACTCGAACCCACATAGCCAGAGATGTACAATTTTTGTAGGTTGGTACGGTGCGTGTCGGGTTTGGGGAGCTACTTCCCGCACGGTCCCTTCTTGGACTTCTCCCTATCATCGCCCAATATGAGAGTGGTGGTACGAGCTGGGCTGGCCAAGTCACATCGGTAAAGTGTACTAACCCCTGCAGGGTGTATAATCTAATCCATTAGCCGTGTCCCTAGTTATGGACATTTGATTTGCTTGATATTGAGTTTATGTCATGTTTCTCCCTCATTCCAATTTCACAAAGTACTTAATTTTGTTGGGATAACTCAATTGGGATCTTTTCAAAGAAAATCTAAAAGTGATTATGAAAGTAGGATAAAGTGTTTATGCTCGCAAAATAGCAAAGCTTCCACCTAGCCAAATAAGCATATAGTAGGTAGGTGTATTGTCTCCTTACTTAGCTCTACTTGCCATACATTCCAAGTATTGACTCTTCAGGGCTGCTATGTTTTATGTTGCAGGTTGTTTGTCCGATTACGAGTGATCGATTAGGTTGCGATACTCCACTCAACATTTGTTCGCTTGTGGGAATATGAAGATGGAGTCTACTTTATACCTATACTTCCGTTTGCTATTGAACTATCTGAGCTAGCCTGCGTGCTATGCATTATTGAAATAATTTAATACTCTGGATCACTTTGTTATTCATGATACACGGATATTGCTTTGTTATTCATCTTTACTATCTATGCAAGCCAATGAACCGATCCAGGGATTGGCGTGTTGCATGGAGCTATGGTCTTCAGAACCATAGTGTTACATGGCGGCGCAGCGGAACTCTTTATGCAAAAACTGTAGGGGTTCGTAGCATGGAAAACATCTACCGCACGAATACAAACAAGCCAAGATCTATCTACAAGATTGTAGCAACGAGTCGATTAGAGTACTCACCCTTGAAGATTCCAAAGTGGTTAAAGAGAGCAGATTCTCATGGGTGATGTAGTCGTACACTTCCCGATCTCAAGATTGTGTAGACGATCCTTCCGGCTCTGCGTTCCGGCAGCGCTTTCGCAGTCGGTCACACGTTCACTACTCGATGAAGACCTTACTCTCCCTTGTTCCAGCAGGCAGCGGAGGTTGTAGTTCTCCCCTCGCGATTCTGGCAGCACGATGGCGTGGTGTCGGAAGTAGAGGGAAGATCCTACGGGGCTTCGCCTAAGCCAGAGCAGGTTATGGTAGAGAATTAGGGTTTCCGGCGATCTAGGGTTTGGAGGGACATAGAGGAGGAGGTAGAGTCGGCGGCGGCTAGGGAGGCGGCGACGAATCGGCGGCAGCGCTGGGGGGCGGCAGCGGTGTGGGGAGGGGCTGGTGTTGTGTGTCTTGGAGGGCACCCCCTCCCCTCTATTTATGAGAGGGTGGGCAGCTTGGGAGATGGGAGTTTGAATCCTTCCCCAAATCCTTCTACTTGGCTTGTGGTGGAGGGAGAGAAGGATTCTTTCCTTTCTCCACCAGGATACATTGTCCCAGTTTGACTTTTCAAACTTGCCTTTTGATTTCCAATTTGGAGTTTAATTTCTTTATTTCAAACGCCCAACCAAGTGACCTAGGACATGCTGCAATCATTCCACTTAGTCATGACACATTGATGCACCCTTCCCCTTCCGGTCCGGTGAACCTTCTAGATTCTTCTAGATCATTCCGGTGAAAACACCGAAATCATTCCCGAACTCCGGAATTAGACTTTCCTTATATGAATCTTATTCTCTAGACCATTCCGAATCTCCTCATGATATCCCGGATCCCATTCGAGACTCCGAACAACATTAGGTCTCCCTACTTACATTCCATATCTACTAAACAACATCGAATCCTTAAGTGTGTCTCCCTATGGTTCGTGAATTATGTAGACATGACCGAGACTCTTGTCCGATCAATAACCGATAGAGGAATCTAGAAATTCATATGGCTCCCACATATTTCTACGATTACTTTGCGATCGAATGAACCACTTACATACGATACCAATTTCCTTTGTCTCGCGATACTTTACTTATCCGAGGTTTGATCGTCGGTATCTCTGCATACCTATTTCAACCTTGTTACCGATAAGTACTATTTTCTCGTTCCCGTGATATGTAATCCCTTGTCATCTAGTCACGTGCTTGCAAGCCAATTGGATGACATTCCACCGAGAGGGCCCAAAGTATATCTATCTGTCATATGTATGGACAAATCCCACTCTTGATCCATGTGCCTCAACACATACTTTCCGAACACTCAATGCCACCTTTATAACCACCCAGTTACGAAGTGTTGTTTGATGTCATCAAAGCATCCTTCCAGTGATGGTGATTAGCATGATCTCATGGTCGAAGGATTTAGATTACTATGTATTCGAAATCTTATAGCAAGTGAACTATTTGAATGACTTGATCTTATGCTACGCTTAACTATAGGAGTATGTCCATCACATCATTCTTCTAATGATATGCTTTGTTGTTAAAAACATGTCAATGTTCATGATCAAGAAACCATGATCATATACTAACCAACAAGATAGTTTAACAAGAGGCTTTAGTAGGGACTTTTTTATGTTTACAAATCACACAAGTATTAATGTTTCCGGTTAATACAATTATAGCATGGTATGTAAACATTTATCATAAGCATGAAGATACGATTATAACCACTTTATTATTGCCTCTTGGGCATATCTCCAACAGTCTCCCACTTGCACTAGAGTCAATAATCTAGTTATCTTTGTGTATTCAACACCTATGGCTTTTCGGTGTTGTATGTACACGATTGCTAGTGGTCAACCGATCTTCGGATCCGACACTTTCAGGTCCGTGTGTAATTGCATGTCTTTGCATCTCTATGCATCACTCATTCTCTAATGAGATGGATTTGTATAAATTTGGTCCTTTGGTCAGACCTTTAGTTCCTTGGGGTTAAAACATGTTGACAATATTGTCGTACAATATATCTTCATATTACTATCCCACTGTGAACTACACCTAGTTTGATAACAAACTACTTGACACAAATGCCCTCTTATGTTGCTATAATAGCAGTCATATACTTAGCCTTTTGTTGTAGTATCTGTCATAATGTATTAACTTTGGAACTCATCCAAATCCATTATGGAACTTACTTTCCATTATATTGTGCCACCCTTAGTCTATATTGAGATAATCTTTAATTTGTACTTTGTGACAAAACTAGTATCAATGTAGTACTTTTACAATGAACTAACCATCTATTTGTCACCTCTTACAAAAATAGTATATTCTTAGTTCTTCAAAGAGATCATAAGAATATCCTTACTATTGTCCAATGATCATCTTATGAATTACTCTGGTATATGCTCATAACATTTAGAGCATAGGACACATATGGATTTGTACATATCACAGAATGATTGAAAATACTCTTTGTGATTTTATTCATCAAGTGTCAATCAATACTTGAATCTTTGTTTCACTTACCAAGTGTTGATACACTTGAATTTAGATTTAATCCTTTCTGTGTGGCAAGAACCTTTCTTGTCATTTCCATATTGAACGCATTCAATATCTCATCTATGTACATTTGGCACAACCATATTAGCGTCTCAATCTATCTATATAGATATTGATGCCAAATATTTGGGTTTTGCCTAAGTCTTTCATCAAGATGAAATTCTTAACATGTGTTAATAAAATATACATCATTTCCAATCAACAATGTGTCTTCCACATAATGTATTAGAAATATTTCTTAGCAGTCCTACTTAATTTCTTGCAAATGCAAGCATCTTCATCGTCTCTCATGAATTTAGACTCTTTTAAAAAGTTTCATCATGGTGAAGATTCCAACTCTGCGATGCTCACTTCAACCATTGTAGTTTGCATACGCTTTTAGCATCCTTTGAATTAACAAAACCCTATGGACCGTGTCATGCACATGTCCTAGGTAACGATTATATTAGAAGAACTTGTTTTGTTTATTCAACTACCACATAACAAAATTATATGTAGTGGTTGCTGCATTAATCCGTCTAGACTAAATATCGCTATGAAAGATCAAATCTTGTCATAGTCAACCTTTGAACATTGTTGTGAACTCTTTCCCAACATGTCGACTATTTCATACATGTGAAACATCCATATCTATTTCTTTATAGATCCAAACACGACTGTAAGGTCTTACACCTTTCTCGAGGGTCTTTCAAGTTCAAAGCTTGATTTCTCGTGTATGGAACTATCACGGATTCTATGGATTAAATCCATCTGACGGAGTTAGGGCCCATCATCGCTTCTTTGCATATAGTCGTTTCATCATTGTCAAACAACAATGATTTACTTTCAAATCCTAGTATTTGATTATTTACCCGACCTACTAGGTTCAATAGGAACTTAGACCTCCATGACCATAACCTTTGAGGAACGTGAGCCATGAGCATCGTTGCTGCCTCCAAAACGCTTTCTGGTGCTGCACAACTCAGCACATATACCTAAGGTTCTTTTAACCTTATCAAAGTTCTATTGTCCTCCCACTTAACTTTTCATGAAAAATTTCTTCTCAAGAAACTTGACGTTCTAAGCGACAAACACTTTTGTCGTTGGTGTTATGGAGGAGTACCCAACTATTATCCGAAATAACCCACAAAGACATGCTCATCCGACTTTGGTTGTAAACATCTTACTTATTCATACCAATGTTTAAGAAAGGACAACTTGGGTTTTATCCCAAACCATAACTTTATATGGTGTCATTTCAATGGATCATGATGGAGCTCTTTTCAGTGAAAAAGCGGTAGTCTCTAAAGCTTTTAATCTTTAAAGTATAATGGGAGTTTTATGAATTACACCTTTGATCTTACCATGTCAAACAAGGTTTCATTGCATATCTCGATTATTCCATACCCATATGGTGTTTCGGGAAACGCAAATCCACGGGACGATTTCTCAAATATTAGGTGTTATGCTAAACTTGTAACTAAAACACCTTCCTTTATGATCCTATCATAAATTCTTTATTTTCTTGTTATATTGATTTTTCACTTCATCTTGAAAGTCTTCAAACTTCTCCAAATGTTTTATACTTCATCCTTATTAAGTAAATATTCATATATTCACTCAAATTTTCGGAGAAATCATATGAAGTTGAAATCCATCGCTCTCGGCTACACACAATGGGCTTCATACATCTATATGTATAAGTTCCAATAAGCTAGTCATTCTTTCCCTTTTGTCCTATGAACGGATTTTTAATCATCTCTAAGAAAGTTTCACAAGCGTCATTTGATCAAAATCAAAAGACTCCAAAATTCCATCCACATGGAGTTTCTTCATGTTTTCTTCCCAATATAATTTATCTTTCAACAAATTGTCTTTCGACATTTTTAGCAATACTTTTATGGATGTGATTTCTCCAACCAGACTTGTATATCATCTATCTTCTATGGAATACGGAAATTATTTGAACAACCTTTTGTT
The DNA here is from genome assembly GCA_023614405.1 of Avena insularis. Taxonomy (NCBI): domain Eukaryota; kingdom Viridiplantae; phylum Streptophyta; class Magnoliopsida; order Poales; family Poaceae; genus Avena; species Avena insularis. The sequence continues at coordinate 183,329,414 of CM042687.1, read as the reverse complement.
CTCATAATACCTGATAAAACAAATCTTGAAGGCAAGCTTTGATATTAACGAGCAACACAACAACCCTTCATTTGTTGTCGATGAACATCATCACATATTATTTTGCTAGTTACTTAGGCCATTGTAGTTCATGAATTATGTTGTTTCGTATGACGATTCACACCAACAAATTCAGTATCCAATACTTAAGAACCACATTGTTTAACAAGCAAAGAATATAGCCATAACATGTATATCTTCTATATACCTAAGCTGAACAATTCTATTCTTTTCTCTTCTGCCAAATATTTCTTAGATTTCTCTTTCAGTATTTCTTTATCCTTTCAAAAGAATCTATCAACATCAATAGTGGCGCCATACTCATGACACATAGAGCAAAATATGTATAGTTAAATACCAATGTCTTTGGACTTGCACTTTGAAGTAGATCACCATCATCAAATGTTTGGTGTTCTTTCAAATTCCATTTTATTTAGTAATATTTTAGTGTAGTAAAATTTTTACCTACATCAAATATTAATCCTTATCATGGAACTATTCATTATCAAGCTACTTTAGCTTATAACGGTGAATTGCAAGTATAATGTTGCCCCCGTACACCATGAAGCGCAAGGCTCCTCCAGTAAGTTCTTTCTTCCTTGTCCATTTCGCAGTTGCAGATATGAAGTCACGTCTTCACTAATTGTGTTTTTTCTGTGCAGCTATTCCAAGTGGTGGAAGGTTGGCTTCCGCCTGCTGATGATTAGAGCTCGAACGAGTCTGTCGAGGATGAGAGCGGGTCTTCCTCCAACAAAGACAACATCAGAGGCGACGACGATGACGAGGACGTGGAGGTCGCCACACCCGCGGTTCGGAAGACCCACAGGAAACAGCAACGTGAGCTCGAGGCCAGCAAGAGCCTCGAGGCTCATGACGGGAGCGAAAACGAGGCCCTCGAACAAACTTCTCGACGCGTGGCCACGCCATCGAAGAAGAAGTCGCTGAAGAATAAGAAGGGGCCAGCCAAGGTGGTGTCGCCGCCTCAGTCTGCGAGTAGATCCGAAGCGACCAGTGCGGCCGACAAGGCCGGGGCCAGCGCGCCGACGCGGGCAACTACGACAGCCGATGTGGCCGTGGTAGAAGATGAAGTGCCGTTGGCGTCGCTGCCACCGCCCTTCTCCGCAGTCACTGGGCTCGGGGCTGCTCCACCTGCTGGGCATCACCACCACGGGAGGCACCCGCGTCGACCGCTGGGGAGCTTCCTGCCACGGCTTCATCCTCGAAGAAGGCGTCCGTGTCGTAGGCTTCGAGCTTGTTCGAGACGGGCCTCATCCGAAAGTTGGGGACAGAGTTGGAGAAGCCGACGCATATCCGCACCGGCCTGTGTTTCATCCCAGTCACTAAGTAAGTATCTCTGGTGTACTCCTTTGAGTGACTAGTTTTTACTTGTCTTGTGAGATTGCTGATAATGTTGTTTTGCAGGACTGACGTAAAGAAAATCGGCCAACCCTCGGTCGCTAAGGTTCTAGTAGGCACCGCGGGGGCAGAGGACGATCCTTCGAAGAAGAGGAAGGGTGACGAGGTTGAGGTTCCTGTTGAAGGCGCGAAGAGAGCGAAGGGCGACGAGGTCGTCACGATCTTTGACGAGCCAGTCGCCGTCCCTAGTAGGGCTCCGACTTGAGTGGATGCGGCCGTGAAGGCCGTAACGGACGCGGGGTCGTAGCAAGCGGAAGCTGCAGCGTTGGTCGGGGCGATGGCCCCATCGACGAGCGCCGAAGGAGAAGCAGTGGCGACCTTCCCTCGCTTTGTAGCGAGGGCCTCCACTGCGAGCGCGTCGGCGCAGTCGAGCCAAGTGCCCAAAATTTTGGGCTCGGAGGTCGAGCAGAATCGCGGGCGCACACCTCTCGTGATCCCGTCGCTGGACACGGTCGAGCTGCACAGTATGCTAGGTGCGGCCATCTAGGTATGTCTAGGCCTCGAGGATCTGGTCGCTGAATTTCAGCGGGTAGATTCTTATTGTTTTTCACTATCCAGTCCCCGAGCGGGTAGTCGCTGAATTTCATCGACTAGGCGCTTAGGAACTTCTTCGCTGCCCAGTCCTCGAGTGGCTAGTCGCTGAATTTCAGTGTCTAGGCACTTAGGAAATTTTGTAATCTTTGGCTGACATTTTCCATGTCTATGCAGGGCCTCCAGCGCGAGTCGGCAGAGCGATTGGCCGCCAAGGATCGTCTGGAGAAGGAATTCCGCTACGTGCGGGACGTGAACGAACAACTTCAAGCGACTGCTGGTAAGAACTTGAGACGCCCTTCTCCATGGACGTCTTTTCTGATTTGATACTCATGCTTGTGTTGGCGCAGAGGGTCATGCGGCCGCGGTGAACAAGGCTCGCGAGGGTTTTGTCCCTGCGAGCGAATTGACGGCTGCCCAGTCGTCATTGGCTGCCGCGGAAAAGCAAGTGGCCGAGCTCGAGCGGGAGCTCAAAGCGGCCAAGGCGGATGGGACCTCAGCTGACGAGAGGGCCAAGGCGGATGTTGCCGCCGCTGCTGAAGTGCGGAAGGTGCCGGATGCACTCGTCGCGCGGTTGTAGACGGACTTGTCTGGTCTTCAGGATTTCATTACAGGGCTCTGTCGTCCTTTGATTGGTGAGTTCCTTTGTCTTGCATGTAGTTGGCTTGGTGAGTCCCCGAGCACGTGGGTCGCCTTTGCGTTATTTGCGCCTTTTTGATTGTAAACTTCTTGTGCTTTGCAGGGAGGATTCTTGACGACGAAGCTGAGGCGCAGTCGTACGATGCGTGGCAGTGTGTCACCATGTTGGTGGACTCGGCCGCTCTGTCGGCGACTTGCATTCGCATGTATCTTCAGGAGATTTTGCTTACGGAGGTGATCCCCAGCGAGCTCACCGAGGTCTGGCGCTACATAGAGAAAGCTCCAGCAGTTGTGGAGTTCATGTCGTGGTCGGCTTTCCGCCGTGGGGCTGCGACTGCGCTGAGCCTTGGGCTCGCGCACTTCCCCGACGATTTCGACCTTGATGACGTCACAGTGGGTACCCTTCATCGATGGGTGTGGTCGAGATCTCCGACATGCTGAAGCTGACCGACCTGGATGCAGTCTACTCTGATCGGGTGTTGGCGATGGTTGATCTTCTTCCGTATCAGGAGATGATCGTTGCCCCAAACGACCCCGAGCCGGCGAACCACGACTTCAAGGTGGATCAGCCGTTTCGAGCGGTGATGGCGGGCGCTTTGAAGACGTACCCGTCGAACCCGTGGGTTCCTTTCATCCATGTTCGGGGTGGCGGAGGCAAGTCGTTGTCGAAACCCGCAGAGTAAACCACTGTGCCGATCGGTGTTAGTTGTAAATATTTTGTGCCTGCCCTAGTAAGCGAACAAGATTTTGTTGCCATAAGGAATACATGGATGCTTTTGTCAGTGTTGTTTTGATTATGAATTGTTGGGTTGTGCGAGTCCCCGAGCGCGTCCGCCCTTTTGTGGGGTTTACCTTGTTTCTTTGCGTGTACACTTGGTTGTTATACTGTTAGTTAGTTTAGGTCGACTTGCCATGGCTTGAAAAGCCAGTCACATGGTGACCCCAAGGGGTGATCTATACTTAGCCGTTTTCCCGAGCACAAACGAGGTCGGTTGGACGAGTCCCCGAGCGTGGTACTTAGCCGTTCTAGTCGCATGCCCAAGGTAGGTGAGGACAAGGCGCGTTATACTAGGCGCGTCGCTCCACCTGACTCGGATAATCAGTCGCGTGGCGAGTCCAGGACGCACTCTCATACTTGGTGTTTTCCCTAGCCGCTTGGGTTTGGGCTGGCGTTAGTCCCCGAGCATGGTACTTAATCGTCCGAGTAGCTGCGCCAGGGATGTGGAGGACTGGGTCACTGTGGGAAGCGAAAGCGGTCGTCTTGGCTCAGAAAGCCAGTCGAGCGAGGCGATTCCGATGGGGATCCGGGTTGGCGTTTTCATGGACGATATGAGGCCCGAAATTTATCGGTGCCCTCGTATCGCACAACTTAGCCGTGCCGGTCATGTAACCAAGGGTTGACTTCCGCGATTAGCGTAACGCTGTTTTTACGAGTGCGAGTGGCACAAGGTATGGAGAGTCGACACAATTTGAGCTGACCTGTCTTCTTTATTGCATAGCGGGTGGGGGGAGTACATGCTGGGGTTCTAGGTGTAGAACTTCCTTAGGAGGTTTACATTTCACGGCCGCTTGACGTCGAGTTGTCCGTCGCCTTGGACGTCGATGAGGTAGTAGGCATCGTTGCCCAGGACTCACCCTATGACGAATGGTCCCTCCCATGGGGGAGAGAGCTTGTGCATGCCCTTCTTGTCCTGGATCAACCGGAGGACCAGGTCGCCTTCCTGAAAGGTGTGAGTTCGAACTCGGCGGCTATGGTAGCGGCAGAGTCCCTTCTAGTAGATGGCGGTGCGGGAGCGAGCTAGGTCGCGTGCTTTGTCGAGCTGGTCGACTCCATCTTGGCGTGCGAGCTCGTTGTCGGCCTCCGCGTAGTTGACGACCCGAGTTGAGTCGTGCTCGAGGTCAGTCGGCATGACAACTTCAGTGCCATACACCATGAAGAAGGGGGTGAACCCAGTCGACCTGTTGATGGAGGTGCGGATGCCCTAGATGACAGAGAGGAGTTCTTCAACCCAGCACCCTGGAGTTCGCTCGAGGGGAACTTGCAGTCGCGGCTTCAGGCCGTGGAGGATGCTCTGGTTAGCGTGTTCCGCCTGGCCGTTGGACTCCGGGTGGGCGACCGAGGCAAGGTCGAGTCGTATGTTGTGCTCCTCGAAGAATTCGGCCATGGCTCCCTTGGCGAAATTGGTGCCGTTGTCTGTGATGATGTTGTGCGGGAACCCATAGCGATAGATGAGCTCACGTAGGAACTTGGTGGCGGTCTTCTCGTCGCACTTGTAGACTGGCTTGGCCTCTACCCACTTTGTGAATTTGTCGACTGCGACTAGGAGGTAGGTGTAGCCGGAGGGGGCCTTCTTGAAGGGGCCCACCATGTCCATGCCCCATACGGCGAATGGCCAGGTGATGGGGATGGTCTTGAGCGCCAAGATTGGCACGTGAGTCTGATTGGCGTACTTCTGACACCCGACGCAACGTTGGACGATGTTGACCACGTCGACGTTTGCGGTGAGCCAGTAGAAGTAATGTCGCATGGCCTTGGAGACCAGGGACCGAGAGCCAATATGGTGGCCGTAGTCGCCGGCGTGGATGTCTTGGAGGATCTTGCGACCTTCCGCGGGTTGTACGCAGCGTTGGAACATGCTGGTCACGCTGCTCTTGTGGAGCTCGCTGTTGATGATGACGAAGGACTTGTAGTGGCGTACTATCATGCGGGCCTCCGTCTCATCTGCGGGTAGGGTACCTCCCTCCAGGTAGGCGACGTATGGTGTGGTCCAGTCGCCTGGCTCCGCGACCATGGCAACCAGGGCTGGTTCTGGTTGCAACGGTATCCCGATGTCGATTTCCCTCAGGGGAGAAACGGATGGCTTGGTGATGGTGTCGAGGAAGACACCGGCGGGTGGCGTTTGGCGAGCTGACCCGATACCGGAGAGGGCGTCGGCCTCTTTGTTCTTGCGCCAGTCGATCCACTCGACGGAGTAGCCGACGAAGTGGCCTCCCAGCTGGTCCACTGCTTGGTGGTATGCCGCCATGGTGGGGGAGACGACATCGCAGGTGCTGGCAACTTGTGCGTCGACGAGGTCGGAGTCGCCGTAACAGCGCATGCAGTTGATGTTCATCTCCTTGTCCAATCGCATGCCGTGAAGGAGGGCCTCGATCTCGGCCATGTTGTTGGTGCAGGGGTGAAGTCGAGGTACAGGACGTAGCGCAGCTTGTCGCCCTTGGGGGATGTGAGGACGATCCCTGCCCCTGTGCCGTCTGCGTTCTTGGACCCATCAAAGTGTAGCGACCAATAGTGGAGGTACGATAGCTTCTCTAGCTACTGCGCCTCTTCCCAGTCGACGAGGAAGTCCGCCAGGGCCTGCGACTTGATTGCCTTGCGGGGCTCGTACCTGATGTTGTGGACTCCGATATCGACGGCCCACTTGGCGACTCATCCAGTCGCTTCGCGGTTGAGGATGATGTCCTGCAACAGCGCTAAGGAGACGACTGTGATTGGGTGCTCCTAGAAGTAGTGCGGCAGTCGCCGCTGGGCTTGGAAGACCGTGTATACCAACTTCTGGTACTATGGGTAATTTTGGCGCGACTCGGTGAGGACTTCGCTGATGTAGTAGACGGGTCGCTGCACCGGGCGGTCCTTGCCCTCTTCTGGTCGCTCGACGACCATGACGACGCTGAAGAATCATTCAGAAGCCGCGACATAGACGAGCATGGGCTCCTTGTCGACGGAGGCGGCGAGTAGCGGGGCCGCGAGTAGCACTTCCTTGAGTGCGTGGAGCGCGTCGTCTGCCTCCTTGTCCCACTGGAACATGGGTTTCTTGCGCATTAGGCGGTAGAGAGGCATTACCTTCTCGCCAAGCCGGGGAATGAAGCGACTAAGAGCTGCGACTCTCCCGGCCAGCTTCTGGACATCGCGTAGGCACTCGGGTTTGCCGAGCCTGGCGATCATGTTGATCTTGGTGGGGTTCGCCTTGATGCCTCGTTTGGATACTACATACCCCAGTAGATGTCCAGTAGGTACACCGAAGGTGCACTTTCTTGGGTTGAGTTTGATCTTGTACCTTCGCAGATTTGCGAAGGTTTTGGCCAGGTCAGCGAGTAGATCGCCCTGGCGAGTGGACTTCACCACCACGTCGTCGATGTAGACGTGGATGTTGCGGAAAATTTGGCTCACAAGGCATTCCTGCATGCACCTCTGGTAGGTCACTCCGGCATTCTTGAGGCCGAATGTCATGGTAGTGTAGCAGAATGCTCCGAATGGCATGATGAACGCCGTCTTTTCCTCATCCTTGACTGCCATTTTGATCTGGTTGTAATCAGAGTAGGCTTCAAGGAAACACAACGAATCCGAGCCCGCGGTCAAGTCGATGATTTGATCGATCCACGGGAGGACGAACTGCTCCTTTGGGCAGGCGCTGTTGAGGTTTGTGTAATCGATACACATTCTCCAGGTCCCGTTCTTCTTCTCGACCAGGACTGGGTTTGCTAGCCACTTGGAGTATTTGATTGGCCGTATGAAGCCTGTAGCGAGTAGATGATGCACCTCATCGGCGATTGCTCGGCGGCGCTCTTCATTGAAGGTCCATAGCGACTGCTTGATGGATCGCGCTTTGGGGTCGGTGTTGAGTTTGTGCTCAGCGAGTTCCCTCGGGACACCAGACATGTCGGATGGCTTACATGCGAAGATGTCCCGATTCTCACGTAGGAACTCGATGAGTGCACCTTCCTATGCTGGGCTCATGCCCATCCCGATCGTCACCGTCTGGCTGGAGTCGCCTGGGACCAGCTCGATGGAGAGCATGTGCGTGGTTGCCTCGAACACGGTCGAGCCGCCGTTCTCCGAGTTGGGCTTCTTGAGTATTGTGGGGTCATTGTTGTTGACCCTGCTCGTGTACTTGGCGAGCACCTCTGCATGATTGGCTTCTGCGGAGATGATGGCGTCGGCGAGCTCGGCGTCCTTGGACTCGCACTTCGCGGTCATGTCGGGATCGCCGTGGATGGTGATGATACCACACGACCCTAGGACCTTCATCGTGTTGTATGCATAATGTGGCGCTGCCATGAACTTGGTGGTAGAGCGAGAGATCCTGCGCCTAGGACCTCTGGTTCAACACGGCGGCCCTAGACGGTGGGGTTCAGGCGCGACCTGGTGCGGCACTGGTGGTAGAGCAAGAGCTCCTGCGCCGTCGCTTGCTTGAGGCAAATTTTTTTGCTCTCGGCTTGTTCCTTGCAGACCGCCTCATTCAGTCGCAGGCGAAGTTCCTCGACCTCCGTCGTCGTCTCCATCGGTGGGATCGGCGTAGAGAAGGGGTCTGGCAGGGCGCTCGTGCCGCTCACCATGTAGGTCGCGATGAAGCGACCCGATCTGGCGTGAAGATCTCCATAGTTCTCCGACCTAGAGTCGGAGTCGAAGATCCCGAGGATGGACGGTTCCTCGAAGTCCCCCACATTGGAGACTTGGGTGATGGAGCCCACGGGTAACATGGCGACAATGGATCCGGCGATTGACACTAGGGTCGCCGAGTCGGCATCATCATTGAGGGCCACAACGTCTGCGGCCATGCTGGTCTCGGCCATGTTGCTGTTGGCCAAGTCGTACTCGGAGGAAAGGCGGTGGATGGTGCGGACCTGACTCTCGGAGAGCCGATCACGCGGTGGCGACTCGCGGATGCGAGCCAAGTCCTCCGAGACGATGACGTCGGTGAAGCCGACGAAGAGACTGATCATGTTGATCGGCATGATCACGGTGTGCTCGCCTGGATGTAGCTGCTCGGCAAGATCTGGAGGATCTCACCGATGGCGATCATGCGGCCGGTGGCGATCGTCTCGTTGATTGGCAAGTTGGATCTCGCCACAGAATACATGCCTGACCGGCCAGGCCCCACGGTGGGCACCACTGTCGTGGGAATGTCCACGGCAGATGCTGCAATCGGCAGCGAGTAGTAGAACGAGGGGCAAGGGCGGCCAGCCATCTGCGGTGCGAGATGAGGGCGGAGACACAGGGTTTTTCCCAGGTTCGCTCCCCCGGAGGGTAAAGACCTACTCCTGCTAGATTGTATTGATGAGAGAGTACAAGGGAGATCTCGACGACTAGGCGGCGAGTCACAGGGGGTGTATGATGGAACTTAAGCTCTATGCGTACCCTAGGGAGGTTTATATAGAGTCACCTCGCTAGGGTTTACAGATCTACAACCGAGTTGTTTAAGTACTCGGAGGGTGTTTGACCTAATCCGACTGGGCCTAGATACGCTTCTAGGCCTCTAGCTTCCATTCACCTGGCTCCTTCTTGGGTCGTGATCTAGTCACCATCCTACAGGCCCACTCGCTGGCAGCATGTGCCAATAGGAAACGTCCTGCGAGGTATACCCCACTCGGCATATCCCCATCATATTACACCTTTGATCTTACCATGTCAAACAAGGTTTCATTGCATATCTCGATTATTCCATACCCATATGGTGTTTCGGGAAACACAAATCCACAGAACGATTTCTCAAATCTTAGGTGTTATGCTAAACTTGTAACTAAAAAATCTTACTTTATGATCCTATCATAAATTCTTTATTTTCTTGTTACATTGATTTTGCACTTCATCTTGAAAGTCTTCGAACTTTTTCAAATGTTTCATATTTCATCCTTATTAAGTAAATATTCATATATTCACTCAAATTTTCGAAGAAAGCATATGAAGTTGAAATCCATCGCTCTCGACTACACACAATGGGCTTCATACATCTATATGTGTAAGTTCCAATAAGCGAGTCATTCGTTCCCTTTTGGCCTATGAACAGAGTTTTAATCATCTCTAAGAAAGTTTCACAAGCGTCATTGGATCAAAATCACTCCAAAATTCCATCCACATGGAGTTTCTTCATGTTTTCTTTCCAATATAATTTAAACGGTGATGTCACTTCTTAAGTGATCTTTCAATAAATTGTCTTTCGACATTTTTAGCACTAGTTTTATGGATGTGATTTCTCCAACCATACTTGTATATCATCCATCTTTCTGGGAATAAGGAAATTATTTGAACAACCTTTTTGTTCTCATAATACCTGATAAAACAAATCTTGAAGGCAAGCTTTGATATTAACGAGCAACACAACAACCCTTTATTTGTTCTCGATGAACATCATCACATATTCTTTTGATAGTTACTTAGACCATTGTAGTTCATGAATTATGTTGTTTCGTATGACGATTCACACCAACAAATTTAGTATCCAATACTTAAGAACCACATTGTTTAACAAGCAAAGAATATAGCCATAACATGTATATCTTCTATATACCTAAGCTGAATAATTCTAGTCTTTTCTCTTTTGCCAAATATTTCTTAAATTTCTCTGTTAGTATTTCTTTATCCTTTCAAAAGAATCTATCAACATCAACCATGGCGCCATACTCATGACACATAGACCAAAGCGTGTATTGTTAAATACCAATGTCTTTGGACTTGCACTTTGAAGTAGATCACCATCATCAAATGTTTTGTGTTCTTTCAAATTCAATTTCCTTTAGTAATCTTTTAGTGTACTAAACATTTTACCTACATCAAATGTTCATCCTTATCATGGAACTATTCATGATCAAGCTACTTTAGCTTATAATGGTGAATTGCGAGTATAATGTTGCTCGCCAAAACCTTTTGGAGGATTAGGACGACCAGCGTCTCCAACCTTTTGCAAATTCTCATCAGATATGAGAACATGACTTTTGCCATATTATACTCTATCATTTTGCAACCAAAACTTTGTTTTAGATATCACAATATCTTTCACACATGATGGTTTCTGAAACAATTCTTTTAGCTCCCCGATAACCTTGATATTAAAACAATCTTTTGAATATCAAGAGTCATGGAGACAAACATTATATTTATATACTAACACTAGAATTGTTACTCTTGATTTAATACTAATTATTAAATTTCAAGAAGTAACCAGAACCTACTAAAAGTTTGCAATAGGATTTTTAACATTTAAATTAACACATGAAAACAATACGATACCAGTCAGTAAAGTAACTATCCAAAATTCTATAGTTCTATTATCTCAATTATAACTAAGCGCAAGGTGGTAAACGGATGCCAATGACTACAACAACTATGAAAATTCACTTTGATTTAACTTATGATAAATAGTGTTCAACTTTTAATCATATTTCTGTTGAACTCCCACTCAAAACAATATCCCTCACATTGTTTTAGTGATTACATGAACCAAATCTACTACACCAAGTCCGATCATCACGTGACATGATGTAGTTTCAAAGACGAACAATCATCATGTTCATCATATCATATATACGATACCATTCGGTATTCCGTGTTCCGAGACCATGTTTGTACATGCTAGGCTGTTCAAGATTTAACGTTAGTTTCCGCATGAGCAAATCTGGCTTGCTCCCATTGTATACACTCGCAGAATCTAACACATCCAATCATCACATGGTGCTTCGAAACAATGAGCTTTGGATATGGTGCCTACTAAGGATGAACACTTTATAACTTGATATTTTGTGAGAGGGATCATCTTATAATGCTACCGTCGCGATTTAAGCAATACAAGATGCATAAAAGGATTAACATCACATGCAATTCAAGATATGTGATATGATATGGCCTTTCTTCTTGTGCCTTTGTTCTCTATCTTCAAGCACAAACATGATCTCCATCATCACCGGCATGGCGTCAAGGTCAAGGGCACCGCTCCATGGTTGTCGTCCACCAGCATCAACTATTACGACTACTTTGAATAATATACACGTGGGTCTTAACGAAATTAAAAGACAACCATAAGGCTCCTGCCGGTTGCCGACTTACAATAAGGAACATTGCATACATCATATATAATCACAATCATGGCCATATCACATCACAACACACCCCTGCAAAACAAAGTTAGACACCTCTAATTTTCTTTGCATGTTTTAGTGGTTTGGGGCTATCAATAAGTGTCGTTCTAACTTACAAAAAAGAACCACAACGTTGATACTAGTATTGTCAATCTACCGTTGTAAATTGAATCTTCACTATGTTGGGAGAAACAGGCACCCGCAAAGCCACTTATGCAATACAAGTTGCATGTCAAGCATGGAGCAAGTCTCATGAATGATGTCATGTAAGGTTAGCTTGGGACGCTTCATACCACCATCCCAAAAGATGCAAAGTACACAAGAAGCAATCAACAACAAAAGCATCAACGCCCACAATGACCATTGTGTTCTACTCATGCAACAGATCTACATATAGACACGGCTCTGATACCACTATAGGGGTTCGTAGCATGGAAAACAAAAAATTTCTAACGCATGAACAAAAACAAGCCACGTTATATCTACTAGATTTTAGCAACGAGTCGATTAGAGTACTCAACCTCGAAGATTCCAAAGCGATTAACGAGAGCAGATTCTCGTGGGTGATGTAGTCGTATACTTGCCGATCTCAAGACTGCGAAGACGATCCTTCCGGCACTGCGTTCCGGCAGCTCTTCCACAGTCGGTCCACATTCAGTACTCGATGAAGACCTTCCTCTCCCTTGTTCCAGCAGGCAGCGAAGGTTGTAGTTCTCCCCTCGCGATTCCGGCAGCACGACAACGTGGTGTCGGAAGTAGAGGGAAGATCCTGCAGGGCTTTGCGTAAGACACAGCAGGTTATGGTGGAGAATTAGGATTTCCGTGATCTTGGGTTTAGAGGGCCTGAGAGGAGGATGTAGAGTCGGCGGCATTGGCGGTGACGCCATGGGCTAAGGCGGCGGTGGCGGACTGGGGGTGTGGCTACATGTCACGGTGTGGGGAGGGTTCTGTCTTGAGGGCACCTCCCTCTATTTATGAGAGGGAGGGCATCTTGGGATATGGGAGTTTGAATATTTCCCCAACTCCTTCTCCTACTTGGCTTGTGGTGGAGGGAGAAAAGGATTCTTTCCTTCCTCCACCAGGATACATTGTCCCAGTTTGACTTTTCGAACTTGCCTTTTGACTTTAAATTTGTAGTTTAATTTATTTCTTTCAAACGCCCAACCAAGTGACCTAGGACATGATGCAATCACTCCACTTAGTCATGACACATTCATGCACCCTTCCCCTTTCGGTCCGGTGAACCTTCTACACCCTTCTAGATCATTCCGGTGAAAACACCGGAATCACTCCCGAACTCCAGAATTGGACTTTCCTTATATGAATCTTATTCTCCAGACCATTCCGGATCTCCTCATGATATCCCGGATCCCATTCGAGACTCCGAACAACATTCGGTCTCCCTACTTTCATTCCATATCTACTAAACAACATCGAATTCTTAAGTGTGTCTCCCTACGGTTCGTGAATTATGCAGACATGACCGAGACTCTTCTCCGTTCAATAACCAATAGAGGAATTTGGAAATTCATATGGATCCCACATATTTCTACGATTACTTTGCGATCGAATGAACCACTTACATATGATACCAATTTCCCATTGTCTCGCGATACTTTACGTATCCGAGGTTTGATGGTTGGTATCTCTGCATACCTAGTTCAACCTTGTTACCGATAAGTACTGATGACCCACAAGTACAGGGGATCGCAATAGTCTTCGCGGGTAGTATTACCCAATTTATTGATTCGACACAAGGGGAGCCAAATAATACTTGCAAGCTTTAACAACTGAGCTGTCAATTCAGTTGCACCTGGAAATAGTTCTTGCTCACAGAAGTTTATCAGTAGCAACAGTTTGGTAGTAGCAACAGCAACAGCAACAACAATAGTGAAACATGAGCAAAAGTAACAGTAATGGTAATAGTAGGATTCAAGTGCGGTAGGCATAGGGATGGATGGACGGGTGTTGCATGGACGAGTCTAAACATGTAACTTCAAGATCTAGGGCATTGCAGATAAATAATAATAAGCATCCAAGTACTAAACAATCCTAGGCATGTGCTCCAAATATAGTCATACGTGCTCCCAATGAGAACTTGCACAACATATTCTATCCAGCCAGCCCGTGGCAGCGGGGCCTCTAGGGAACTACTGGCAATTAAGGTGCTCCTTTTAATAGAGCACCGGAGCAAAGCATTAACAGTCCGTGAACACATGTGATCCTCACACCGCAGCCATCCCCTCCAGTTCTCCCAATTATTGTCACTTTGGGGCCTTTGGATCTAGACAATGATATGTGTACACAACTTGCAGATAAGATCACAAACAATACTATCATAATGATTCAATAATAAGTTCAGATCTGAGATCATGGCACTCAGGCCCTAGTGACAAGCATTAAGCACAAGAAGTTGCAACAAAGTCAAATAGCACTAATAGAGATACTGAGCACTATGCCCTAACAGATCTTATTCGATTACATGATAGAACTCATCCAATCCCTACCATCCCCAAGCCTATAGCGGGGGATTACTCACTCATGGATGAGGGAAACATCGGTGGTTGACGGAGATGCATTGGTGATGACAATGGCGATGATCCTCTCCAAATTCCCCGTCCCGCAGTGTGCCAGAACGGAGTTTCTGGATCCGAATCTTGGTTTCTGGTGGAGGCGGCGGAGCAGAACTCTTTCTGGAAAACTATCGAACCCCCCCTGCGTTTTTAGGTCAGAAGGCAACTTATAGGCGCAGAGGGAGGCCGAGGGGCTACCTGGGGTGGCCCCACCCCCTCTAGGCGCGGGGTCAGGTGGGCCCGCGCCCGGGGTGGGTCTGGCCCCCCAGGCCTCCTCTCTGTCTCCCCTTCTGGCTCCGTGGATCTTCTGGTGAAAAATAGTTTTTGGCATATTTTCCGGGATTTTTCCTGATAGTTGATTTTCTGCACAAAAACAAGACAGCAAGGTAATTCTGTTGAAAACAGCATCAGTCCATGTTAGTTGTATACAAATCACACAAGTATAGAGGAAACACAATAGCAAAGTGTTCGAGAAAGTAGATACGTTTTGGACGTATCAACTCCCCCAAGCTTAGCTTATTGCTTGTCCTCAAGCAATTCAGTTGAAAACTGAGTGCGATAAAAGAACTTTCACGAATACTTTGCTTCATATTATGTAAATATTCTCAGCACAGGATTAGATGCTTAGACAATTCATAATAAGGAGTATGCAACTAAGTCTACTCAACAGTCATTGCAAGCTATGAAGAGAAACCAACTCAATAATAATAAGTAGAATGAAACATAAACACAAGCAACATTGCAATGCTCATAATAAGGTATGATAGAGTGGTATCTCGCTTGCCTTTGTTTGAAGAGCACAATATAAATGCCAAGGCACCTCTGAAGTTCACATGAAGACTAGAGATAAAGATATCAGAGATACAAGCATCAAAGTCTTGACATAATTAACCAAGTTTTGGAACAAACACAAGAATGACAACTATTCTCTCAGGAAGGTGCTCATAGAATAAGTGGTGACTCAACAAAGTTGTGAAAACAGTTTTGTGAAGGTTTGAAAAGCTTCCTAATGCTGAAAGGAAGGTACTCATTATCTTTGAGCTCTCAAATGCCCCTATCATAGGCATCTTCATGTGGTTAAGGTGAAAGTGAGGTCCACTCTGAATCATATGCTTGACAGAACATAGACTGGAAATCCCAAGTACCTTGAGTACGAGGGTCGCTCCGCATGCTACTCAACTTTGGTCACCTGAAAGTTCTTGTCATTGTAAATACATGCATATCATCGAGAACCGCCAACGGGGTACCCCTTGCACGTGGTACATGAGCTTTCCCATAACCAAAATGACAAGGAAAGCAGACAATGAGCATCTCAACAATCTTTTTATTTACCATATGCATAGCTTTTTATTGAGGACGCTTCATAGATGCTCATTATAGTGATGCTGCAAGTTTCCACCATGATTAGGTATGGCTTAGGCTAGCGGCCCAAGCGTTTCTCTAACACAATGTATAAACTCCATGAACTCACAACCTCCCCTTTTATTTCACATCGTCGACATCCGTAAACAAAATAGCAAGGAATCAACTGGATAAGATATCCAACAAGTGTTGAAAGCGTTCCCCGTGACAACACAGTTCTGCTGACTCCCAGTATATAATAAGCAAGAATATAACTTTCATGGACTAGTCACAATGATTCAGAATTATTAAGCGCAAGGAATAAAGTGTGCCATCAAGTTCGTGAGAGCTTTACTTACTAACTTTCTCAAAATAGACTTTTTCGAAGAAAACACGGCATATAGAATATGCACTAAAATAGCAAATGATGCTAATAGGTAGGTATAGTGGACACCGCTGGAAATATTGGTTTTGGGGAGATGGAAGCATAGGTAGGGCACATACTCAGTGCAAGTGAAGGCAAGCAATAGAGAGGGAGCGACAAACGAGAGAGCTATAACTGTCATAATCTTGCTTGCAACAAAACATGACTAACTATGGCATGAAAGTGATACAAAAACTCTTAGGCAAAATAAATCATTGAGGCTTACTGACTATTGATTAGTCATATGCATGCGTGAGCATGTGCCAAGTCGATTCACATGAACAGTCAGAGGAGGATACCACAATATCATACCAAAGTATGAATAAAACAATGCAAGCAAACATTCATATGACATGCTACAAACTATTAGCAAGATGGAGCTAATCATAGACAAGAAAGAACTACTAGAGTTCGTTACCACCCTCTTACCACACCTCGAGTTGTCTTAATCTTCATTATTGCCCTTCACTTGTGTGACTTGAATACTTAACATGAAACCAAAATCCACTGAGGACGGTTGAACCCTGCAAAGAACTCACAAAACCAAAAAAGAACAACAAAATATTTTTGGTGTTTTCGGGTTTTTAGAAAGAAGCAACAAAAACCAAAAAGAAAGCAAAACAATGGATATACAAAGAACCGACCGAACATGATATATATATGAGTGCAATGTCGGTATACCTCTCCCAAGCTTAGGCTTTTGGCCTAAGTGGGGCTCAATAGCGCGGATAGTACCCCATGCTGGTGGGTCATCATAGGAATGATCATAGTCAGGCACCTGCGATGAAGAAGAAGACGCGCCCCAATCAAATGAGGGATGTTGGTATGAAGACTCTCCTAAGTTAGAGGGCTGAACCGAATTGTCTTCGGCATCCTCTTCAACATTCTCTTCTTGCTGGGAGAGTTCCCCCACATAAGTGTCAAGATCCTCCTCCGTAAGTGACCATCCTTGCCTGTTATCAAAGTTAAACAAAGCAGGTACATGCAAATAAACTACTTTCTCAGTCCTACCCTTTCTCCGACCTTGCTGGGCAAAAGATATTTCATACGGTAAACTTCTCACATTAGCCCCCAAAGAAAAAAAACCATGCTGAATCATGGATTCAATATCGAGCCTCTCTATGGGGAACTAAAAATCTGAATAATGAGGCCCTAAACCCTAGCAACCTAGAAGCAATGAGACCTCCGCAAATTCCACCCTTCTCACGGTTGGTGGTGAGACGGTGAGCTATCAAAGCACCCAGACAATAAGAACTGTTCCTATTCAGAGCAACTGCAATAAAAGCTAGATCAAAAGAAGACAACTTCCTAGCAATCTTTCTAGCAAGAACACACTTGGTAATAAAATAGGCAAAGTATCTAATAGCTGGGAGCTGAATGTTTCAAATTTTACCACTTTTCTTTGACTAGTCGAAACCTTGGCAAATCTCAGCATACAAATCAACAAGTGACTTGGGACTCTCCTTGATCTTCTCACAAGATCCCCATAGTGGTACTCTAATTGCTGCAAAGAAATCAGCAAAAGGCAGGTCAACAGGTATATTATATATTTTGTAATGGACCATGGGATTAGAAGTAGACCAAGTGAACCGGAAGTCCTGCACAAAAGCCATGGTTAGCTGAACATATTGGATTGGTTCACCTTCAACAAAGTGTTCCAACCCTGCATTTGTAACCATAGTTTGGAAATCTTGGAGGATCCCGCAGCTCTCATACATTCATGGCATGGATATATGGAAGGAAAAACTACGTCCTCACGATGAACCTTCATTGGCTCATGCACCATCAAGTCATATTGATTCAGTGGATAAGCACTCATCTTCTTTGCTGAAATTTTTAGACAACCATCAAACCAAGTGTTTTCTAAGTTGATAAATGATGAGCAACTACTATAGGAACTTGATAGAGGACTACACATGCATCAAAACAAAGATTCTAAGCAAAGAACAAGCATGCAAGCTCAAACAACCTATCACCTATAGAAGCAAAATACTCAAGATACAATCTACCAATCACAAATCTAATTGGACAAGTGGAGGAGGCACATACCAAGGGGCAACCCTCCAAAAATCAGCACTTGAGGTGGGCTGAACAAGGAGATCGGAAATCGCGAGCAAGAACAGCAAGAACTCGAGCTTGAGCAAGTTTTCCGGTGTTTTTCGGGAGAGGGAAAGAAGGTGGCTTTGAGGAGGTAGCCTAGAGGGGCCCAGGTGGGCCAGACCTCCCCCAGGCGCCGCCACCTGGTAGGCTGCGCCTACCAGGGCTCTGGTGGCCTGGGGTGGCCCCCTGGGTCATCTCAGGTGCCACTCGGCCCCTTTTTTCGAGGAAAAATTTTCTTTTGAATTTTTTGAGATTTTTTGGGAAACTTTATTTTTGGCCAATTTTCACGGTATGAAAATTGATTTTCTCGCAGAAACAGTTTTTTCAGAAGAAGCAAAAGCAAACCAAAAACCAAACTACAGGAGCTCTAAGAAACTCAAACAAGCAAACAACTAGCAAAACTAAAGCTAAAGGAAAGACTAGGAAGGAGAAAGGAAAAATAAAGCAAGTATAACCACAATAGAAACATTATTTTGTTCATAAAAATCCTTTTATTAACAAGGTTGATCAAGTCTTGTTACCAAAACAATATTATATGAAGAAAAACTTTGCATTCCACAAGGTGATTATGTTACCTCATACTTGATAGCAATGGTCCCAATCATAATAGTTTCAAAATTTTCTTGTGGAATGGGACAATATATTTCTCCAACCTTGATGCTCTCAATATTTTCAATGGAATTTAGGCAATAGCTTCTAGCAACCTTCTTGGGGAAATAGACAGTGTGCTCTTTGTCATTAATATTGAATGTTACTTTTCCTTGATTACAATTGATGATAGCACCTGCAGTATTAAGAAAAGGTCTCCCAAGAATAATAGACATATTATCATCTTCAGGCATTTCAATCACAACAAAATCAGTTAGAACCATGCAATTATGAGCAACTTGAACAGGAACATCCTCACATATACCAATAGGAGTAGTAGTTGACTTATCATCAATTTGCAAAGAAATATCAGTTGGTATCAACTTTTCTAGCCGGAGTCTCTTGTAGAGAGAAAAAAGAATAACACTAACTCTAGCTCCCAAATCACATAAAGCAGTTCTAACATAATTATTCTTTATAGAACAAGGAATAGTTGCTATACCTGGATCACTAAGTTTCTTTGGAACCTTACCATTGAAGGAATAATTAGCAAGTAGAGTAGAAATCTCCTCATTAGGAATTTTACTTTTATTAGAGACAATATCCTTCATATACTTTGAATAAGGAGGCAACTTAATAGCATCAGTCAAATGAATCTGCAAGAATAAAGGCCTCATCCACTCACAAAACTTGTTGTAGTGTTCCTCCTCCTTTGACTTGTGTTTCTTACCTAGAAAAGGCATAGGTTTCTTCACCCAAGGTTCTCTCTCTTTACCATGTTTATTAGCAACAAAATCTTCCTTTGTGTACCTAGTGTTCTTAGTGTGCTTCTCAGGTTTTTACTCACCTTCCTCCTTATCAGGAGACTCATTTTTATCATTACCACTCTCAGTTTCAGCATTAGAGACAGATATACTATTAGGATCTACAGCAGGTTCAAGTGGTTCCTCAATTATATTATGTTTCTTTTTCTTTCTCTTACGAGGGCTACCACTATCCTCACCTTGTTGGGAATCCTGCTCTATTATTTTAGGGTGTCCTTCAGGATATAAAGGATCTTGAGTAGCTATACCACTCCTAGTTCTAATTCCATAAGCATGTTTATCTCCTGAGCATTAACTAGCATATCCTTTTGTACCTTAGCAAGTTGATCATGTTGGGCTTGAACCATTTGAAAGTGTTTACAAAGCATTTTAATATCATTAGAAGTTCTTTCCACAATATCTTTCAACTCACGGATAGCTCTAGAGTTTCCAACAAATGATTCTGAACTTGTTTATTAAAATACCCTTGCTTAACAATAAATGTGTCAAGTTCCTCTAAACATCGATCAGGTGGCTTACCATAAGGAATATCACCTTCATCAGAGTGTTGGAGAGAGTGTACCTCAATAGTAGATGAGTGGGGAATTGGCTCACATAATTCTTCTATTGGAGGTAGATTCTTCACATCTTCAGCTCTAATACCTTTCTCCTTCAGACACTTCTTAGCTTCCTTCATCACTTCATCATTTAATGCAATAACTCCCCTCTTCTTTGTTGTTGGTGCTAGAATTGGTTCAGGAACAACTGGTTCAGGAGTAATAGGATCAGGTGCATTCAGCTCGGTTGAAGTCCAATCATCATAATTCTTCCTTATCTTGGTCATTAATTCTTCAGCATCGGTAGGAGTCCTTTTCCTGAAAACACAATCAACAAAGCTATCTAGGTAGGTCCTAGAATCATCAGTTAGTCCATTATAATAAATATCAAGAAGCTCATTCTTAGGTAATGGACATCCAGGATGTGCATGAATCAAGGCACAAAACCTTTTCCATGACTCAGGCAATTTCGCTTCTTATCCCTGTTTAAAATCAAAAAGTCTCTACAAAGCAGCATGTCTAGCACTAGGAGGAAAATATTTCTAGAAGAAAGAAGCAATCAAGCAATCAGGGCTATCAATGGAACCAAGAGGTAATCTATTAAACCAACCCTAACTTCTCCTTTTAGTGAAAAAGGGAAGATCTTAGAAACAAAGTATTTGCGCATCTTAAAATCATCAGAGATCAAAGCACTCATAGTAGAAACCTCATTCATATGAGCCACATCACTCTCATTTTCAGTCCCACAAAAAGGTTCTTTCTCAACAATATCTAAATAAGATAAATCAAGAGAGAAATCATAATCTTCATCTTTAATATCTATGGGAGAAGTGGAAAACTTAGGATCAGAGGTCAACTTAGGCATAATAGTACGTCTAGCAAGGAGACTCTTAACAACACTAGTACCATGTGTGTTTCGGCACTCCTCAACAAAATCATCAGTGAACTCAATGTAACCATCATTAATATCATAACTCTCACTAGCCTCAGGTGAGCTAACAGGTGTAACAGTGTCTTCACAAGGAGTTTTGGTATTTCCTAGACTAGAAAAGGACCTAATGAACCACTCGCATCAAGCACAGTAGAAGTAACATCATGAGTATCAAAAGCAGTTTCAGACTCAGCAGTAGTAGCAGTCTGTGTAGAATGTGTATGTGGTGGTGGTGTAACAAGCTTACTTATAACAGACGGTGAATCAAGAGCAGCAGAGGTGTTCAATACTGTACCTCTTCTTGTAGTGGATGGTAAAATAGGGAACTTTCCATCATGAGACTTCCCCATGATGAAAGGAATAGCAGTGAACAATAGTAGATCCAAGTGAACTCACAAATAAAGCTATGCTCCCCGACAACGGCGCTAGAAAATAGTCTTGATGACCCATAAGTATAGGGGACCGCAACAGTCTTCGCGGGTAGTATTACCCAATTTATTGATTCGACACAAGAGGAGCCAAAGAATACTTGCAATCCTTAACAACTGAGTTATCAGTTCAGCTGCACCTGGAAATAGTTCTTGCTCACAGAAGTTTATCAGTAGAAATAGTTTGGTAGTACAAACAACAAAGCAACAGCAACAACAACATCAACAGTGACATAGGAGCAAAAGTAACAGTAACGGTAACAGTAGGATTCGAGTGTGGTAGGTATAGGGATGGATGGACGGGCGTTGCATGGACGAGTCTAAACATGTAACTTTAAGATCTAGGGCATTGCAGATAAATAATAACAATCATCCAAGTATTAAACAATCCTAGGCATGTGTTCCAAGTATAGTCATACGTGCTCGCAATGAGAACTTGTACAACATCTTCTGTCCAGCCTGCCCGTGGCAGCGGGGCCTCTAGGGAACTACTGGCAATTAACGTGCTCCTTTTAATAGAGCACCGGAGCAAAGCATTAACACTATGTGAACACATGTGATCCTCACACCACAGCCATCCCCTCCGGTTGTCCCAATTATTGTCACTTTGGGGCCTCTGGATCCGGACAATGATATGTGTACACAACTTGCAGATAATATCACAAACAATACTATCATAATGATTCAATAATAAGTTTAGATTTGAGATCATGGCACTCGGGCCCTAGTGACAAGCATTAAGCACAACAAGTTGCAACAAACTCAAATAGCACTAATAGAGATAGTAGGAACTATGCCCTAACAGATCTTATTCGATTACATGATAGAACTCATCCAATCCCTACCATCCCCAAGCCTACAGTGGAGGATTACTCACTCATGGATGAGGGAAACATCGGTGGTTGACGGAGATGCGTTGTTGATGAAGATGGTGATGATCCTCTCCAAATTCCCCATCCCGGCAGGGTGCCAGAATGGAGTTTCTGGATCCGAATCTTGGTTTCTGGTGGCGGCAGCGAAGCGGAACTCTTTCTAGAAAACTATCGACCCCCTGAGTTTTTAGGTCAGAAGGCAACTTATAGGCGCATAGGGAGGCCGCAGAGCTGCCTGGGGTGGCCTCACCCCCTCCAGGCGTTGGGTCAGGTGGGCCCGCACCTGGGGTGGATTTGGGCCCCCAGGCCTCCTCTTCTGTCTCCCCTTCTGGCTCCGTGGATCTTCTGGATGATATCAAGTTTTGCAAGGTTCAGTGGAACCATCATTCCGAAGAGGAAGCCACATGGGAAAGAGAAGATGATCTTCGGAAAGACCACCCTCACCTATTTGCTAGCCAATCCGAATCTCGAGGGCGAGATTCACCTTAAGGGGGTTAGATTTGTAACATCCTCAAAATCATGTTTCAAACTTATGCATATCATCCATGCATCCATGAGCATATGAATTTCATTTCAAACAAATCAATTCAAAATGTAAAACATTTGTGCTTATTATTTTATGTAAGTTTGCTCAAGCCTTAGTGCTATCTTCCAATGAGAAGAATACTTGTTTTTGATTCAGTAAAGTTTGTTTATTCAAACTTAGGCACCACCAAAAGTTTGAACAAATTTCAAAACAAAATGAATAATTAAACCAATATTATGCCTATTGAATATATATCATAAAGGCTTGGTTTTATTTTTATTTTCATATGATCAAAATGTTTGGTTTGGACAGTAGTGTTTGGCACACATTTGAGTGCAAGGTTTACAGTATAAAAAACCCTGGGGAAGATTTGAATTCAAACTCATTTGATTTAGATTTGAAAAACATTTCAGAAAATCAAAATAGAAAAAGAAAAGGAGAAAAGAAATAGAAAAGGTCCAGCACTACCTATCTGGCCCAACTACTAATCCAGCCCACTAAGCCCACCCGGGGTCCTTCTTTCTCTCGCTCACCCGCAGACACACCCCTAGAGTCACTGACCGCACGACCCCACCCCCTTGCTGTTTAAACCCGCTGACGAGTGGACCCTACGACCACGTCGCCTTCATCGTCAATCACGCTTAGCGCTACCGGCCCGCCACAGCACTCAAGGCTTAATTGCCATTGATTCGCCGCGCAATCCTCGCCCCTGCTCTGGCTATAAGATCCCCTCTGCACCGCGGCCATTTCCCCTCACCTAGCGCCACCTCTAAGCCCCCAGGCTGCCCGCAATTGCCTCTACACCACCGCAGACAGAGCAACTCCGGCAGGCGATTCCGGTAATCTCCGACCGCCCCGCCGTCTCTGGTTCAAACGAGGGTGACCGCCATGTCCTTGTTCATCTGCTAACGCCCCTGGTTTGCCTGCTCGTGACCCAGGTCGTCGTTCTCGTTCATGCCCGCAACCACCAGCGCCGACCGAACCGAGCAATAGGTGAGCGCTTTGCCTTCCCTTTGGTACCATCTTGTTCGCCAGACACTTGCGCATATCCTAAACCCTCTTCCTTGTGCTAGGACGACGCAGAGCCTCGACAACGACCTCGACAGCAAGCGACAGACGCCGCCCGCAACTCCGACGAGCCCCAGCGATCGTGTCCGTGTGCCATTTGCCAAGCCGCCGCCAGGTTGAGCATCAGCACGTCGTCGCGTCTCTGGTAAGCGCCTCCAACGACCCCCTAGCCACCTGTAGCTCCGCGCCGCCGTAGGCAGAGCTCGCCGCCGCCAGTAGCCGCCGCTAGCGCCGCCCGTCTGTGGTCAATTAGATTAGGGCCGTAGGATTTAGATCTAACGAGTAAGATTAGATCTGTGTCGAAGAGGTACGCGTCAGATCTGGCCGTGCATCTTCACTTAAATCGTGTGACTCTCGTTGATCGATCCGCCCGAACCGGTACGCACCAATCAGAACATGACACGTGGCTGGAGTTTAGATTTAAAACAGGATTTGAATCTGATTGTGGTTTGAATTTGATTTAGCTATAACTTTTGATCCCCACATTAGAATTTGACAAATTTTATATCGTTGGAATTAGGAGAGCAAGCTCTTTATAAATATGCAATGTGTTTAATGTTTTGCTTCTGTTAAAAAGGTTTTATTTGCAGAAACTTGTGTAGGACTAAATTGAGTATATGGAATGTTTAGGAAATGATTTAGGGTTTAAATAAATGTTGTTGGCAAGTTTTTAACTTGTTAGTGAACCAGTACTGTTTACTTTCTTGGTTGAGTTTTAAAAATCATCACATACCATCTTGCATGCATGCATATATTTTTGGTTGTATATGTTTTGTATGTAATTTGTTGCTATGATTCTTTGTGTAGATTTTGGTGCTAGTGATTGCGATTGTGAAGAGTGTAACTACTCTACAAACTACCAAGGCAAGTGGTACTTCATGAATATTTTTATCCCATGTTTTATGCTAAGCATTAGAAATATTTTGCTAAGTCTTGCATGTTATTATTTTGCTTATATGCCATGTTGGGAAATCCTAGTAGTTGTAGAATTGCTAGGGAATTTCTAAGTTAAAGTTACTATCTATGCCATGCTTAGCCTAGCTAGTAGCAAACAAGGGTTGGTGAAATATACATTCTATGATGAAAATATTTCTAAGTCTTTGGACTTGTGTTTTGCCTAATAAAACAACTAAGTTAATGAAACACCTGGGTGGAATGGAAGGAAGGGTTTATGTTGAGTGGTTACACAAGGCCAGGGGACTAGTGAACCTTGTGTATCTCACTTGTGGAAAGCCACCCAGGAACAAAGAGATTTTTAGAGGCCAAGTGTTAAGAAGCTTCTAGTGCAGCCACTTGGCAATATGGGCTCTGCCTGGATCACATAGGTTGCTAGAACTTAGCCATTTGGACAGTTGGTGGTAGTGGGAATGATAGGTTGGAGCGCGTCCATTTGGTCTAAGGGAAGGCTTCTGAAAGGTCCTGTCTTGGTGAAAATCAAGTCTGGTGGGGAAAGTGCACAACCTCTGCAGATGGAAAAATCTAAGTACTTAGCCATGTCCCTGGAAAAGGACAACTTGAGCATCAAGACATGGAAGCTATCAAGAATCTCCTCATCCCAATTTTCTAAGTAATACTTGTGGGTGAACAAGGGTGAAGGACCTCAATGTCTATTGGTGGATCCTTGGGAAAAGTTTTGACAAAGAAAAACTTAGTGATTTCAACTAATAGGCAAAAATCTATTTCGAGCAAAGCAAGCCAAGCTACACTTAGCCAAATTGCATATAGTAATATAGTCCACCTAAATTATACTAAGGTATCACTTGCCAATACTATTCCAATGTATTGATCCACTGTGGCTGTAACTTGTGATGTTGCAGGATACTCTGATGAGGATTAGGAGTCATGAGTCTACACTCAACATGTTTGCCTGTGGCACATGAAGATGAAGACTTTTATTTATTTACTTATTCAAACTCTTGTATTAGGCCTGTGGCCTTGGAGTTGTAAAGACTATGTTTGTCTCTGGAATGCCTGTAATAATGACCTTTGTATCTGTGTACTTCATCTTAAACTGTGGATGCTAGCAATGATCCAGGGACTAGGATTGCAATCACAGGGATCCTCTTCCTTTATAAAGGAGGGATCTTACAGATGGTATCAGAGCACTGTGTTGCCTGTAGGATTATGACCCTAGGATTGGAAACCACTAAGGAAAAGTTTTCAGCAACTTCTACACTTGTCTAATCTTCTCGTAAACTTTTCTAATCTTCTTTCTCATCTCTATTTGTAGATGAACTCCATCAACGAAGCCGTAAGGAAAGGACCACTCATGACAATGACCTTGGAGTGTGGGACATAATTCCCCAAGGCTCTCAAGGACCTCATGGCTGCATTAGAAATACAAGGAGCAGCTGTGTACAAAGGTTTTCCTGTGATGGATGAAGGAGTTGAATACTGGTGGGTGCAACTTCACTTGTATAAAAACAAGGAAGACAACCACTAGGAAAAAGGATTCTGCATGTTCACCAATTCAGTGGTGCACACTACATTCTTTGAATCAGCAAGGGATGCAGCTTGGAAGACCATCAAAGAACTTGGTGATAGAGTCAAGTGCAGAATGCTCAACCTCCAAAATGACCTAAAGGAAGAGAAGAAACATACCCAAGAGTTGGAAGCTACCAACCAAACCTTAAGAGGAGACATTATAGACTTAGTGATGGAGTCATGTGAGCAAGATAGACTGATTGCTTCTAGAAACATTGTGTTGGCCAACAGATCCAATGAGATAGGATTGTAAACATACTTCGTTAGTTGGACCACCACTTATCACCTTATTTTCCAAAATGATGCTTTAAAATAAGTTGAACCTTGGTTGTTGTAATGGATCCATGTATGCCATGACTTGTGTGTTTTGATTTCCAAGGATATGTATGTGATGTTTTGTCTTTTGTTTTATCTTGAATTGTGTTGTTCTAACTTTTCTATCTTATAAATAGATGCCTACTGTTACCATCAGCACTGTTGAGGAGTTCCAGGTTACTCGCTTTGGTCCTCGTATTGTTGAGCTTACTACTTTGCTCAATCTCCCTCTTCCTACCATCATGGTGCTTCCCCTCACCAAGTTTGAGAGGAAAGACCTCTGGGGCTTCAAGGTCAACCAGCCCAGACGCCAGACTGAGCCTACCACGGAGGCCATTGTCTTCAAGCTCATGCACGATGACAAGGAGAGAGGCCTTGAGGTAGTCATGCAGAATCTGATAGGACGTCTGCTAGGGAGACACTCCCGACAGGTTAGAGGTACTCACTTCCACGTCTTCGGTAGACGTGACGAGGATGGAGAGTCCATCGACTTCGAGGACGATTCTAGGGACACAGCGGAGCCGATTCGTCTATACCTCCAGGACTTAGAGGCTCTCATTAGGCAAGTGGACTCCGATAGGACCAACGTCATGCTCAGTAATGACGAACTCTAGGTGTAGCTTCGCGAGAAGGACAAGCTCTTCGCGGAGCAAGACGAGATTTCAAGGAGATGGAGGCGAAGTTCAAGAGCCAGGAAAGAATGTTCAAGAGTCAGGAGAAGCGAGTCCAGGATAGGAACAAGAAGATCCGGGACATGACTGAAGAACTGCAGGCCAAGGACTTCGAGCTCGAGCATCAGCAGACGGTGATTGAGAGGCTTCGTTCCTAGAAGAGGGCTCTCAAAGCCAAGATAGAGACCTTGACCACTAGCGTCGAGGAATACAAGACCGCGATGGAGAACGCAGGTCTTACCTTTGTCGAGGAGGAGGTTGATGCCGAGGAGTAGATTTGACTACTCATTTATCATTTATTATCATACTTGTCGTTGAGAACTTGTTATTGACCATCCAACATATGGATGGCTTGTTATTTGTGTGTGTTTTACTTTGCAAACTTATTATCTGGTTGTTGAATCTTTATCGTTATGTTTGCAAGCTTTGTGATTGTTATGTGATGTATTGTGCATGAAAGCATCTATGTGTAACTCATTCTTATCTCTGTTGAACAAACCGCAGATGCCTCCCCGTCGTGCAAACCCCAATCCCAACAACAACAACAACATCACTCCAGAAATGCAATAAATGATGATAGCACAGACTCAGCTGATGCAAATGATGACGATGCTCATCCAGAACCAAAACAACAACAACAACAACAACAATAACAACAACAACAACCCACCAGGTTTTGACATGCTTACCAGGTTCTTGAGATTGAGGCCAGCAAAGTTCTCAGGAACGACTGATCCCATGGTGGCCAATGATTGGCTACGCTCTATGAACAAAGACTTGGTAACTGTGGGTTGTACTGATGTAGAAAAAGTCAGATTTGTAGCACATTTGCTGGAAGGACCAGCCGCCACTTGGTGGGATAACTTCCAGATCACCACTCCCATAGAAGATGTGACATGGGCTATCTTTGAGGATGGCTTCCGCACTGCTCATATCTCATCTGGAGTGATGAGTCTAAAAAATAAAGAGTTCCATAATCAAGCAAGCCAATCAGAAGCGTGGCTGAATATATTGAGGAGTTCAACAATCTGGCGCGTTATGCACCGGATGAAGTTGACACCGATGCTAAGAGAAAGGAAAAATTTCTTGAAGGCTTGAATGATGAGCTGAACCTGCAGCTGGCTGTAGCATATGTTCCCACTTATCAGTCTCTCTATGACAAGGCTGCTATTTTGGAGAACAAAATAAAGCAAGTTGAAAGCAGGAAGAGAAAGCACTCAGACAAGTACAGCTCGGGATCGTCTTACAAACGTTCCCATTATGATGATAGTGGAAGCACAGGATCCCACAAGCATGGGAAATTCAACAAGCACCACAACCACAACAGTCATGACAACAAGCATCACCGCAGTCATGACAATGACAAGTACAAGAACCACAAGGGTGGATACAAGAGCCACCACAGTGGAAATGGAAGTGGCAGTGGAAGCCAGCCTGTCAAGAAGGACATCAGTCAGGTTGAATGCTTCAAGTGCAAGAAGATGGGGAATTATGCAAATGAATGCCCAGAAAAGAAAGTTGAAGGACCCAACAAGCCCAACCCTTTTCAGAAGGGACAAGTGAACCACATCAATGTGGAGGAAATTTATGAGGAGCCTGATGCTGTTGCTGGTAAGTTCAGACTCAATTCTATTCCAGCATTTGTTCTTTTTGATACTGGAGCATCGCATTCATTCATATCAAAAGCATTTGTTGACATAAATGGGTTTCCAACTGAAAACATTGGGTGTCCAATAAAGGTTAGTTCTCCAGGTGGAGATATGATAGTAAGTCATGGATGCCGGGATCTAGTAATAGAGTTTGGAAAGCATAAGTTTCCAGTGAGTCTGATAATCCTAGATTCCTAAGGACTGGACGTAATATTGGGAATGGATTGGATGGCTAAGTATGAAGGAATACTAGATTGTGCTAATCGTACTGTCGCACTCACAACCCCGGAAAGAAAACGGATTAAATTCAAGTCTAACTTTGAATCAAAAGGGAGTAAGCTAAATTCTCTTAAGGGGGTTAGCATAGACAGTGTGCCAGTTGTGAGTGAATATCCGGATGTATTTCCGGAAGAATTACCAAGAATGCCACCAGATAGAGATGTGGAGTTCCTTATTGATTTGCTACCAGGATCAGGACCAATAGCAAAGAGACCGTACAAGATGTCAGTTGATGAACTGAAAGAACTCCAGAAACAACTTGGAGAACAGCTACAGAAAGGTTTTATTCAACCAAGTTCTTCATCTTGGGGAGCCCCAGTTTTGTTCATGGAGAAGAAAGATAGAACTCAAAGGTTGTGCATAGATTACCGTTCACTCAATGAGGTGACTATCGAGAACAAATACCCTTTGCCTAGAATCAATGACTTGTTTGATCAGCTAGAAGGAGCCTGTGTGTTCTCAAAGATTGATCTCCGGTCAGGTTATTTCCAACTCAAGATAAGAGAGCAAGACATACCTAAGACAGCTTTCACCACAAGGTATGGATTGTATGAGTATACCGTGACACCATTTGGTTTAACCAATGCTCCAGCATACTTTATGAATATGATGAACAAGGTATTCATGGAATTTCTTGATAAATTTGTTGTCGTTTTCATCGATGACATTTTAATCTACTCCAAGAGCAAAGAAGAACATGAAGGACATTTGCGATTGATTCTTGAGAAGCTTAGAGAGCATAAACTATATGCCAAATTCAGCAAGTGCGAATTCTGGCTAAATGAAGTTGGATTTCTTGGTCATGTTATGACAAAAGATGGTGTAGCAGTTGATCCTGCTAAAGTTTTAGCTGTAACTGAGTGGGAATCTCCCAAGTCAGTGAAAGAAGTTCGTAGTTTCCTTGGCTTAGCAGGTTACTACAGAAGGTTCATTGAGAATTTCTCTAAGGTAGCTAAGCCCATGACGGAATTGCTAAAGAAAGACAAGAAGTTTGCTTGGTCTGAAGGTTGTGAACTCAGCTTTCAGGAATTAAAGAAGAGACTTGTGACAGCACCAGTCTTGTGTTTGCCAGACTTGGAAAAAGATTTCCAAGTATATTGTGATGCATCTCATCATGGTTTGGGAGCAGTACTTATGCAAGAAGGAAAAGTTGTGGCATATGCCTCGAGACAAATCAAAACTCATGAAGTGAACTATCCTACTCATGATTTAGAGTTAGCCTCTGTTGTCCATGGACTCAAAACATGGAGGCACTATCTTTTGGGAAAATGTTGTGAAGTGTTCACAGATCACAAGAGTTTGAAGTATATCTTCACCCAGAAGGAAATTAATATGAGGCAAAGAAGATGGCTAGAACTCATCAAGGACTATGACTTATGTTTGCAATACCATCTCGGTAAAGCAAATGTTGTAGCGGATGCCTTAAGTCGTAAGGTTTTTATGAATGGCCTTACCAAAGGGGAATTGCCAGATGAATTGTGTGCCCAATTTAGAGATCTCAGATTGGAGATTGTGCCTGAAGGATATCTCATGTCTTTGGATGTTCAACCCACTTTGTTGGACAAGATCAAAGAAGCCCAGAAGATTGATAAAGAAATAGAAGAGATTAAAGAAAAGATTGGCAAAGGAAAAGCCAAAGGGTTCCGTGAAGACGAACAGGGTACTTTATGGCATGGGAAACGTATCTGTGTTCCACAAGATCCGGAGCTTCAGAAACTGATTTTGCATGAAGCACACATCTCACCGTATTCCATTCATCCGGGTAACACCAAAATGTACATGGACATGAAAGAAATATTTTGGTGGAATAATCTCAAGAAGGACATCGCCGAACACATTGCTTTATGTGATGTGTGTAGTAGAGTGAAAGCGGAACACCAGAAACCAGCAGGTTTGCTTCAACCACTACCTATTCCTGATTGGAAGTGGGAGAAGATTGGTAAGGACTTCATTACCGGATTACCAAGGACCAGATCAGGTTATGATTCTTTTGGGTAGTAGTGGATCGCCTAACTAAAGTGGCTCATTTCATACCCGTGAAGACAACCTATACAAGTGCTAAGTTGGCCAAAATCTATATGAGTCGAATTGTGTGTTTACATGGAGTACCCAAGAGTATTGTGTCCGATAGGGGAACCCAATTCACCTCCCATTTTTGGAGACATCTACATGATTCACTAGGAACGAGGTTGGAATTCAGCACTGCTTTTCATCCTCAAACTGATGGACAGACAGAAAGAACTAATCAGATTCTTGAAGACATGTTGAGGGCATGTGCCCTAGACTATGGAGCCAGTTGGGACGAAAGTCTACCCTACGCAGAATTTTCTTATAACAACAGCTATCAAGCCAGCATTGAGATGGCACCATTTGAGTTTCTCTACGGGAGGAAGTGTACCACCCCGTTATTATGGAATGGTGTGGGAGAAAGAAGTTTGTTCGGACCAGAACTTATCAAAGAAGCCGAAGAGAAAGTCAGGTTGGTTAAGGACAGATTGAAGATAGCACAATCCCGACAGAAAAGCTACGCAGATCCTAAGCGTAGAGAAGTCACCTACGAAGTCGGTGATAGAGATTATCTTAGAGTGTCACCACTTCGTGGAGTGAAGAGGTTCGGAGTCAAGGGAAAATTTGCACCAAGATATGTTGGACCATTCAAGATTCTGAGTCGTAAAGAAGAAGTTGCCTATGAAATTGAATGGCCAGAATCTCTGTCAGCTGTCCATAATGTGTTTCATGTGAGTCAACTTAAGAAATGTCATCCAGAAATGGAAGAAACTTCTTTGAAGGATGTTATACCTTTGGAGGAGGTTTAGTTGGAGAGTGATCTCACTTATGAAGAGAAGCCTATCAAGATTCTTGAGACTGCAGAAAGAGTCACACGGACCAAGACTATCAAGTTTTGCAAGGTTCAGTGGAACCATCATTCCGAAGAGGAAGCCACATGGGAAAGAGAAGATGATCTTCGGAAAGACCACCCTCACCTATTTGCTAGCCAATCCGAATCTCGAGGGCGAGATTCACCTTAAGGGGGTTAGATTTGTAACATCCTCAAAATCATGTTTCAAACTTATGCATATCATCCATGCATCCATGAGCATATTAATTTCATTTCAAACAAATAAATTCAAAACATAAACATTTGTGCTTATTATTTTATGTAAGTTTGCTCAAGCCTTAGTGCTATCTTCCAATGAGAAGAATACTTGTTTTTGATTCAGTAAAGTTTGTTTATTCAAACTTAGGCACCACCAAAGTTTGAACAAATTTCAAAACAAAATGAATAATAAAACCAATATTATGCCTATTGAATATATATCATAAAGGCTTGGTTTTATTTTTATTTTCATCTGATCTAAATGTTTGGTTTGGACAGTAGTGTTTGGCACACATTTGAGTGCAAGGTTTACAGTATAAAAAAACCTGGGGAAGATTTGAATTCAAACTCATTTGATTTAGATTTGAAAAACATTTCAGAAAATCAAAACAGAAAAAGAAAAGGATAAAAGAAATAGAAAAGGGTCAGCGCTACCTATCTGGCCCAACTACTAATCCAGCCCACTAAGCCCACCCGGGGTCCTTCTTTCTCTCGCTCACCCGCAGACACACCCCCAGAGTCACTGACCGCACGACCCCACCCCCTCGCTGTTATTGCCGCTTTAATCACGCAATCACCAGCCGCCGCTGCTACCTCGCCATTGTTATCGGCGCTTAATTGCCATTGATTCGCGTAATCCCTCCCGCTCTGGCTATAAGATCCCTCTGACCATTTCCATTTCCCCTCACCTAGCGCCACCTCTACGCCCCCAGGCTGCCCGCAATTGACTCTACACCGCCGCAGACAGAGCAACTCCGGCAGGCGATTCCGGTAAGCTCCGACCGCCCCGCCGTCTCTGGTTCAAACGAGCGTGACCGCCATGTCCTTGTGCATCTGCTAACGCCCCTGGTTTGCCTGCACGTGACCCAGGTCGTTGTTCTCGTTCACGCCCGCAACCACCAGCGTCGCCGCTCGACTCTGACGAGCAATAGAGGTAAGAACTGAGCGCCCCTTGCCTTCCCTTTGGTACCATCTTGTTCGTCAGACACTTGCGCATCTCCTAAACCCTCTGCCTTGTGCTAGGACGACGCAGAGCCTCGACAACGATCTCGATAGCAAGCAACAGGCGCCGCCCGCAACTCCGACGAGCCCCAGCGACCGTGTCCGTGCGCCCCTTGCCAAGCCGCCGCCAGGTTGAGCATCAGCACGTCATCGCTTCTCTGGTAAGCGCCTACAATGACCCCCTAGCCACCTGTAGCGCCGCGCCGCCATAGGCAGAGCTCGCCGCTGCCAGTAGCCGCCGCTAGCGCCGCCCATCTGTGGTTAATTAGATTAGGGCCGTAGGATTTAGATTTAACGAGTAAGATTAGATTTATGTTGAAGAGGTACGCGTCAGATCTGGCCGTGCATCTTCACTTAAATCGTGTGGCTCTCGTTGATCGATCCGCCCGAACCGGTACGCACCAATCAGAATATGACGCGTGGCTAGAGTTTAGATTTAAAACGGGATTTGAATCTGATTGTTGTTTGAATTTGATTTAGCTATAACTTTTGATCCCCATGTTAGAATTTGACAAATTTTATATCGTTGGAATCAGGAGAGCAAGCTCTTTATAAATACGCAATGTGTTTAATGTTTTTCTTCTCTTAAAAAGGTTTTATTTGCAGAAACTTGTGTAGGACTAAATTGAGTATATGGAATGTTTAGGAAATGATTTAGGGTTTAAATAAATGTTGTTGGAAAGTTTTTAACTTGTTAGTGAACCAGTACTGTTTACTTTCTTGGTTGAGTTTTAAAAATCATCACATACCATCTTGCATGCATGCATATATTTTTGGTTGTATATGTTTTGTATGTAATTTGTTGCTATGATTCTTTCTGTAGATTTTGCTGCTAGTGATTGTGATTGTGAAGAGTGTAACTACTCTCCAAACTACCAAGGCAAGTGGTACTTCATGAATATTTTTATCCCATGTTTTATGCTAAGCATTAGAAATATTTTGCTAAGTCTTGCATGTTATTATTTTGCTTATATGCCATGTTGGGAAATCCTAGTAGTTGTAGAATTGCTAGGGAATTTCTAAGTTAAAGTTACTATCTATGCCATGCTTAGCCTAGCTAGTAGAAAACAAGGGTTGGTGAAATATACATTCTATGATGAAAATATTTCTAAGTTAATGAAACAACTAAGTTAATGAAGCAACTAAGTTAATGAAACACCTGGGTGGAATGGAAGGAAGGGTTTATGTTGAGTGGTTACACAAGGCCAGGGGACTGGTGAACCTTGTGTATCTCACTTGTGGAAAGCCACCCAGGAACAAAGAGATTTTTAGAGGCCAAGTGTTAAGAACCTTCTAGTGCAGCCACTTGGCAATATGGGCTCTGCCTGGATCACATAGGTTGCTAGAACTTAGCCATTTGGACAGTTGGTGGTAGTGGGAATGATAGGTTGGAGCGCGTCCATTTGGTCTAAGGGAAGGCTTCTGAAAGGTCCTGTCTTGGTGAAAATCAAGTCTGGTGGGGAAAGTGCACAACCTCTACAGATGGAAAAATCTAAGTACTTAGCCATGTCCCTGGAAAAGGACAACTTGAGCATCAAGACATGGAAGCTATCAAGAATCTCCTCATCCCAATTTTCTAAGTAAAACTTGTGGGTGAACAATGGTGAAGGACCTCAATGTCTATTGGTGGATCCTTGGGAAATTTTTTGACAAAGAAAAACTTAGTGATTTCAACTAATAGGCAAAAATCTATTTCGAGCAAAGAAAGCCAAGCTACACTTAGCCAAATTGCATATAGTAATATAGTCCACCTAAATTATACTAAGGTATCACTTGCCAATACTATTCCAATGTATTGACCCACTGTGGCTGTAACTTGTGATGTTGCAGGATACTCTGATGAGGATTAGGAGTCATGAGTCTACACTCAACATGTTTGCCTGTGGCACATGAAGATGAAGACTTTTATTTATTTACTTATTCAAACTCTTGTATTAGGCCTGTGGCCTTGGAGTTGTAAAGACTATGTTTGTCTCTGGAATGCCTGTAATAATGACCTTTGTATCTGTGTACTTCATCTTAAACCGTGGATGCTAGCAATGATCCAGTGACTAGCATTGCAATCACAGGGATCCTCTTCCTTTATAAAGGAGGGATCTTACACATTGGTAAGACTTAGAAATATTTCTAGCAATTCTACAACTACTAGGATTTCCCAAACATAGCATATAGACCAAAAATATCCATGCAAGACTAGCAAAATATTTCTAATGCATATTTGAAAAACATAGGAATAAAATCATGAAGCACCACTTGTCTTGGTAGTTTGGAGAGTAGCTACAATCCTCACAATCACAGTCACTATTTGCACCAAAATCTACACATAAAATGATAGCACCAAAATCACATACAAAATAAATACAAGCAAAAATATATGGATGCATGCATAATGCTATGTGATGATTTTCTACACCAAACAAGACAAGTGCATGGTACTGAAACATAAACAAGTACAAAACAAGCTAAATAAACTTTATTTGAACATTAAAACATTTTTCAAATAATTATTATACCCAAATTATGCCTACAAATGTTTCTGCAAAAACACCCATTTTAACAGAAGCAAAACCTTAAACACATTGCATAAATGGAAAGGTCTTTCTCTCTTGATTCCATTGATATAAAATTTGTCAAATTTGGACGTGGGAATCAAAAGTTATGAATTAAACAAGTTTAAACATCTAATAGATCAATTTCAGAAATTTAAAACAAAGAACATGCCACGCGGAAGTCTCTGGTTGGCTGGTACCGCTTGCGCACCGGATCGTGCTTGCGCACCGTCAGATCTAACTAAACCGCGCGGCTCAGATCTGCCCGTACCTCTTCGCCTAGCTTCTAATCTCACCCACTGGATTTAGATACTACGGCCACAGATCTATCGACCACAGACGGGCGGCGCTAGCGGCGGCGACTGGCGGCGACGGCTCTGTCAGAGTCGTTGCCGAAGTTCTAGGTTGCGCGGGAGAGGGAGAATGGGCTTACTATGCTCGCCGTGTGCTGCTGATGCTCAAGGTGGGCTTCGATGGCGAAGGGGCGCGCAGAGGTGGTCGCTGGAGCTCGTCGGAGTCGTGCACGGCGTCCGGTGGCTGCAGACGTCAATGTTGCCGAGGCTCTGTGTCGTCCTTGCACAAAATAAACGCATCAGGGGGTGCGCAAGGTCACTGCGAGCAAGATAGTTTCAAGGAGGGAGCAAGGGGCGCTTGATTCGTACCGTGATTTCTCACCGGAGAGGAGGAAAGCGTCGGGCACTTGCGGTCGTCGTTGTTGGCGAGACTCCAGATGGTCCTAGCATGCACCAATGGGATGAGAAGATGCACAAGGATGTTGCGATCAGTCTGGCAAACTTAGATGGCAAGGGGCGACGAGAGCTTACCGAAATCGCACGCCGGAGTCTGTCGGTACTGCGGCGGTGTGAGGGCAAATACTGGCAGCCTGGTGGCGCTCCTGGCTAGCTTTGTTGGGGAAAATGGTCGCGAGGGGGAGGGGTTTAAGTAGGAAGCAGCACGACAGGAAACGCTCGCGGAATCAAGGCTAATTACGCCGCGCCATTATCGGCATCAACGGCAGCGGCGACGTGGTCTGCGGGCGGGATTCGGGGACGACGGAGTGACGTGGCTGCAGGGTCCACTTGTCAGCGAGGGGGTATGCGTGAATGCGGTGAGAAACAGAGGAGAGAGGGGAAACCCCGGGTGGGCTTAGTGGGCTGGTTTCGCTGATGGGCTAAAAGTCTGGCGCCGGCCTTTTCTTATTTCTTTAGTCTTTTTCTTTTTCTTTTTGAATTTCCAGGAAACATTTTCATATGATTTCAAAAGCCATTTGAATTCAAACCTTAAGGTGAATCTCGCCCTCGAGATTCGGGTTGGCTAGCAAATAGGTGAGGGTGGTCTTTCCGAAGATCATCTTCTCTTTCCCATGTTGCTTCTTCTTCGGAATGATGGTTCCATTGAACTTTGTAGAATTTGATAGTCTTAGTCCGAGTAACTCTTTCTTCAGTCTCAAGAATCTTGATAGGTTTCTCCTCATAAGTGAGGTCACTCTCCAATTGAACCTCTTCCAAAGGTATAGTATCCTTCAAAGAAGTTTCTTCCATTTCTGGATGACATTTCTTAAGCTGACTCACATGAAACACATTGTGAACGGCAGACAAAGATTCTGGCAATTCAATCTTATAAGCGACTTCTCCTTGATGACTCAGAATCTTGAATGGTCCAACATATCTTGGGGCCAACTTACTTTTGACACCAAACCTATTCACTCCACGAAGTGGTGGCACTCTAAGGTAAGCTCTATCACCCACTTCATAGGTGACTTCTCTACGCTTAGGATCTGCGTAGCTCTTCTGTCGGGACTGTGCTATCTTCAATCAGTCCTTAACTAGCTTGAATTTCTCTTCAGCCTCTTTGATTAGTTCTGGTCCGAACAAACTTCTTTCTCCCACACCATTCCATAGCAATGGGGTGGTACACTTTCTCCCATAGAGAAACTCAAATGGTCCCATCTCAATACTGGCTTGATAGCTGTTATTGTAAGAAAATTCTGCGTAAGGTAGACTTTCATCCCAACTGGCTCCATAGTCTAGAGCACATGCTCTCAACATATCTTCAAGAATCTGATTAGTCCTTTCATGCATCCCATCGATGCGAGGATGAAAAGCAGTGTTGAATTCTAACCTCGTTCCTAATTACTCATGTAATTGCCTCCAAAAATGAGAAGTGAATTGAGTTCCCCTATCGGACATAATACTCTTGGGTACTCCATGTAGTCATACAATTCTACTCATATAGATCTTGGCTAACTTAGCACTTGTGTAAGTTGTCTTCACGGGTATGAAATGAGCTACTTTAGTTAGGCGATCCACTACTACCCAAATAGAATCATATCCTGACCTGGTCCTTGGCAATCCGGTGATGAAATCCATACCAATCTTGTCCCATTTCCAATCAGGAATATGTAGTGGTTGTAACAATCCCGCTGGTTTCTGATGTTCCGCTTTCACTCTACTACATACATCACACAAAGCAATATGTTCGGCGATGTCCTTCTTGAGATTATTCCACCAAAATCTTTCCTTCATATCCATGTACATTTTGGTGTTACCCGGATGAATGGAATATGGTGAGTTATGTGCCTCTTGTAAAATCAGTTTCCGAAGCTCCGGATCTTGTGGAACATAGATACGTTTTCCATGCCATAAAGTACCCTGTTCGTCTTCATGGAATCCTTTGGCTTTCCCTTTGCCAATCTTTTCCTTAATCTCTTCAATTTCCTTGTCTGTCTTCTGGGCTTCTTTAATCTTGTCGAAAAAGGTGGGTTGAACATCCAAAGACATGAGATGTCCCTCAGGCACAATCTCCAATCTGAGATCTCTAAATTGGGCACACAGATCATCTGGCAATTCTCCCTTAGTAAGGCCATTCACAAAAACCTTACGGCTTAGAGCATCCGCTACAACATTTGCTTTACCGGGGTGGTATTGCAAACTCAAATCAGAGTCCTTGATGAGTTCTAGCCATCTTCTTTGTCTCATATTAATTTCTTTCTGGGTGAAGATATACTTCAAACTCTTGTGATCTGTGAACACTTCACATCGCTTTCCCAAAAGATAATGTCTGCATGTTTTGAGTGCATGGACAACAGAATATAACTCTAAATCATGAGTAGGGTAGTTTACCACATGAGTTTTGAGTTGTCTCGAGGCATAAGCCACAACTTTCCCTTCTTGCATAAGTACTGCACCTAATCTATGATGAGATGCAACACAATAAACTTAGAAGTCTTTCTCCAAATCTGGCAAACATAAGACTGGTGCTGTCACTAGTCTCTTCTTCAATTCTTGGAAACTGAGTTCACAACCTTCAGACCAAGCAAATTTCTTGTCTTTCTTTAGTAATTCTGTCATAGGCTTAGCTACCTTGGAGAAATTCTCAATGAACCTTCTGTAGTAACCTGCTAAGCCAAGGAAACTACTAACCTCTTTCACTGACTTAGGAGATTCCCATTCAGTTACAGCTGAAACTTTAACAGGATCAACTGCTACACCATCTCCTGACACAACGTGTCCCAGAAATCCAACTTCATTTAACCAAAATTCACACTTGCTAAATTTGGCATACAGCTTATGCTCTCTAAGCTTCTCAAGTATCAAACGTAAATGTCCTTCATGCTCTTCTTTGCTCTTGGAGTAGATCAAAATGTCATCGATGAAAACGACAACAAACTTATCAAGAAATTCCATGAACACCTTGTTCATCATATTCATGAAATAAGCTGGTGCATTGGTCAAACCAAATGGCATCATGGTGTACTCATACAATCCATACCTTGTGGTGAAAGCTGTCTTAGGTATGTCTTGTTCCCTTATCTTGAGCTGGAAATAACCTGATCGGAGATCAATCTTTGAGAACACACAAGCTCCTTCTAACTGATCAAACAAGTCATTGATTCTTGGCAAAGGGTATTTGTTCTTGATAGTCACCTCATTGAGTGAATGGTAATCTATGCATAGCCTTTGACTTCTATCTTTCTTTTCCACAAACAAAACTAGTGCTCCCCAAGATGAAGAACTTGGTTGGATAAATCCTTTCTGCAAATCAATAAGAAATTCCACATCTCTATCAGGTGGCATTCCCGGTAATTCTTCCGGAAACACATCCGGATATTCACTCACAATTGGCACACTGTCCATGCTAACCCCCTTAAGAGAATTTAGCTTACTCCTTTTTGCCTCAAAGTTGGTCTTGAATCTGATCCTCTTATTTTCTGGAGTTGTGAGTGAGACAGTATGATCACTCCCTTGTGCTTAGTCATCTAGTCCATTCCCAAAATAACATCTAATCCTTGGGAGTTTAGGATTATCAAGTTAACGGGAAACTTATACTTCCCAAACTCTATGACTAGATCATGACATCTTGAATTCACTATCATTTCTCCGCCAGGAGAACTTACTTTTATAGGACACCCAATAGTTTCTACCGGTAGTTCGTTTCTTTCAACAAATGCTCTTGATATGAATGAATGAGATGCACCAGTATCAAAGAGAACAAATGCTGGAACAGAATTGAGTTTGAACTTACCAGCAACAGCATCAGGTTCCTCATAGATCTCTTCCACATTGATGTGGTTCACTTGCCCCTTCTGAAAAGGGTTAGGCTTGTTGGGTCCTTCAACTTTCTTTTCTGGGCATTCATTTGCATAATGCCCCATCTTCTTGCACTTGAAACACTCAACCTGACTAAGATCTTTCTTGACAGGCTGGCTTCCACTGCCACTTTCACTTCCACTGTGGTGGCTCTTATATCCACCTTTGTTATTCTTGTACTTATCATTGTCATGACTACGGTGGTGCTTGTTGTCATGATAACGGTTGTGGTTGTGGTGCTTGTTTAACTTCCCATGCTTGTGGGATCCAGAACTCCCACTGTCTTCATAATGGGAACGCTTGTGAGACGATCCCGAGCTGTGCTTGTCAGAGTGCTTTCTCTTCCTGCTTTCAACCTATTTCATTTTGTTCTCCAAAATAGCAGCCTTGTCACAAAGAGACTGGTATGTGGGAACATAGGCCACAGCTAACTGCAGGTTCAATTCAGCATTCAACCCTGCAAGGAACTTTTCCTTCCTCTTAACATCAGTGTCAAATTCATCCGGTGCATATCGCGCTAGATTGTTGAACTCCTCAATATATTCAGCCACGCTGCGGTGGCGCTGCTTCAAGTTATGAAACTCTTTCTTCTTCAAGCTCATCACTCCAGATGAGATGTGAGCAGTACGGAAACCATCTTCAAAGATAGCCCATGTCACATCCGCAATGGGAGTGGTGATCTGGAAGTTTTCCCACCAAGTGGTTGCTGGTCCTTCCAACAAGTGAGCTGCAAATCTGACTTCCTCTTCATCAGTACAGCCAAAAGTTACCAAGTCCTTGTTCACAGAGCATAGCCAATCATTGGCCACCATAGGATCAGTAGTTCGTGAGAACTTTGTGAGGCCTCGCCTCAGAACCAGTAAGCATGTCAAACCCGTGGGTTGTTCGATTGTTGTTGTTGTTGTTGTTGTTGTTGTTGTTGTTGTTGTTGTTGTTGTTGTTGATTCTCGGATGAACGTAGTCATCATTTGCATCAGTCATCGGTCATCATTTCATCATTTGCTGCATCTCAGGAGTGATGTTGTTATTGTTGGGGTTGGGATTGGCACGTCGGGGAGGCATCTGTGGTTTTCAAGGGAGATAAGAATGAGATACCCATAGATGCTAACATGCACAATACATCACATAACAATCACCAAACATGCACCATAATAATAAAAGTTCAACAACATAGACAACAAGTTTGCAAAGTAAACACACCAATAGCAAGCCATCCACATGTTGGATGGTCATTGCGACTCAATAATCAAAAGCATGATAAATAAATGGTAAATGAGTAGTCATCACTACTCCTCTGCATCAACCTCCTCGTCAACAAGTGTAAGACCTGCATTCTCCATAGCGGTCATGTACTCCTCGACATTGGTGGTCAAGGTCTCTACCTTGGCTTTGAGAGCCCTCTTCTGTGAATGAAGTCTCTCAATCACAGTCTGCTGATGCTCGAGCTCGAAGTTCTTGGCCTCCAGTTCTGCAGTCATGTCTTGAATCCTCTTGTTCCTATCTTGGACTCGCTTCTCTTGACTCTTGAACTTTCTGTCCTGACTCTCGAACTTGGCCTCCATCTCCTTGACTATCTCATCTTGCTCCGCGAAGAGCTTGTCCTTCTCACGAAGCTGCACCTGGAGTTCGTCATTGCTGAGCATGACGTTGGTCCTATTAGTGTCTATGTGCCTAAGAAGAACCTCTAAGTCCTGGAGGTATAGACGAATCGGCTCTGCCGTCTCTCTCGAAGTATCCTCAAAGTCAATGGCCTCACGATCCTCATCACATCTACCGAAGGCGTGGAAGTGAGTACCTCTAACCTGTCGAGAGTGTCTCCCTAACAGACGTCCAATCAAATCCTGCATGACTACCTCAAGGCCTCTCTCCTTGTCATCATGCATGAGCTTGAAGACGATTGCCTCCGTGGCAGGCTCAGTCTGGCGTCCGGGCTGATTAACCTTGAAGCCCCAAAGGTCTTTCCTCTCAAACTTGGTGAGGGGAAGCACCATGATGGTAGGAAGAGGGAGATTGAGCAATCTAGTGAGCTCAATAATACGAGGGCCAAAGCAAGTTCCCTTGAACTCTTCAGCCGTGCTGATAGTAACAGTAGGCATCTATTTATAAGATAGAAAAAGTTAGAGTCAACACAATAAACAATTTACAAGACAAAGCATCACAAGCATATCATTGGCAATCACCCAAGTCATAGCATACATAAAATCCATTACAAGCATCCAAGGTTCAACTTATTTTAGACAACATTTTTTTGGAAAATAAAATGATAAGTGTGGTGGTCCAACTAACGGAGTACGTTTACAATCCCATCTCACTTGCCAAGTTGGCTAACAGGGCATCCCTAGAGGCAATCTGTTTGTCTAGATCACAAGACTCCATTGCTAAGTCTATGATGTCCTTCCTTAAGCCTTGGTTGGTAGTCTCTAACTCTTGGGTATGCTTCTTTTCTTCCCTAAGGTCATTCTAGGTATTAAGCATTCTGCACTTGATTCTATCTCCAAGTTCTTTGATGTCCTTCCAAGCTGCATCCCTTGCTGAATCAAAGAATGTGGTGTGCATCACTGAGTTGGTGACCATGCAGAATCCTGAGTCCTTGTGGTTGTCTTCCTTGTTTTTATACAAGTGAAGTTGCACCCACCAGTACTCAACTCCTTCACCCATCACAGGAAAACCTTTGTACACAGCTGCACCATGTATTCCCATGGCAACCATGAGGTCCTTGAGAGCCTTGGGGAATTCTGTCTCACACTCCAAAGTCATAGTCTGTAACATCCCTAAAATCATGTTTCAAATCATGCATATCATCCATGCATCCATGATCATATGAATCTCATTTCAAACAAACCATTTCAAAACAGAAGCATTTTTGCTTATTATTTCATGTAAGTTTACTCTAGCCTTAGTGCTATCTTCCAATGAGAAGAGTACTTGTTTTGATTTAGTAAGGTTAGAAATTCAAACTTAAGCACCATCAAAGTTTGAACAAAATTTCAAAACAAAAGGAGTAAATAAAACCAATTTTATGCCTATTGAATATATATCAAAAAGGCTTGGTTTATTTTTTATTTTCATTTAGGCAAAGTGTTTTGAATAAACAGTGGTGTTTGACACACATATGAGTGCAAGGTTTACAGTATAAAAACCTAGAGAAGTTTTGAATTCAAACTCATTTGATTTGGATTTGAAAATCATTTCAGAAAATCAAAACAGAAAAAGAAAAAGGAGAAAAGAAATAGAAAAAGGCCAGCGCCAGCAATTGAGCCCAGCAACAGACGCAACCCATTAAGCCCACCTGGGTTCCCCTATCTCCTTCTCACTCGCGAACGAACCCCAACAGGTCACTGACGCCAGGACCCCACCCCCTCTCTGTTTGATTCGCTGACAAGTGGACCCACTCCCAAGTCAAGTTCGTCGTCAATATCGCGCTGAAGACCTGCTCGCCGTGGCCGTTTCTTCCCCGA
Source organism: Avena insularis (assembly GCA_023614405.1). NCBI lineage: Eukaryota > Viridiplantae > Streptophyta > Magnoliopsida > Poales > Poaceae > Avena > Avena insularis. The sequence goes on along the minus strand of CM042687.1, from coordinate 183,285,635 downwards.
CGCAAATGCGCTTAATTGGCGTTGATTGCTCGCGAGATTTTCTCCCCTGCTCTGCCTACTTAACCCCCACCTCTCTGCGACCATTTCCCCTCACTCAGCACTTCCACATCGCCACCAGGCTGCCCACAATCGCACTTGCGCCGCCGCTGTACCGAGCCACTCCGGCGGGCGATTCTGGTAAGCTCCAACCACCCCTCTGCCTCTAGTTCAAACGAGCATGACCGCCACGTTCTTGTACATCTGCTAACACCCCTGGTTTGCCTGCTCGTGACCTAGGTCACCGTCTTCGTTCACGCCCGCAACCACCAGAGCCGCCGCTCGACTCCGATGAGCAATAGCAGTAAGAATCGAGGGCCCCTTGCCTCCCCTTTGGTACTGTCTTGTTCGCCAGACCTTTGTGCATCTCCTAAACCCTCTGGCTTGTGCTAGGACGACGCAGAGCCTCGGCAACAACCTCGACAACAAGCAACAGACGCCGCCCGCAACTCCGACGAGCTCCGGCGACCAACTCCGTGCGCCCCTTGCCAAACCATCGCCACCTTGAGCATCAGCAGCACAATGCGATTCTAGTAAGCCCCTTGCCCCTCTCGCGCGCGACCTAGAACGCCGGCAGCTACTCTGACAGAGGTGCCGCCACCTGTCGCCGCCGCCAGCGCCGCCACTGGATGGTCAAGGTGCTGTGCGCCGTTAGATCTAGATCTTGCGGGTAGGATAGAACGTGAGCGAAGCGTTAAGTTTAGATCTGAGCCATGCGATTAAGTCAGATCCAGCGGCTCAGAAGCGTGATCCAACGCCGAACCGGTACGCGCCAATGAGATTAAGACGCGTGGCAGCTGTTTAGGTTTAAAAACAGAATTTCAATCTATTAGATGTTTGAATTTTTGTTGGCTATAACTTTTGATCCCCACGTTAGAATTTGACAAATTTTATATCGTTGGAATCAGGAGAGCAAGCCCTTTCTAAATATTCAATGTGTTTAATGTTTTGCTTCTGTTAAAATGGTTTTATTTGCAGAAACTTGTGTAGGGCTAATTGGAGTATACGAATTGTTTAAGAATTGTTTTGGGGATTAATTAAATGTTGTTTGGCAAGTTCTTTAACTTGTTTATGAACCAGTACTGTACACTTGCTTTGTTGAGTTTTAAAAATCATCACATAACATATTGCATGCATGCATATATTTTTGTTTGTATATGTTTTGTATGTGAATTGTGGCTATGATTCTTTGTGTAGATTTTGGTGCAAGTGATTGTGATTGTGAGGAGTGTAGCTACTCTCCAAACTACCAAGGCAAGTGGTACTTCATGAATATTTTATCCCTATGTTTTCTATTAAGCATTAGAAATATTTTGCTAGTCTTGCATGCTATATTTTGCTTATATGCCATGTTGGGAAATCCTAGTAGTTGTAGAATTGCTAGGAAATTTCTAAGTTAAGATGCTTATCTATGCCATGCTTAGCCTAGCTAGTAGCAACCAAGGGTTGGTGAAATATACATGCTATGATGAAAATATTTCTAAGTCTTTGGACTTGTGTTTTGCCTAATAAAACAACTAAGTAAATGAAACACCTGGGTGGAATGGAAGGAATGGTTTGTGTTGAGTGGTTACACAAGGCCAGGGGATTGGTGAACCATGTGTATCTCACTTGTGGAAAGCCACCCAGGAACAAAGAGATTTTAGAGGCCAAGTGTTGAGAAGCTTCTACTGCAGCCACTTGGCAATATGCGCTCTGCCTGGATCACATAGGTTGCTAGAACTTAGCCAATTGGACAGTTGGTGGTAGTGGGATGATAGGTTGGGACGCGTCCATTTGGTCTAAGGGAAGGCTTCTGAAAGGTCCTGTCTTGGTGAAAATCAAGTCTGGTGGGGAAAGTGCACAACCTCTACAGATGGAAAAATCTAAGTACTTAGCCATGTCCCTGGAAAAGGACAACTTGAGCATCAAGACATGGAAGCTATCAAGAATCTCCTCATCCCAATTTTCTAAGTAAAACTTGTGGGTGAACAATGGTGAAGGACCTCAATGTCTATTGGTGGATCCTTGGGAAATTTTTTGACAAAGAAAAACTTAGTGATTTCAACTAATAGGCAAAAATCTATTTCGAGCAAAGAAAGCCAAGCTACACTTAGCCAAATTGCATATAGTAATATAGTCCACCTAAATTATACTAAGGTATCACTTGCCAATACTATTCCAATGTATTGACCCACTGTGGCTGTAACTTGTGATGTTGCAGGTTACTCTGATGAGGATTAGGAGTCATGAGTCTACACTCAACATGTTTGCCTGTGGCACATGAAGATGAAGACTTTTATTTATTTACTTATTCAAACTCTTGTACTAGGCATGTGGCCTTGGAGTTGTAAAGACTATGTTTGTCTCTAGAATGACTGTATTAATGACCTTTGTATCTGTGTACTTCATCTTAAACTGTGGATGCTAGCATTGATCCAGGGACTAGCATTGCAATCACAGGGATCCTTTTTCCTTTATAAAGGAGGGATCTTACAGATGGTATCAGAGCACCGTGTTGCCTGTAGGATTATGACCCTAGGATTGGAAACCACTAAGGAATTTTTTTTCAACTACTTCTACACTTGTCTATTCTTCTCGTAAACTTTTCTAATCTTCTTTCTCATCTCTAATTGTAGATGAACTCCATCAACGAAGCCATGAGGAAAGGACCACTCATGACAATGACTTTGGAGTGTGAGACAGAATTCCCCAAGGCCCTCAAGGACCTCATGGTTGCAATGGAAATACATGGTGCAGCTGTGTACAAAGGTTTTCCTGTGATGGATGAAGGAGTTGAGTACTGGTGGGTGCAACTTCACTTGTATAAAAACAAGGAAGACGACCACAAGGAAGAAGGATTCTGCATGTTCACCAATTCAGTGATGCACCCTCCATTCTTTGACTCAGCAAGGGATGCAGCTTGGAAGACCATCAAGGAACTTGGTGAAAGAGTCAAGTGTAGAATGTTCAACATCCAAAATAGCCTAAAAGAAGAGAAGAAACATACCCAAGAGTTGGAGGCTACCAACCAAACCTTAAGAGGAGACATTATAGACTTTGTGATGGAGTCATGTGAGCAAGATAGACTGATTGCTTCTAGAAACATTATGTTAGCCAACAGATCCAGTGAGATAGGATTGTAAACGTACTTCGTTAGTTGGACCACCACTTATCACCTTATTTTCCAAATGATGCTTAAAATAAGTTGAACCTTGGTTGTTGTAATGGATCCATGTATGCCATGACTTGTGTGTTTTGATTTCCAAGGATATGTATGTGATGTTTTGCCTTGTGTTTTATCTTGAATTATGTTGTTCTAACTTTTTCTATCTTATAAATAGATGCCTACTGTTACCATCAGCACCGTTGAGGAGTTCCAGGGAACTCGCTTTGGTCCTCGTATTGTTGAGCTTACTACTTTGCTCAATCTCCCTCTTCCTACCATCATGGTGCTTCCCCTCACCAAGTTTGAGAGGAAAGACCTTTGGGGTTTCAAGGTCAACCAGCCCGGACGCCAGACTGAGCCTACCACGGAGGCCATCGTCTTCAAGCTCATGCACGATGACAAGGAGAGAGGCCTTGAGGTAGTCATGCAGGATCTGATAGGACATCTGCTGGGGAGACACTCTCGACAGGTTAGAGGTACTCACTTCCACGTCTTCGGTAGACGTGATGAGGATGGAGAGTCCATCGACTTCGAGGACACTTCAAGAGAGACAACGGAGCCCATTCGTCTATACCTCCTGGACTTAGAGGCTCTCATTAGGCACGTGGATTATGATAGGACCAACGTCATGCTCAACAATGACGAACTCCAGGTGCAGCTTCGTGAGAAGGACAAGGTCTTCGCAGAGCAAGATGAGATAGTTAAGGAGATGGAAGCAAAGTTCGAGAGCCAGGACAGAAAGTTCAAGAGTCAGGAGAAGCGAGTCCAGGATAGGAACAAGAGGATTCGGGACATGACTGAAGAACTGCAGGCCAAGGAATTCGAGCTCGAGCATCAACAAACGGTGATTGAGAGGCTTCGTTCCTAGAAGAGGGCTCTCAAAGCCAAGATAGAGACCTTGACCACCAGCATCGAGGAATACAAGACCGTGATGGAGAACGTAGGTCTTACCTTTGTCGAGGAGGAGGTTGATGCCGAGGAGTAGATTTGACTACTCATTTATCATTTATTATCATACTTGTTGTTGGGAACTTGTTATTGGACCATCCAACATGTGGATGGCATGTTATTTGTGTGTGTTTTACTTTGCAAACTTGTTATCTGGTTGTTGAACCTTTATCATTATGTTGCATGTTTTTGTGATTGATTATGTGATGTATTGTGCATGAAACATCTATGGGTATCTTATTCTTATCTCTATTGAACAAACCACAGATGCCTCCCATCCCAACCCCAACAACAAAAACATTACTCCAGAAATGCAGCAAATGATGATAGCGTAGACTCAGCTGAATCAAATGATGACGACGTTCATCCAGAACCAAAACAACAACAACAACAATAATAATAACAATAACAACAACAACCCACCGGGTTTTGACATGCTTACCAGGTTCTTGAGATTGAGGCCAACAAAGTTCTCAGGAACAACTGATCCTATGGTGGCCAATGATTGGCTACGCTGTGTGAACAAGGACTTGGTAACTGTGGGTTGTACTGATGCAGAAAAGGTCAGATTTGCAACACATTTGCTGGAAGGACCAGCCGCCACTTGGTGGGATAACTTCCAGATCACCACTCCCATAGAAGATGTGACATGGGCTATCTTTGAGGAAGGCTTTCGTACTGCTCATATCTCATCTGGAGTGATGAGTCTGAAAAAGAAAGAGTTCCATAATCTGAAGCAGCGCCACCACAGCGTGGCTGAATATATCGAGGAGTTCAACAATCTGGCGCGTTTTACGCACCGGATGAAGTTGACACTGATGCTAAGAGGAAAGAAAAGTTCCTCGAAGGGTTGAATGATGAGATGAACCTGCAGTTGGCTGTGGCATATGTTCCCACATACCAGTCTCTTTGTGATAAGGCTGTTATTTTGGAGAACAAAATGAAGCAAGTTGAGAGCAGGAAGAGAAAGCACTCGAACAAGCACAGCTCGGGATCGTCTCACAAACGTTCCCATTACAATGAAAGTGGAAGCTCTGGATCCCACAAGCATGGGAAATTCAACAAGCACCACAACCACAACCGTCATGACAACAAGCATCACCGTAGTCATGACAATGAGAAGTACAAGAACCACAAAGGTGGATATAAGAGTCACCATAGTGGAAATGGAAGTGGCAGTGGAAGCCAACCTGTCAAGAAGGACATTAGTCAGGTTGAATGCTTCAAGTGCAAGATGATGGGGTATTATGCAAATGAATGCCCAGAAAAGAAAGTTGAAGGACCCAACAAGCCCAACCCTTTTCAGAAAGGGCAAGTTAACCACATCAATGTGGAGGAAATCTATGAGGAGCTCGATGTCTTTGGTAAGTTCAAACTCAATTTTGTTCCAGCATTTGTTCTCTTTGATACTGGTGCATCTCATTCATTCATATCAAGAGCATTTGTTGAAAGAAATGAACTGCCAGTAGAAACTATTGGGTGTCCTATAAAAGTAAGTTCTCTTGGCGGAGAAATGATAGTGAATTCAGGGTGTCATGATCTAGTCATAGAGTTTGGGAAGTATAAGTTTCCCGTTAACTTGATAATCCTAAATTCCCAAGGATTGGATGTCATTTTGGGAATGGACTGGATGACTAAGCACAAGGGAGTGATAGATTGTGCCAACCATACTGTCTCACTCACAACTCCGGAAAATAAAAGGATCAGATTCAAAACCAACTTTGAAGCAAGAAGGAGTATGTTGAATTCTCTTAAGGGGGTTAGCATAGACAGTGTACCAATTGTGAGTGAATATCCGGATGTATTTCCGGAAGAATTGCCGGGAATGCCACCAGATAGAGATGTGGAGTTTCTTATAGATTTTCTACCAGGATCTAGACCAATAGCAAAGAGACCTTACAAGATGTCAGTTAATGAACTGAAAGAACTCAAGAAACAACTCGGAGCGCAGTTGCAGAAAGGATTTATTCAACCAATTTCTTCATCTTGGGGAGCCCCAGTGTTGTTTGTGGAAAAGAAAGATAGAAGTCAAAGGTTATGCATAGATTACCATTCACTCAATGAGGTGACTATCAAGAACAAATACCCTTTGCCTAGAATCAATGACTTGTTTGATTAGCTAGAAGGAGCTTGTGTGTTCTCGAAGATTGATCTCTGGTCAGGTTATTTCCAACTCAAGATAAGGGACCAAGACATTCCTAAGACAGCTTTCACCACAAGGTATGGATTGTATGAGTATACCGTGATGCCATTTGGATTGACCAATGCTCTAGCATACTTTATGAATATGATGAACAAGGTGTTCATGGAATTTCTTGATAAGTTTGTTGTCGTTTTCATCGACGACATTTTGATCTACTCCAAGAGCAAGGAGGAACATGAAGGACATTTGCGTTTGATACTTGAGAAGCTTAGAGAGCATAAATTGTATGCCAAATTCAGCAAGTGTGAATTTTGGTTGAATGAAGTTGGATTTCTTGGACATGTTATGACAAAAGATGGTGTAGCAGTTGGTCCTGCTAAAGCTTCAGTTGTAACTGAATGGGAATCTCCCAAGTCAGTGAAAGAAGTTTGTAGTTTCCTTGGCTTAGCAGGTTACTACAGAAGGTTCATTGAAAATTTCTCTAAGGTTGCCAAGCCTATGACAGAATTGCTAAAGAAAGACAAGAAATTTGCTTGGTCTGAAGGTTGTGAACTCAGCTTTCAGGAATTGAAGAAGAGACTTGTGACAGCACCAGTACTGTGTTTGCCAGATTTGGAAAAAGACTTCCAAGTATATTGTGATGCATCTCATCATGGTTTGGTTGCAGTACTTATGCAAGAAGGAAAAGTTGTGGCTTATGCCTCGAGACAAGTCAAAACTCATGAAGTGAACTACCCTACTCATGATTTAGAGTTAGCCTCTGTTGTCCATGCACTCAAAACATGGAGACACTATCTTTTGGGAAAGCGATGTGAAGTGTTCACAGATCACAAGAGTTTGAAGTATATCTTCACCTAGAAGGAAATTAATATGAGACAAAGAAGATGGCTAGAGCTCATCAAGGACTATGACTTAAGTTTGCAATACCATCTCGGTAAAGCAAATGTTGTAGCGGATGCTCTAAGTCGTAAGGTTTTTGTGAATGGCCTTACCAAAGGAGAATTGCCAGATGATTTGTGTGCCCAATTTAGAGATCTCAGATTGGAGATTGTTCCCGAAGGACATCTCATGTCTTTGTATGTTCAACCCACTCTGTTGGACAAGATCAAAGAAGCCCAGAAGATTGATAAGGAAATTGAAGAAATTAAGGAAAAGATTGGCAAAGGAAAAGCCAAAGGATTCCATGAAGACGAATTGGGTACTTTATGGCATGGGAAACGTATCTGTGTTCCACAAGATCCGGATCTTCGGAAACTAATTTTGCAAGAAGCACACAACTCTCCGTATTCCATTCATCCAGGTAACACCAAAATGTACATGGACATGAAGGAAAGATTTTGGTGGAATAATCTCAAGAAGGACATCGCCGAACATATTGCTTTGTGTGATGTGTGTAGTAGAGTGAAAGCGGAACATCAGAAACCAGCAGGTTTGCTTCAACCACTACCTATTCCTGATTGTAAGTGGGACAAGATTGGTATGGATTTCATTACCGGATTACCAAGAACCAGGTCAGGATATGATTCTATTTGGGTAGTAGTGGATCGCCTAAGTAAAGTGGCTTATTTCATACCCGTGAAGACAACTTATACAAGTGCTAAGTTGGCCAAGATCTACATGAGTAGAATTGTATGTCTACATGGAGTGCCCAAGAGTATTGTGTCTGATAGGGGAACTCAATTCACTTCCCATTTTTGGAGACAGCTACATGAGTCATTGGGAACGAGGTTGGAATTCAGTACTGCTTTTCATCCTCAAACTGATGGACAAACCGAAAGGACTAATCAGATGCTTGAAGACATGTTGAGGGAATGTGCCCTAGACTATGGAACCAGTTGGGATGAAAGTCTGCCTTACGCAGAATTTTCTTATAACAACAGCTATCAAGCCAGCATTGAGATGGCACCATTTGAGTTTCTCTACGGGAGAAAGTGTACCACCCCATTGTTATGGAATGGTGTGGGAGAAAGAAGTTTGTTAGGACCAGAACTTATCAAAGAAGCCGAAGAGAAAGTCAAGTTGGTTAAGGACAGATTGAAGATAGCACAGTCCCGACAGAAAAGCTACGCAGATCCTAAGCGTAGAGAAGTCACCTACGAAGTTGGTGATAGAGCTTATCTTAGAGTGTCACCACTTCGTGGAGTGAAGAGGTTTGGAGTCAAAGGAAAGTTGGCCCCAAGATATGTTGGACCATTCAAGATTCTGAGTCGTGAAGGAGAAGTTGCTTATGAAATTGAATTGCCAAAGTCTCTGTCGGCTGTTCATAATGTGTTTCATGTGAGTCAGCTTAAGAAATGTCATCCAGAAATGGAAGAAACTTCTTTGAAGGATACTATACCTTTAGAGGAGGTTCAGTTGGAAAGTGACCTTACCTATGAAGAGAAACCTATCAAGATTCTTGAGACTGCAGAAAGAGTCACATGGACTAAGACTATCAAGTTTTGCAAAGTGCAGTGGAACCATCATTCCAAAGAGGAAGCAACTTGGGAAAGAGAAGATGATCTTCGGAAATACCACCCTCACCTATTTGCTAGCCAAACCGAATCTCGAGGGCGAGATTCACCTTAAGGGGGTTAGATTTGTAAAATCCCTAAAATCATGTTTCAAATCATGCATATCATCCATGCATCCATGATCATATGAATCTCATTTCAAACAAACCATTTCAAAACAGAAGCATTTTTGCTTATTATTTCATGTAAGTTTACTCTAGCCTTAATGCTATCTTCCAATGAGACGAGTACTTGTTTTGATTCAGTAAGGTTAGTAATTCAAACTTAAGCACCATCAAAGTTTGAAAAAAATTTCAAAACAAAAGGAGTAAATAAAACCAATTTTATGCCTATTGAATATATATCAAAGAGGCTTGGTTTATTTTTTATTTTCATTTAGGCAAAGTGTTTTGAATAAACAGTGGTGTTTGACACACATATGAGTGCAAGGTTTACAGTATAAAAACCTAGAGAAGTTTTGAATTCAAACTCATTTGATTTGGATTTGAAAATCATTTCAGAAAATCAAAACAGAAAAAGAAAAGGAGAAAAGAAATAGAAAAAGGCCAGCGCCAGCAATTGAGCCCAGCAACAGACGCAGCCCATTAAGCCCACCCGGGTTCCCCCTCTCTCCTTCTCACTCGCGAACGAACCCCAACAGGTCACTGACGCCAGGACCCCACCCCCTCTCTATTTTGATTCGCTGACAAGTGGACCCACTGCCAAGTCAAGTTCGTCGTCAATCTCGCACTGAAGACCTGCTCGCCGTGGCCGTTTCTTCCCTGACGCAAATGCGCTTAATTGGCATTGATTGCTCGCGAGATTTTTGCCCCTGCTCCGCCTACTTAACCCCCACCTCTCTGCGACCATTTCCCCTCACGCAGCGCTTCCACATCGCCACCAGGCTGCCCACAATCGCACTTGCGCTGCCGCTGTACCGAGCCACTCCGGCGGGCGATTCTGGTAAGCTCCGACCATCCCTCTGCCTCTGGTTAAAACGAGCGTGACCGCCATGTTCTTGTACATCTGCTAACACCCCTGGTTTGCCTGCTCGTGACCCAGGTCGCCGTCTTCGTTCACGCCCGCAACCACTAGAGCCGCCGCTCGACTCCGACGAGCAATAGTGGTAAGAATCAAGCGCCCCTTGCCTCCCCTTTGGTACTGTCTTGTTCGCCAGACCTTTGCGCATCTCCTAAACCCTCTGGCTTGTGCTAGGACGACGCAGAGCCTCGGCAACGACCTCGACAACAAGCAGACGCCGCCAAGAACTCGACGAGCTCCGACCAACTCTGTCAGGCGCCTTGCCAAAACCATCGCCACCTTGAGCATCAGCACTGCTGCGATTCTGGTAAGCCCTTCCTCTCTTGCGCGACGAACGCCGGCTACTCGACAGAGGCGCCATTGCCGCCATACGCCGCCATCGGATGGTCAAGGTGCGCCGTTAGATCTAGATCTAGCGGGTAGGATAGAACGCGAGCAAAGCGTTAAGTTTAGATCTGAGCCGTGCGATTAAGTCAGATCCAGCGGCTCAGAAGCATGATCCAACGCGAACCGGTACGCGCCAATGGGACTAAGACGCGTGGCAGATGTTTAGGTTTAAAAACAGAATTACAATCTATTAGATGTTGGAATTTGTTTTGGCTATAACTTTTGATCCCCACGTTAGAATTTGACAAATTTTATATCGTTGGAATCAAGAGAGCAAGCCCTTTATAAATATGCAATGTGTTTAATGTTTTGCTTCTGTTAAAATGGTTTTATTTGCAGAAACTTGTGTAGGGCTAATTGGAGTATATGAATTGTTTAAGAATTATTTTGGGGATTAATTAAATGTTGTTTGGCAAGTTTTTTACCTTTTTTATGAACCAGTACTATACACTTGATTTGTTGAGTTTTAAAAATCATCACATAACATATTGCATGCATGCATATATTTTTGTTTGTATATGTTTTGTATGTGAATTGTGGCTATGATTCTTTGTGTAGATTTTGGTGCTAGTGATTATGATTGTGAGGAGTGTAGCTACTCTCCAAACTACCAAGGCAACTGGTACTTCATGATTATTTTATCCCTATGTTTTCTATTAAGCATTAGAAATTTTTTGCTAGTCTTGCATGCTATATTTTGCTTATATGCCATGTTGGGAAATCCTAGTAGTTGTAGAATTGCTAGGAAATTTCTAAGTTAAGATGCTTATCTATGCCATGCTTAGCCTAGCTAGTAGCAACCAAGGGTTGGTGAAATATACATGCTATGATGAAAATATTTCTAAGTCTTTGGACTTGTGTTTTGCCTAATAAAACAACTAAGTAAATGAAACATCTGGGTGGAATGGAAGGAATGGTTTGTGTTGAGTGGTTACACAAGGCCAGGGGACTGGTGAACCTTGTGTATCTCACTTGTGGAAACCACCCAGGAACAAAGAGATTTTAGAGGCCAAGTGTTGAGAAGCTTCTAGTGCAACCACTTGGCAATATGGGCTCTGCCTGGATCACATAGGTTGCTAGAACTTAGCCAATTGGACAGTTGGTGGTAGTGGGATGATAGGTTGGAACGCGTCCATTTGGTCTAAGGGAAGGCTTCTGAAAGGTCTTGTCTTGGTGAAAATCAAGTCTGGTGGGGAAAGTGAACAACCTCTGCAGATGGAAGAATCTAAGTACTTAGCCATGTCCCTAGAAAAGGACAACTTGAGCATCAAGACATGGAAGCTATCAAGAATCTCCTCATCCCAATTTCTAAGTAAAAACTTGTGGGTGAACAAGGGTGAAGGACCTCAATGTCTATTAGTGGTTCCTTGGGAAAAGTTTTGTCAAAGAAAAACTTAGTGATTTCAACTAATAGGTAAAACCTATTTTGAGCAAAGCAAGCCAAGCTACACTTAGCCAAATTGCATATAGTATCTAGTCCACCTAAATTAAACTAAGGTATCACTTGCCAATACTATTCCAATGTATTGACCCAGTACGTAACTTGTGATGTTGCAGGTTACTCTGATGAGGATTAGGAGTCATGAGTCTACACTCAACATGTTTGCCTGTGGCACATGAAGATGGAGACTTTTATTTATTTACTTATTCAAACTCTTGTACTAGGCATGTGGCCTTGGAGTTGTAAAGACTATGTTTTTCTCTGGAATGACTGTATTAATGACCTTTGTATCTGTGTACTTCATCTTAAACTGTGGATGCTAGCATTGATCCAGGGACTAGCATTGCAATCATAGGGATCCTTTTTCCTTTATAAAGGAGGGATCTTACATAGTCATGAGTGGTCCCTTCCTCACGGCTTTGTTGATGGAGTTCATCTACAAATAGAGATGAGAAAGAAGATTAGAAAAGTTTACGAGAAGAAAAGACAAGTGTGGAAGTTGTTGAATTTTTTTTCCTTAGTGGTTTCCAATCGTAGGGTCATAATCCTACAAGCAACACAGTGCTCTGATACCATCTGTAAGATCCCTCCTTTGTAAAGGAAAGGATCCCTGTGTTTGCAATGCTAGTCCCTGGATCAATGCTAGCATCCACAGTTTAAGATGAAGTACACGGAAACAAAGGTCATTATTACAGTCATTCTAGAGACAAAGATAGTCTTTTACAACTCCCTAGCCACGAGCCTAGTACAAGAGCTTAAATTTGTAATAAGATAAATAAGTCTTCATCTTCATGTGCCACAAGCAAGCATGTTGAGTGTAGACTCATTACTCCTAATCATCATCAGAATATCCTGCAACATCACAAGTTACAGCCACAGTGGGTCAATACATTGGAATAGTATTGGCAAGTGATACCTTAGTAGAATATTGGTTGTCTAGATACTATATGCATTTTGGCTAAGTGTAGCTTAGGCTTGTTTTGCTCAAAAATAGGTTTTACCTATTAGTTGAAATCACTAAGTTTTTCTTTGTCAAAATCTTTCCCAAGGAACCACCAATAGACATTGGGGTCCTTCACCCTTGTTCAACCACAAGTTTTTACTTAGAAATTGGGATGAGGAGATTCTCGATAGCTTCCATGTCTTGATGCTCAAGTTGTCCAATACCAGGGACATGGCTAAGTACTTAGATTCTTCCATCTACAGAGGTTGTGCACTTTCCCCACAAGACTTGGTTTTCACCAAGACAGGACCTTTCAGAAGCCTTCCCTTAGACCAAATGGACGCGTTCCAACCTATCATCCCACAACCACCAACTGTCCAAATGGCTAATTTTTTGCAACCTATGTGATCCAGGCAGAGCCCATATTGCCAAGTGGTTGCACTAGAAGCTTCTTAACATTTGGCCTCTCAAATCCCTTTGTTCCTGGGTGGCTTTCCACAAGTGAGATACACAAGGTAAACCATAGAAATGGGCCTTGTGTAACCACTCAACATAACCCATTCTTTCCATTCCACCCAGGTGTTTCATTTACTTAGTTGTTTTATTAAGCAAAACATAGTCCAAAGACTTAGAAATATTTATTCATAGCATGAATATAACCACCCTTGGTTGCTACTAGCTAGGCTAAGCATGGCATTGGTAAGACTTAGAAATATTTCTAGCAATTCTACAACTACTAGGATTTCCCAAACATAGCATATAGACCAAAAATATCCATGCAAGACTAGCAAAATATTTCTAATGCATATTTGAAAAACATAGGAATAAAATCTTGAAGCACCACTTGCCTTGGTAGTTTGGAGAGTAGCTACAATCCTCACAATCACAGTCACTATTTGCCCCAAAATCTACACATAAAATGATAGCACCAAAATCACATACAAAATAAATACAAGCAAAAATATATGGATGCATGCATAATGCTATGTGATGATTTTATACACCAAACAAGACAAGTGCATGGTACTGAAACATAAACAAGTACAAAACAAGCTAAATAAACTTTATTTGAACATTAAAACATTTTTCAAATAATTATTATAGCCAAATTATGCCTACAAATGTTTCTGCAAAAACACCCATTTTAACAGAAGCAAAACCTTAAACACATTGAAAAAATGGAAAGGGCTTTCTCTCCTGATTCCATTGATATAAAATTTTTCAAATTTGGACGTGGGAATCAAAAGTTATGAATTAAACAAGTTTAAACATCTAATAGATCAATTTCAGAAATTTAAAACAAAGAACATGCCACACAGCAGTCTCTGGTTGGCTGATACCGCTTCGCACCGAATCATGCTTGCGCACCGTCAGATCTAACTAAATCGCGTGGCTCATATCTGCCCGTACCTCTTCGCCTAGCTTCTAATCTCACCCACTTGATTTAGATCCTACGGCCACAGATCTATCGACCACAGACGGGCGGCGCTAGCGGCAGCGACTGATGGCGGCGGCTCTGTCAGAGTCATTGTCGACGTTCTAGGTCGCATGGGAGAGGGAGAAGGGGCTTACTGTGCTCGCCGTGTGCTGCTGATGCTCAAGGTAGGCTTCGATGGCGAAGGGGCGCGCAGAGGTGGTCGCTGGAGCTCGTCGGAGTCGTGCATGGCGTCGGGTGGCTGCAGACGTCAACATTGCCGAGGCTCTGTGCCGTCCTTGCACAAAATAAACGCATCATGGGGTGCGCAAGGTCACTGCAAGCAAGATAGTTTCAAGGAGGGAGCAAGGGGCGCTCGATTCGTACCGTGATTTCTTACCGGAGAGGAGGAAAGCGTCGGGCACTTGCGGTCGTCGTCGTTGGCGAGACTCCAGATAGTCCTAGCATGCACCAATGGGATGAGAAGATGTGCAAGGATGTTGCGAACAGTCTGGCAAACTTAGACGGCAAGGGGCGACGAGAGCTTACCGGAATCGCACGCCGGAGTCTGTCGGTACTGCGGCGGTGTGAGGGCAAATACTGGCAGCCTGGTGGCGCTCCTGGCTAGCTTTGTTGGGGGAAATGGTCGCGAGGGGGAGGGGTTTAAGTAGGCAGCAGCACGAAAGGAAACGCTCACGGAATCAAGGCTAATTACGCCGCGCCATTATCGGCATCAACGGCAGCGGCGACGTGGTGTGCGGGCGGGATTTGGGGACGACGAAGTGACGTGGCTGCAGGGTCCACTTGTCAGCGAGGGGGTATGTGTGAACGCGGTGAGAAACAGAGGAGAGAGGGGAAACCCCGGTGGGCTTAGTGGGCTGGTTTCGCTGATGGGCTAAAAGTCTGGCGCCGGCCTTTTCTTATTTCTTTAGTCTTTTTCTTTTTCTGTTTGAATTTCCAGGAAACATTTTCATATGATTTCAAAAGCCATTTTAATTCAAACCTTTTTTGGATTTTTGTAGAGTGTAATACTCATATTTTTCGGCATAAAATCATGTGGTCTCCCTGTATTAGCTTGGTCCTTTTAATCAAATAAAATAAACAGTGACATAGAACTTAATTTGAACAAGTTTTGAAAATGGTTTTAAATCCATATTTGTTTTGTAAATTTTGGTTTAAGCCCTAGCAATCAAGCAAAACAATCTAAGAGCAACAAGGTTTGGTTTTGAAACAAATAATCTCCCATTGGAGAGTAGCATTTGATTAATGTTTGATCACATAAAATCATAGCTCCCAAGTTCTGTTTTCTTTCAAAATGAGTTTGAATTTGATCCCTAAATGATATGAATGCATGATATGAAATCTTTGAAAACATGATTTTAGGGATGTTACAACAAAACTCTTGGGTTATCTCCCAACAAGTACTTTTCTTTAATGCCTTTAAGTTAGGCTTGAAATTTCAACGATCCTCAGAGAGGAGATAAATATTTGAAGTGAAAGAGAGCATCAAGAAGCAAATAACCATCACATTTGAGTCTAACCCACTTCCTATGCATGGGGAACGAATTTTTGAAACAAAAAGCCACCAGCATGGGAAGACAAAACAAATGCAACTTCAAAACTTTCAACATAAAATGGGGAAACTTAACATTATTGAGATGCATAAAACCGTGTTTCCCTCTCTCATAATAACTTTTAGTAGCACTTTGAATAAAGTTTACAATATAACTGTCACATGAAAAAACTCTACCATCAAAATGAGCATACTTACAGTCACCAAAAAGAGGTCCAAGGTCATAGAATAGATCAATAGAAGCAAGTTGTTCCATCCTAAAATCTTTATTAGGCAAGCTATTTTCACAAGGAGGTTTAGCAAATTTGGAAAAATTAAACTCATAAGAATCTCCATCGAACTTAGTTAAAACTTTTTCCTTATTACAATCAGTAATATCTCCACAAGTTTTCAAGAAAGGTCTACCAAAAATGACAGGACAAGTTTTGCTAGCTGCTGAATTAAGCACTAGAAAATCAGCAGGATACTTAATCTTACCGCAAAGAACCTCCACATATCTTGAAATACCAATGGGGCATATGGTTTCCTTATTTTCAAGGTGAATAACCACATCAATGTCCTCATGCTCACAATGTAGAGGTCCCAACCTGATAAGGTAGAGATCCCTGTGTTTACAATGCGAGTCCCTGGATCGAATAGCTAGCATCCACAATTTAAGATGTAATTGATGATCCACAAGAATAGGGGTGTATCGTACTACTTTCGATAAATAGGAGTGTCGATCCCAACGAGGAGCATAAGGTGCTGAACTGTGGTGTGGAGCAGGAAATCCCTGTGAATACTTAGCAAATGGATTTTTAGTGGTTTTCTGACAAGGCAACAAAACAAAGAGCAAGTAACAGAAGTAACGAACAAACGGAGCAAGTGGCCCAATCCTTTCTTAGCAAAGGATAAGCCGGTGGAAATACTTATAAGGACCAAACATTCTCGAGGACACATAGGAATTCTGTCAAGTGCTTTTGCTTCAAATAGCTGAGTACTCTTCGCTGGTGTTTGTAAGTGTTGTGTGGGTGAACCTGTGCTAACATACCGCCCTTCTTAGTACTAATACATACTTGTGATTAAACCCCCTACAAACATCCGTAACTACAGGAAAGTAATTAAGATATAAATCTAACCATAGCCTTAAACTCTGAGATCCTATGCTCCCTTGTGCAAAGGTGTCCTAACGGGGGTTCGGGTTTCTATCACTCTGGCAACCCCACGATTAGTAGCCAAATATACAATGCATTCCCCTAGGCCCATAAATGGTGAAGTATCATGTAGTCGACGTTCACATGATACCACTAGAAGAATACCACTACAACTTAAATACTAAACCATTGAATAATAACTCATCACAGATTCACTACTAACAACATGACTTCTCCCATGTCCTCAAGAACTAGACGAACTACTCACAAGACATCATATGGATCAAGATCAAATATGATATGGTAATGGATAACAATCTGAACATAAACAATAATACAATGGTTCCACTCACAAGCATCAACTACAATAGTAATCAACATCGGGAAAGTTTCCCCTAATGAACTAAGCAATATCCAACACAATTGTTATAGCAGGACGGAGTGGTGGTGCTGGTGCTGGTGGAGATGATGTTGTGGATGATGATGATGATCCCGATGAAGCCTAGCTTGATGACGGTGTTGATGGCGATGGTATCCCCTCTCCGGAAGGAATTCCCTTGCAGAAATTTGTCTACTAGAAAGATCTTTCCCTCTCGGTGTTTTCTGCACCCTAAGAGGTGGCATAAATCTATCCGTGGTCGCTCCCCTGGTGTTAGGGTTCCGTAGGGAAGATATAGGCGAAGGGTCAGAGTCGGAGGCCGGGCAGGTGGGCCACACCTGCCCTAGGCGCGGGGTCAGGGTGGCCCGCGCTTAGGGGGGTGTGGGCCCCCTGAGGCCCATCTCCGTCCCTCCTTCTGGCTTCCTTCATCTTCTGGTAAAATAATATGTTTCCATATTTTTCTGGTATTTTTCTAATCTTCCTGAAATTGCACCGAAATGCCTTCTTTTCCATCAGAATCCAAGCTTCGGTAGTTCATCCTCCAGGAATCATCCAACATGCATAAACAGATGAAAAGCCATAAGTAATACCTCATAATAAGACAAATATCAATGAATAGAGGTAAATTATGATATATAATGGTGATGCCAATTGGGCGTATCAACTCCCCAAGATTAGACTTCGCTTGTCCCCAAGCAAAAACTGAGCTCAATAAACATGTCCAGGTTTATGGAGTGAAGTGTCGATAAAAGAATACGAACAAGAAGCATCACACTTACCATTGAACAATTCATTGATACGCCCAATTTGCATCACCTTTCTATGTCATAATTTACCTCTATTCATTGATATTTGTCTTATTATGAGGTATTACTTATGGCTTTTTCATATGTTTATGCATGTTGGATGATTCCTGGAGGATGGACTGCCGGAGTCTGGATTCTGATGGAAAAGAAGACGTTTCGGTGCAATTTCGCAAAGATCAGAAAAATACCATAAAAATATGGAAACGTATTATTTCTCCAGAAGAATGAGGGAGCCAGAAGGAGGGACGGAGATGGGCCTCAGGGGGCCTACACCCCTCCTAGGCGCGGGCCCACCTAACCCCATGCCTAGGGCAGGTGTGGCCCATCTGCCCGTCCTCCGACTCCGCCCCTTCGCCTATATCTTCCCTATGGAACCCTATAACCAGGGGGCGACCATAGATTGATTTTCGCCGCCTCTGGGGGCGGAAAACACCGAGAGACAAAGATCTCTCCGGTAGACAGATTTTTGTCGGGGGAATTCCTTCTCGGAGAGGGGAGACCATCGCCATCAACACCGTCATCAAGCTAGGCTTCATCGGGATCGTCATCATCATCCACACCATCATCTCCACCAGCACCATCACCACCACTCTGTATTGTTGTAACAATTGTGTTGGATATTGCTTAGTTCATTAGGGGAAACCTTCCCGGTGTTGATTACTATTGTAGTTGATGCTTGTGAGTAGAACCATTGGATTATTGTTTATGTTCAGATTGTTATCCATTATCATATCATCTTTGATCTTGATCCATATGATGTCTTGTGAGTAGTTCGTTTAGTTCTTGTGGACATGGGAGAAGTCATGTTGTTAATAGTGAATCTGCGATGAGTTATTATTCAAGGTTTAGTATTTAAGTTGTGGTGCTATTAGTCTACTGGTATCATGTGAACGTCGACTACATGATACTTCACCATTTATGGGCCTAGGGGAATGCATTGTGTATTTGGATACTAATCGTGGGGTTGCCGGAGTGACAGAAACCTGAATCCCCGTTAGGACACCTTTGCACAATGGAGCTTAGGATCTCAGAGTTTAAGGCTATGGTTAGATTTATATCTTAATTACTTTCCTATAGTTATGGATGTTTGCAGGGGGTTTAATCACAAGTATGTATTAGCCCTAGGAAGGGCGGTATGTTAGCACAGGTTCACCCACACAACACTTACGAACACCAGCGAAGAGTACTCAGCTATTTCAAGCGAAAGCACTTGACAGAATTCCCATGTGTCCTCGAGAACGTATGGTCCTTATAAGTATTTACACCGGCTTGTCCTTTGCTAAGAAAGGATTGGGCCACTTGCTCCGTTTGTTTGTTACTTCTATTTCTTGCTCTTTGTTTTGTTGCCTTGTCAGAAAACCACTAAAATTCGTTTGCTAAGTATTCACAGGGATTTCCTGCTCCATACCACTATTCAGCACCTTCTGCTCCTCGTTGGGATCGACACTCCTATTTATTGAACGTACTAAAATACACCCCGTATACTTGTGGGTCATCAAGACTATTTTCTGGCGTCGTTGCCGGGGAGTGAAGCGCTATTGAAGAATGGAACTGGTAAAGGAAACTTTTATTGTGAGTATTGCTTTTGTTACTACTTGTTACTTTGTTTCCAATATGGATAACCCGCTTGGTTTTCTGTTTGGGAAAACTACTACCGCTGGTAGGGTAGTAGATGAACCACCTCCTGTTGAGATCGATCCTTTTAAGATACCCACAAGTATTGTTAATCGTGTTATGGATAATTATTATTTCGGGGATGGAACTATCCATCCTGGTGATCACATGCTTTTTATCCATGAATTATGCGGGTTGTTTAAGTGTGTAGGTATCACAACTGAACAGGTGAAGATGAAGTTACTCTCCATATCCTTGAAAGGAAGAGCTGATGCATGGTATAAGCTGCAGAAGAATGGACAATCCATGGAATGGGAGGAGATGTCATCTCTCTTTTACTCTAAATTTTATCCTCCCAGTGAAATCCATAAGGATAGAAGTCTTATATATAACTTTTGGCCTCTTGATGGAGAGAGTACAACTCAAGCTTGGGGGAGATTGAAGCTACTAATGCTTAAATGTCCTATTCATGAACTCCCTAACAATATTATTCTCAATAACTTTTATGCTAGGCTTTCTCTCCATGATAAAGATTTACTAGATGCTTCTTGTGCTGGATCATTCACAAGTACAAAGGAAGAAGCTAACTGGTATCTCTTAGAACGTCATCAAGATAACACTTAGGCTTGGGAGAATGACAAAGGAAGAAAGTTAGGTATAAACTATGATTATGAATGCATTAAATCTTTTATGGGTACCGATAACTTCCGTGATATTCGCAATAAATTTGGCCTTGATCCTCAAGTCCTTGTAAAATGTTTTAATGCTTTTGCCTCCTATATTGAGATTCCTAAGAAAGAGTGGGACAAGTACCATGCTCCTTATAAAGACATTGTTACCCACATTCCTGCCAGTATAGAGGTTTGTACTGTTGAACCTATTTTGCCTGAACCTTATGTTGAGAAGATCCCTTTTCCCTCCAAGGTAAGGGAACACTATATTATGGCCAATGTGATTAGCAAAAGCACAAAGAAAACTATAGGGTCCGATGAGCTTATTGATATCGAGCTTGTGGTAGCTATTATGAAGGATCTTGTCACTAGAAACATAGAGGATGAGCATATTGTCTTCTATGAAGACGCCACTAATGTTATTTATCATCCTAAGAAGGTTAGAAAAGCTAGTGTTCATGTGCTTTCTGTTCAAATTGGTAGTCATAACTACTATGGTTTATGTGATATTGGTGCTAGTTCTAGTGCTATTCCTTATGAGCTTTACAGGGAAATTATGTATGAGATTGGTCCTTGTGAGATTGAGGACATTGATGTGGTTATTCACCTTGCTAATAGAGATAAAGTTTGCCCCATTGGTATTGTAAGAGATGTGGAGGTCCTTTGTGGTAAGATTAAATATCCTGCTGATTTTCTAGTACTTGGTAAAGAAGCTAGTAAAACTTATCCTATCATCTTTGGTAGACCCTTCCTTAATACTTGTGGGGCTATCATAGATTGTAGGAATAAAAAAGTTTTGACAGTTTGCTGGAGAATCTTATGAGTTTAATTTTTCCAAATTTGCCAAAACTCCTTATGAAAATGAAATACCTGATGAGGATTTCAGGGTTGAATAACTGTCTGCTATTTCTCTTGCTCCTAACAATGATTTGCAGCAGTTCACACAAGAAATGTGCAAGCAATCACAATCAAACATTCCATTCAAACAACAAGGTTCAAGCACATTTTTAGGCAACAAAATATTTTTGCTACACCACATAAGTTGGTGGGTTTGATCTAAACTAAATATGGTGGTCCAACTATATGGTTCACTTGAGATCATTCCATTCTTCTTAGTTGATTCTTGAGATCATGTCTTCCTTGGAAAAATTCTTGTATCTTGGTCACAAATCTTAAAAGGTGATGATGGTTCCTTCTAAATTGTGTTTCTTTAGTCTTCAAGTGTTGAGTATTCTTCTTGTCTCACTTGTAGTCCTTAGTGATGTCCAAGTTGATGTCCTTGGTGAAGCTATAGTTGAAGTCATTGGTGTTGTTAAAGTTGAAGTCATTGATTTGGTGAAGTCCTTTGCTCGTGTTGAGGTCTTTGCTCATGGTGATGTTTTTGTCCATCAAGTTTGAAAAAGGGAGAGATGTAGAATCAAAACAAAAAGGTTGAGGAAAGAGTTTACAAGATTGTTTGTAAATAAGTTTTGGAACTAATACAACTCCTATATTTCTATGAGGTTTTGTCCAATCCTAGGGTTACAATCCTACAAGCAACACAGTGCTCTGATACCATCTATAGAGGTCCCAACTTTTAATAAGGTAGAGATCCCTGTGTTTACAATGCTAGTCCCTGGATCAATATCTAGCATCCACAATTAAGATGTAATATCAAGAAACAAAGGTCATATACAACTTTATAACTAGGAATAAAATAATTCTTTACATCTTACATAGCTCATTTGGCTATCTCATTACAATGCAGCAGAAATAACTATATAGCATGGAGTCCTTCATCTTCAAAGTTCCACAGGCAATCATGTTGGTTGTAGACTTGTAATCCTAATTAACACACTTCACTAACATCAAACAAACCTGCAACATAATAAGTTACAGCCACAAGGGTCAATACATTTGAATTGTATTGGCAAGTTATACTAGAGTAGTATAGTGGTAACTATCATCTATGTGCATTTGGCTGAGTGGATCTTAGGCTTGCTTTGCTCAAAATAGATTTTCCTTATCATTTGAGAACACTAAGTTTTTGTTTGTCAAAATCACCCAAGGCATCAACCAATAGACATTGGAGATCCTTTAACCCTTGTTAAACCACAAGTTTTTAACTTAGAAATTGGGATGAGGAGATTCTTGATAGCTTCCATGTCTTGATGCTCAAATTGTCCATCGCCGGGGACACGGCTAAGTACTTAGATTCTTCCTTCTATAGAGGTGGTGCACTTTCCCCACAAGACTTGACTTTCATCAAGACATGACCTTTCAGAAGCCTTCCCTTAGACCAAAATGGACGCGCTCCAAACCTATCACCCCTACCACCAACTATCCATTTGGCTAAGTTATTGCAACCTATATGATCCAGGCAGAGCCCATAATGCCAAGTGGCTGCACTTGAATCTTCTCAACATTTGACATCTCAAATCTCTTTGTTCCTGGATGGCTTTCCAAAAGTGAGATACACTAGGGTAGTCCATAAATATGGGACCTGTGTAACCACTCAACATAACCCATTCAACCATTCCACCCAGGTGATTCATTCACATGGTTGTTTTATTTAACAAAACACAAGTCCTTGACTTAGAAATATTCCATAGCATGAATAGAGTCCACCCTTGTTTTCTACTATCTAGGCTAAGCATAATAGTAGTAGGAATCTTAACTTAGGGAAAATTCTACTAAGGTTTCATATACTAGGATTTCCCATGGCATAGTTAACACATAGAAAATTTCCATGCAAGTCCTACTTTTGAAATATCACTAATGCATAGTGAAAATAATGGGACAAAAGTATGAATCACCACTTGCCTTTCTGGTAGATAATATAAGTTCACTCCTTGATCTTGCAATAGTCACACTCTTCAAAGTTCACTAAAATTCAATCAAGCAAGGCACAAATTCAAAACTAGCATTCAAACAATTCATCACATAATAATAAAAACAAAGCAATGCATGCAAGCATGCCAAAGATTGTTTTATTTGTAAAAGTGGTTTCTAATAGGTTATAAACAATTTAACACACCTATTGGTCAGTTATCAAAGTGGCAAAACCATTTGATAACAAGTTTGTGAAAATGGCCACTTAAATCCTTTTTGTTTCGCTAGAATTGATTTTATTCAAAGATTAATTTCTAGTGTTAGCCAAAATGTTTTTTTAAACATCAATATTAATGTTTAGGGTCATAATGTTTCAAAACAATTCCATTTGCAAAGGGTTTCATCCAAAATCCATTTTTAAATCAAAGCAACATTTTATTTTGTTGGAAATGCCTTTAAACAAAGTAATAATTTTTCTAGGGTTCACCAAATATAATTTTAAATCCTAAAACTTTCTTTTTAGGGTCAGAGAGTTTAATTCAAACCATTTTCAAAAGGTTTTACTCAAAAAGCATTTTTAAAACATATTCAACATTTTTATTTAACTAGAAATGATTTTATTCAAAGATTTATTCCTAAATGTCAAAAAATATATTTTTAAATCCAAAAGTTGGTTTTTATGGTCAGGAGGTTTAAAACAATCCATTTACAAAAGATTTTACCCCTAAATAATTTTTAGAATAAAGTTTATACACAAAATAGGCCTAGACAAGTTTCTGCAAAAAAATCAATTTTAGAGAAGCAAAATACTAAACAAAGTGCATGGTTGGAAAGTTCACATTTTTTGAATCCAGTGATATAAATTTTGTAAAATTTGGACGTGTGGATTAAAAGTTATGAATTTTTCAAATCTAACCATCTAATAGAACATTTTCTGTTTTTAAAACAAAGTCAGTGCCACGCGTCGTGTTTTCATTCACTGGTACCGGTTCGGATGGATCGAGCAATACATGGCGTTAGATTTAAGTTGCATCACATGGCTCACAACACACGATACCTCTTCGGTTTAATTCTAATCTCGCACACTCGATCTAGATCTAACGGTCCAAATTGTATAGACAAAAAACGGCTGTGGTCTTTGGGACGTGGTCATGCGGAGCGTTCGCAGCGATTCACTGGGATCAGGAAGCGAGAGAGGGAGGTGAGAAGCTCACCGAGTTCGCCGTGGAGTGGGGATGCTCTAGGTGTGCTTGGTTGGTGAAGGGGCGCTCGAGGTCGATTGGGATTGCTCGCCATAGTTCCTTACTGGCACGGTCACGCGCTGTCGTTGTCGGGGACGAGCTCCTGGGGTGCAAGTGATCAAGGAAATGCGTCAGGAGGGTGCGCACGGTCTCAAGGGTTGTAGGGATTCTCACCAGAACACGAGGGGTGCTCGGGGTTGGCGTCAGTAGATCGCCGAAGTTAGAGCAGGAGGCGGTGGCATTCTGGCATTGACGTTGTCGATGATAGGGGGCACGCGCGGGCGAGTGGTTGGTGCTGGGAGGTGCGTAGGGAGGTGGGGAGTAGGCTCGAGTGGTCGAGGGGGAAAGACGGTGGCTGGTGCTGCCGGAATTTGGGAGGAGGCTCGTCGGAGCAGAGGGAGTTCGAGGTCAAAATTGTAGCAGCCTGGTGGCTCCGGTGGATAGAGAGGTGTTTGGTGGGGCCTACTCATCGGTGACTGCGTGGGTTCAGACACGGGTGAGGAAAACGCTTCGGGAGGGGAAAGAGGAGGTGGGCTGTTGGGCTTAGTGGGCCAGGTTGGGCGGCTTCCAATTCATTTTTTTATTCTGTTTCTTTTTCCTTTTTCCATTTTTATTTTCTATTTTGAATTCAAACTATTATTTGTATTTAGATTTCATTTTCAAATCTTTTCCAAATATTCAGTATGTTTCTATACTGTTTTAAATAGGTATTTAAGTCCATTTTAGAATAATTATTTTATTCACATATGGTTTATTATTTATTTAAAATAGGCACTTGCCTTTATTTAAATAGGACTTTAATTATATTTTCAAACTCTTATTTAAATTCAAATTTTCACCTAACCTTTTTCAGTAGGTTTTATTTATTCATTGCTGCAAATAATTCTCTTTGAATTATTTAAAATATTTTAATATGATTTATTAATCATTTAAATTGGGGAATTGACTTTATTCAAAAAAATCAAATATGGTTTTAATTCCATATAAATTTTATTTAAATGATTCTTTTATTTCATTTAGGTTAATTAAATAACTTTTATTCCACTTGGGCAAATTCCATTTATTATTTTCTCATGATTTAATTAATCATTTCTATTAGGGATTTTGTCTTTAGTCAAATAGAATAGAATTTGGTTAATGCCATATTATTTTATTTTAATATTATTTATCCCTTTATTTTATTTGATTTATCTTTACTTCATTTGCTTATGGATTTAACTCAAGGTTTAAATTATCTTCCAAATAATTTTCTTGGGATTTATTATTTAGGCAAATTGTCTTTATTTATACAAAATGGGATATTGTTCCATCCCTATGATTTTATTTAAATAATCTTTTATTCCTTTTTATTATTCCATAATCTTTCATTTCATTTGTTTGGCCAAGATTTAATTTGGCTTTTAAATATTCCTTATTCATTTATTCCTTTCCTTATCTTATAAAATCCATATCTTTTTATTTATAGATCCAAAATTGGTGATTCCAATTTGTATATTTTTATTTAATATTTGTTTATCATTTTAAATCTCCTTAGGATTTTTTTGCTAACAATTTGGTATGGATTTTAGATAGGAGCTTTATTAGATTTGATATTTATTTTCTTTACCTTATTAAATTCATAAGTTCTTATCCATGGCTCCAATTTAAATGAAACCAATTTCCATGATCTTATAATATTTTTGTTTGTCATTTTGATCACTTATAAATGTTTGTTGACAAATCTTGTTTGGAGCAAATCCATAGTATTAGAGTAATCTTGGAATGACTTTCTTCCATTAGGGTTTTAGGGTTTTGGTTTACTTTTCCAAATGTTTAAATTTCAAGATACATTTATTGATGAATGCATTTTACTTGATTGAAATTTTGTTTGATTCTCTTTTCATTCAAAGTTTGTTCAAGTTGTTTTTTTTAAGTTTCCATTTTAAAACATAAAGTTTCTTTTCACCCTAAATTTCAAAAAGTATTTCTTTTGTTTATTTATTTTTACATTTCAAAATTTGGAAAATTTTGGGATGTGACAGATATATCCTGTTATTATTAGTTCTAAACTTTCAGGGAAGGAAGAAGAAAGTCTATTGGAGGTATTGAAGAAACACCGAGGAGCTATGGGTTATACTCTTGATGATTTAAAAGGAATTTCTCCCACTATATGTCAGCATGCTATTAATATTGAGCCTGATGCAAAACCAGTTGTTGAGCACCAGCGCCGTCTAAATCCTAAGATGAAGGATGTGGTAAGAAATGAGGTATTAAAACTCCTTGACAGTGATATTATTTATCCTATTGCTGATAGTCAATGGGTTAGCCCTATTCATTGTGTTCCCAAGAAAGGGGAATAACTGTTGTGCCTAATGAGGATAATGAGCTTATACCCCAAAGAGTAGTGGTTGGGTATAGAATGTGCATTGATTTTAGAAATATTAATAAAGTTACTAAGAAAGATCATTATCCTTTGCCCTTTATTGATCAAATGCTTGAGAGGCTGTCCAAAAAGACTCACTTTTGCTTTCTTGATGGTTATTCTGGGTTTTCTCAAATCGCTGTGAAAGCACAGGACCAGGAGAAAACCACTTTCACTTGTCCTTATGGTACTTATGCTTATAGGCGTATGCCTTTTGGTTTTTATCTAATGCTCCTGCTACCTTTTAGAGATGTATGTCTGCTACCTTTCATGGTTTTTGTGAAGAAATTGTGGAGGTTTTCATGTACGATTTTTCTGTCTATGGAACTTCTTTTGATAACTATTTGCACAACCTTGATAAAGTTTTGCAGAGATGTGAAAAAACCAACCTTGTTCTTAACTGGGAGAAATGCCATTTCATGGTTAATGAAGGAATTGTTCTTGGACATAAGATCTCTGAAAGAGACATTGAAGTTGACAGAGCCAAAATTGAAGCAATTGATAAGATGCCTTGTCCTAGAGATATCAAAGGTATACATAGTATCCTTGTTCATGCTGGTTTCTATAGGAGGTTTATTAAAGATTTCTCCAAAAATTCAAAGCCCCTTACTAATATTCTTCAAAAATATGTACCTTTTGTTTTTGATGATGATTGTAAGGAAGCTTTTGAAACTCTCCACCTGATTGGAGTTTACCTTTTGAAATTACGTGTGATGCTAGTGATTTTGCTGTGGGTGCTGTCTTGGGACAACATGTTGACAAGAGTTTAAATGTCATTCATTATGCTAGCAAGACCTTGGATGCTGCTCAAAAGAATTACGCTACTACTGAAAAGGAGTTTTTAGCTGTAATCTTTGCTTGTCATATGTTTAGACCTTATATTGTTGATTCCAAGGTTACTATTCATACTGATCATGCAGCTATTAAATACCTTATGACAAAGAAGGAAGCTAAGCCTAGGCTTATAAGGTGGGTATTGCTTTTGCAAGAGTTTGATCTGCATATTGTGGATAGGAATGTAGGGGTTCGTAGCATGGAAAACAA
Organism: Avena insularis; assembly: GCA_023614405.1. Lineage (NCBI taxonomy): Eukaryota > Viridiplantae > Streptophyta > Magnoliopsida > Poales > Poaceae > Avena > Avena insularis. The sequence goes on along the minus strand of CM042687.1, from coordinate 183,257,969 downwards.
AAAATTTCTACCGCATGCAAACAAACAAGCCAAGATCTATCTACTAGATTGTAGCAACGAGTCGATAGAGGAACTCACCCTCGAAGATTCCAAAGCGGTTAACGAGAGCAGATTCTCGTGGGTGATGTAGTCGTACTCTTGCCGATCTCAAGATCGCGTAGATGATCCTTCCGGCGCTGCGTTCCGGCAGCGCTTCCGCAGTCGATCACACGTTCGGTACTCGATGAAGATCTTCCCCTCCCTTGTTCCAGCAGGCAGCGGAGGTTGTAGCACCAAGGGGAGGAGCTTGGCTAGCGGCTAGGGCTTGGGGAAGCCCCAAGTCGACGGCTAGGAGAAACCCTAGGGGCCGCGGCGACTTGCAGGAGGCCGGCGGCTAGGGCTAGGGTTTGGGTGGTGTTGGGTGTGTGGAAGAGGGGCACCCCTGCCCCTTCTTTTATAGGTGGGAGGGCGTCGGTTGGGAGGAGGGAGTCTTCCCCCAACTCGGACTCCTTGGTCGGCGGGTGGAGGGAGGAGGACTTCCTCCCCGAGTAGGTTTCCTACTCTCCCTCCACCAAGCAAACTTGTCGTTTCACTTTTCAAATTGGAGTTTGACTTTTCAAACTAGGATTTGATTTCTCCCTTTATTTTTCCCAGCCATGATACCTAGTACATGATGCAACCATTCCACATTGTCATGACACATTCATGTACCCTTCCCCTTTGGAGTGCCGGACCTTCCGGAACCTTCTAGAACATTCCCGATGAAAACACCAGAATCATTCCCCAACTCCGAAACATGACTTTCCTTATATGAATCTTATTCTCCGGACCATTCCGGATCTCCTCGTGATATCCCGAATCCTATCCGAGACTCCGAACAACATTCAGTCTCTTACTCATCATTCCATAACTACTCAACAACATCGAATCCTTAAGTGTGTCTCCCTACGGTTCGTGAATTATGCGGACATGATCGAGACACTTCTCCGATCAATAACCAATAGAGGAATCTAGAAATTCATATGGCTCCCACATATTTCTACGATTACTTTGCGATCGAATGAACCACTCACATACGATACCAATTTCCCTTTGTCTCACAATAGTTTACTTCTCCGAGGTTTTGATCGTCGGTATCTCTGCATACCTAGTTCAACCTCGTTATCGATAAGTACTCTTTTCTCATTCCCGTGATATGTGATCCCTTGTGAGCCAGTCACATGCTTGCAAGCTAATTGGATGACATTCCACCGAGAGGGCCCAGAGTATATCTATTTGTCATATGGATGGACAAATCCCACTCTTGATCCATGTGTCTCAACCCATACTTTCCGAACACTCAATGCCACCTTTATAGCCACCCAGTTACAGTGTGGTATTTGATGTCATCAAAGCATCCATCCGGTGATGGTGATAAGCATGATCTCATGGTCGAAGGAATTAGGTTACTATGTGTCAGAAAGCTTGTAGCAATTGAACTAATAAAATGACTTGATATTTATGCTACGCTTATCTATAGGAGTATGTCCATCATATCATTCTCCTAATGATATGACCTTGTTATTAAAAACATCTCAAATGTTCATGATCAAGAAACCATGATCATCTATTAATCAACAAGCTAGTATTATAAAGAGGCTTTACTAGGGACTCTAAATTAGTTTACAAATCACACAAGTATTAATGTTTCTGGTCAATACTCTTATAGCATGAATGTAAACATTTATCATAAACACAAAGATATAATAATAACTAAATTTATTATTGCCTCTAGGGCATATCTCCAACAGTCTCCCACTTGCACTAGAGTCAACTAATCTAGATTACATGGTAATATACCGAACACCCATGGCAGTTTGGTGTTGGTCATGTTTTGCCCTCGGGATAGGTTTAGTCAATGGATCCGCCACATTCAGATCTGTGTGTACTTTGCAAATCTTTATGTCACCATCTTGGACATGTTCTCGAATAGCGTGAAAACACAGCTTGATGTGCTTCATCTTCTTGTGTGACCTTGGTTCTTGCGCATTGGCTATGGCGCCCATGTTATCACAGTAGATAGACATTGGGTCCAGCGCACTTGGAACCACACCGAGCTCTATAATGAACTCCTTCATCCATATCGCTTCTTGTGAAGCCTACGAAGCAGCTATGTATTCTGATTCAGTTGAAGATCTCGCCACAACGCTTTGTTCTGCACTCCTCCAGCTAACTACTGCACCATTCAAGGTAAATACGTATCCAGATTGAGATTTAGAATCATCCGGATCGGTGTTCCAACTAGCATCGGTGTAACCATTAACAATGAGATGTTCATCACCTCCATAAGAAAGAACCATATCCTTACTTCTTCTCAAGTACTTAAGGATGTTTTTGATCACGTCCGAGGATCCACTCTGGATCACTTTGATATCTGCTAGTTAAACTAACAGCATATGCAATGTCGGGTCTAGTACATAGCATGGCATACATTAGAGATCCTATGGCTGAGGCATAGGGAGTCTTACTCATGCTTTCTCTATCTTCGCTGTCGGACTTTGAGTTTTACTCAACGTCAGATTAGAAACATGGGCAAGAACCCTTTCTTGCTATCTTCCATTCCAAACCTCTTTAGAACTTTGTCCAAATATGTACTTTGTGACAATGATATTAGGCGTCTCGATCTATCTCTATAAATCTTTATGCCTAATATGTAAGCTGCTTCGCCAAGATCTTTCATTGAAAAACTATTATTCAAATATTCCTTGACACTATTAAGAAGGTCTAAATCATTCCCAATCAACAATATGTCATCTACATATAGTATTAAGAATGCTATAGAGCTCCCACTCACTTTCTTGTAGATACAAGCTTCTCCATAAGTTTGTATAAAACCAAAACTTTTGATTACATTATCAAAACGTTGATTCCAACTTCGGGATGCTTGCTTCAATCCATATATGGACCGTTGTAGTTTGCATACCTTGTTATCATCTTTAGGATCGACAAAACCTTTGGGTTGCATCATATACAACTCTTCATCAATGTCTCCATTGAGGAATGCTGTTTTGACATCCATCTGCCATATCTCATAATCGTAATATGCAGCGATTGCTAACATAATCCTTATAGACTTTAGCTTCGCTACTGGTGAGAAAGTCTCATCGTAGTTAACTCCTTGAATTTGTCGAAACACTTTTGCGACAAGTCGAGCTTTATAGAAAGTTACATTACCATCAACATCTGTTTTCTTCTTGAAAATCCATCTGTTCTCGACAGCCTTCCGGCCATCTGGTAAGTCCACCAAAGTCCATACTTGGTTTTCGTACATGGATCCAATTTCGGATTTCATGGCTTCTTGCCATTTATTGGAATCTGGGCTCATCATCGCTTCCTCATACATTGTAGGGTCATCGGTGTTGTCCACCAACATGACACTCATAACGGGATCATACCAATCAAGATTAGTACGAGTTCTCGTTAACCTGCGAGGTTCTGTAGCAACTTCAGCCGAAGTTTCATGATGATCATCATTAGCTTCCTCTCTTATTGGTGTAGGCACCACAGGAACTTCTTCCGGTGCTGCGCTACTCGCAAGTTCAAGAGATGGTTCAACAACCTCGTCGAGTTCTACTTTCCTTCCAGTCACTTCTTTCGAGAGAAATTCCTTCTCTAGAAAGGATCCATTCTTGGCAACGAAGATTTTTCCCTCGGATCTATGATAGAAGGTATACCCAATAGTTTCCTTCGGGTATCCTATGAAGACGCATTTTTCCGCTTTGGGTTCAAGCTTGTCTGGTTGTAACTTCTTTACATAGTCTTTGCAGCCCCAAACTTTAAGGAACGACAATCTAGGTTTCTTCCCAAACCGTAATTCATACGGTGTCGTTTCAAAGGATTTAGATGGTGCCCTATTTAAAGTGAATGCGGCTGTTTCTAATGCATAACCCCAAAACGATATCGGTAAATCTGTAAGTGACATCATAGAACGAACCATATCTAAGAGAGTTCGATTACGACATTCGGACACACCATTATGCTGTGGTGTTCCCGGCGGTGTCAATTGTGAAAGTATTCCGCATTTCTTTAAATGCTCGCCAAACTCGTAACTTAGATATTCACCTCCACGATCAGAACGTATAAATTTAATCTTCTTGTTACGTTGATTCTCCACCTCACTTTGAAATTCCTTAAACTTCTCGAAAGTTTCGGACTTATGTTTCATGAAGTAGATATACCCATATCTACTCAAGTCATCCGTGAAGGTAAGAACATAACGATAACCACCGCGCGATGCTACACTCATTGGACCACACACATCGGTATGTATGATTTCCAATAAGTCTGTAGCTCGCTCCATCATACCAGAAAATGGAGTCTTAGTCATTTTACCCATCAGACATGCTTCGCATCTTTCAAGTGATTCTAAATCAAGTGATTCAAGAAGTCCATCGGAATGGAGTTTCTTCATACGCTTCACTCCAATGTGACCAAGACGACAGTGCCACATATAGGTCGAGTTATCGCTCAATTTCAAACGTTTAGCTTCAATGTTATTAATATGTGTATTTCCACTATCGAGATTCAGTAAGAATAGACCATCTATAAAAGGTGCATGTGCATAAAACATATTACTCATATAAATCGAACAACCATTATTCTCGGACTTAAACAAGTAACCGTCTCGCAATAAACATGATCTCAATATAATGTTCATGCTCAACGCAGGCACCAAATAACAATTATTTAAGTATAAAACTAATCCCGATGGTAGATGAAGAGGTAGCGTGCCGACCGCGATCACATCAACCTTTGATCCATTTCCAACACGCATCGTCACCTCGTTATTCGCTAGCTTCCCTTTTATTCTGCAGCACCTATTTCGAGTTACAAATATGAGCAACCGAACTAGTATCAAATACCCAGGCACTACTACGATTACTAGTGAGATACACATCAATAACATGTATATCGGATATACCTTTCTTCTTGATGTTGCCATTCTTCAAATCCGCCAAGTACTTTGGGCAATTCCGCTTCTAGTGACCCTCTCCCTTGCAGTAAAAGCACTCAATATCAGGCTTAGGTCCAGCATTGGTCTTCTTCGCCGGTGCGGTAACTTTCTTACCACCCTTCTTGGAGTTTCCCTTTTGCTTAGACTTGCCTTTCTTGAATTTGGTGGTCTTATTGACCAACAACACTGGATGCTCTACAACACTGGATGCTCTTTCTTGATCTCCACTTCTGCAGATTTCAACATGGAGAAGAGTTCTGGCAACGTCTTGTTCATGTTTTGCATATTGTAGTTCATCACAAAGTTCTTGTAACTTGGTGGCAGTGATTGGAGGACACGGTAAATCCCCAAAGCATTAGGAATCACTATACCCAAACTTTGGAGTTTGTTTGCGTGCCCAGACATCTTAAGTACATGCTCACTGACGGAGCTGCCCTCTTCCATCTTGCAGTTAAAGAACTTTTTAGAAGCCTCATAACTCTCAACTGCCGCGTGATCCTCAAATATCATTTTGAGTTCACGGACAATATCATGTGGGTCATGGTTCTCAAACCTTTTCTGAAGCTCCGATTCCAAACCATACAAGATAGCACACTGAACTATGGAGTACTTATTCTTCCGAGTGATGTTCTTTACTTCATCGGTAGGATCAGCTGCAGGCGGGTCACCCAGCGGTGCATCCAGCACATAGGTCAAATTACCAGCATTGAGGACAATCTCAAATTGTGGAACCAATCCGCGAAGTTGCTTCCATTGTTTTTCAACTTTTCTTTCTTTAGGAACGCATTAAAATTGATGGTAGGGGCCGCCATTGATCTACAACATATTTGCAATAGTTTAGACTAAGTTTATGAAAAATTGAGTTCTAATTAATAGTTAAATTAATCTAGGCGAACTCCCACTCAAAACAATATCCCTCACATTGTTTTAGTGATCACACGAACCAAATCCACCACATCAAAACCGATCATCACGAGAGTTGATGTAGCTTCAATGGCGAACAATCGACATGTTCATCATATCTACTATATGACTCATGCTTTACCTTTTGGTAATCTGTGTTCCGAGACCATGTCTGTACATGCTAGGCTCGTCAAGATCAAACCTTAGCTTCCGCATGAGAAAATCTGGCTTGCTCACGTTGTATACACTTGCAGAATCTAACACACCCGATCATCACGTGGTGCTTCGAAACAACAAGCTTTAGCAATGGTGCTTACTAAGGATGAACACTTTAAAACATGAAATTTATGTGCATGAGGGATCATCTTATAATGATTCCATCGTTAACTAAGCAATACAAGATGCATAAAGGATTAACATCACATGCAATTCATAATATGTGATATGATATGACCTTTCTTCTTGTGCTTCCGATCTCCATCTTCAAGCACGAACATGATCTCCATCATCACCGGCATAACGCCAAGGTCAATGGCGCCGTTTCATGGTTGTCGTCCACCAGCTCCAACTATTACAACTACTTTGAATAGACACGCGGGTCTTAACAGAAATTAAAGACAACCATATGGTTCCTGCCGGTTGCCAACTTACAATAAGGAACATTGCATACATCAAATATAATCACAATCATGGCCATATCACATCACAGCACACCCCTGCAAAACAAAGTTAGACGCCTCTAATTTTATTTGCATATTTTACATGGTTTGGGGCTTTCAATAAGTGTCGATCTAACTTACGAACAAGAACCACAACGTTGATGTTTGAACTATCAAGTGCCCGTTGTAAATTGGATATATACTATAATGGGAGAGACAGACACCCGCAAAGCCACTTATGCAATACAAGTTGCATGTTGACCGTGGAGCAAGTCTCATGAATGATGTCATGTAAGGTTAACCCGGGCCGCTTCATCCCATCATACCGCAAGATGCAAAGTACACAAGAAGAAATTGATAATAAAAGCAGCACCGCCCACAATGACCATTGTGTTCTACTCGTTCAATAGATCTACATATAGACACGACTCTGATACCACTGTAGGGGTTCGTAGCATGGAAAACAAAAAATTTCTACCGCATGCAAACAAAAAAGCCAAGATCTATCTACTAGATTGTAGCAACGAGTCGATAGAGGAACTCACCCTCGAAGATTCCAAAGCGGTTAACAAGAGCAGATTATCGTGGGTGATGTAGTCGTACTCTTGCCAATCTCAAGATCGCGTAGACGATCCTTTCGGCGCTGCGTTCCAGCAGCGCTTCCGTAGTCGGTCACACGTTCGGTACTCGATGAATATCTTCCTCTCCCTTGTTCCAGCAGGAAGCGAAGGTTGTAGCACTCTCCTCGCGATTCCGGCAGCATGACGGCGTGGTATCGGAAGTAGAGGGAAGATCTCGCAGGGCTTCGCCTTAAGCCGGACCGAGTATGGTGCACTATGAGAGAGGCCTTGGCGATCTAGGGTTTAGAGGGCACCAAGGGGTGGAGCTTGGCCGGTGGCTAGGGCTTTGGGAAGCCCCAAGTCGGCGGCTAGGAGAAACCCTAGGGGCAGCGGCGACTTGCAGGAGGCCAGCGACTAGGGCTAGGGTTTGGGTGGTGTTGGGTGTGTGGAAGAGGGGCACCCCTGCCCTTATTTTATAGGTGGGAGGGGCCGGTTGGGAGGAGGGAGTCCTCCCCCAACTCGGCCTCCTTGGCCGGCGGGTGGAGGGAGGAGGACTTCCTCCCCAAGTAGGTTTCCTACTCTCCCTCCACCAAGCAAACTTGTCGTTTGACTTTTCAAATTGGCGTTTGACTTTTCAAACAAGGATTTGATTTCTCCCTTTATTTTGCCCAGCCATGATACCTAGTACATGATGCAACCATTCCACGTTGTCATGACACATTCATGTACCCTTCCCCTCCGGAGTGCTGGACCTTCCGGAACCTTCTAGAACATTCCCGATGAAAACACCGGAATCATTCCCCAACTCCGAAACAGGACTTTCCTTATATGAATCTTATTTTCCAGACCATTCCGGATCTCCTCGTGATAACCCGAATCCTATTCGAGACTCCGAACAACATTCAGTCTCTTACTCATCATTCCATAACTACTCAACAACATCGAATCCTTAAGTGTGTCTCCCTACGGTTCGTGAATTATGCGGACATGATTGAGACACTTATCCAATCAATAACCAATAGAGGAATCTGGAAATTCATATGGCTCCCACATATTTCTACGATTACTTTGCGATCGAATGAACCACTTACGTACGATACAAATTTCCCTTTGTCTCACGATAGTTTACTTATCCGAGGTTTTGATCGCAGATCTCCGCATACCTAGTTCAACCTCACATCGATAAGTACTCTTTCTCGCTCCTGATATGTGATCCTCAGAGCCAGTCACATGCTTGCAAGCTAATTGGATGACATTCCACCGAGAGGGCCCAGAGTATATCTATCCGTCATATGGATGGACAAATCCCACTCTTGATCCATGTGTCTCAACCCATACTTTCCGAACACTCAATGCCACCTTTATAGCCACCCAGTTACGGTGTGGTGTTTGATGTCATCAAAGCATCCTTCCGGTGATGGTGATAAGCATGATCTCATGGTCGAAGGAATTAGGTTACTATGTATCAGAAAGCTTATAGGAATTGAACTATTAAAATGACTTGATCATTATGCTACGCTTATCTATAGGAGTATGTCCATCATATCATTCTCCTTATGATATGACCTTGTTATTAACAACATCTCAAATGTTCATGATCAAGAAACCATGATCATCTATTAATCAACAAGCTAGTATTATAAAGAGGCTTTACTAGGGACTCTAAATTAGTTTACAAATCACACAAGTATTAATGTTTCTGGTCAATACTCTTATAGCATGAATGTAAACATTTATCATAAACACAAAGATATAATAATAACTACATTTATTATTGCCTCTAGGGCATATCTCCAACAAGGAAAGGTGCTGATAATTTATCTCGTTTGGAAATTTTTTTTTTGACCCTTTGCCTGTTAATGATAGTTTTCCAAATGAACTGTTAGCTGCAATAAGGGTAAGTCCACATGAGAATCCTTGGTATGCTGATTATGCTAACTTTATTGTTTCCAAGTATTTGCCTCCAACCTTTACAGCCCAACAAACAAGGAAATTCTTTTATGATCTAAGGCATTACTTTTGGGATGACCCACACTTATATAAAGAAGGAGTAGATGGCATTATGCAAAGATGTGTTCTAGAATTTGAACAACAAGAGATTTTGAGAAAATGTCATGGCAGGGCTTATGGAGGACATCATGCTAGAGATAGGACTGCACAAAAGGTTTTACAATCTGGATTTTGTTGGCCTACTCTCTTTAAAGATGCAAGGAAGTTTATCTTATCCTGTGATGAATGCCAATGAGTAGGTAACATCTCTAGACATAATGAAATGCCTATGAATTATTCCATTGTTATTGAACCTTTTGATTGTTGGGGATTTGACTTTATGGGGCCTTTTCCTCCTTCAAAAGGGTATACTCATATTCTTCTTGTTGTTGATTATGTTACAAAGTGGGTAGAAGCCATACCTACAAGCAGTGATGATGGTAAGACCTCTTTAAAGATGCTCAAAGATGTTATTTTTCCTAGGTTCGGTGTGCCTATATATCTCATGACTGATGGAGGCTCTCATTTTATTCATGAGGGTTTTAGGAAAACTCTCGCTAAGTATGATGTACACCACAGAATAGCTTCAGCTTATCACCCCCAAACTAGTGGGCAAGTAGAACTTTCCAATAGGGAGATCAAATCTATCTTGCAGAAGACTATCAATAGATCTAGGAAAAATTGGGCTAAAAGGTTGAATGACGCTTTGTGGGCTTATAGAACTGCTTATAAAAATCCTATGGGGATGTCTCCTTACAAAATTGTCTATGGGAAGGCTTGTCACCTGCCTTTAGAATTATAACATAAAGCTTATTGGGCAGTGAAGGAGTTGAATAGAGACTCTAGACTTGCTGGTGAGAAAAGACTACTCGACTTAAGTAATCTAGATGAGTGGAGAGGTGAGGCTTATGAAAATGCTAGGATCTTTAAGGAAAAAGTGAAAAGATGGCATGATAGGAGAATTCTCAAAAGGGAGTTCCATGTGGGTGAGAAAGTTCTTTTGTATAGGTCTCGTCTCAGATTTTTTGAAGGGAAACTACTCTCCAAATGGGAAGGACCTTTCGTTATCAAGGAAGTGTACTGTTGAGGTGCCATCAAAATTTCTTCTCTGAAGGATGACACAACACAGGTGGTTAATGGTCAAAGGTTAAAGCATTATATTTCTGGACATTCTTATAATGAAGATGTGGATGTTATTCAAATGGTGACTCCAGAAGAATTTATCAGGAACCGAACACCAGAAACTGCAGAGTTCGCCTTTGAATAGGTAAAAGTGGTGAAAACAAAAGGTTCGTGAAACTCCAATCTTTTTATATTTTTGATGTTTTTAATACATAAGGGAAGTTACGAGACGAAACTGAAGACGAAACGGAGCCCGGGGTGGACAAACCCACCCCAGGAGCGGGCCCAGCCTGGCCGCGCCTGGAGGGGGTTTGACTCCCCTGAACTCCATCTCCGCTTAGTTTCCATGTCAAAACTTTCCTTACGCATTGAATCTTCGTAATATATAACCCCCCGGGATCCCCGAGGTTCTTGCATCGTGTTCTCGTCGTTTTTTCGTTTCGATCTGTTTTTGTCAGGAAAATCCTCAGATTTGGAGCCTCAATGTCTTCCTCTGGAACACCCACGGAGGATCCCTCCGCGGAAGTCCTCAACCCGTACATGTATGAGTTGAGGACTCATCCCAAAGAGTTTATCCTTAAGGAGGGGAAGGTACAAATGAAAGAAGTTCAAGGCCCTAAAGGAGAAGGCAGTCTGGAAGATAGGATGGAAGTGCTGGAACAGGAAGTTTTCAGGTACAAGAAGATGGCGGAACGCGAATTGGATGTTATTCACAAGATAAGTTCAGAACTCATCACCAAGCACGAGGGAGAAGTTGCTGAGCTCCAAGAAGAGATCTTCTCACTCTGTCAGACCACCAATCAATTGCAAGCAAAACTCTATGACATACAGAACCAAAAATGTGAGTATGAGGCTAGATTTGATCGCATTAGCTCCGCTGCTAGTTTTAGGATTGCAGAGAGAAGGACATCCTTTTTGGATGGTGAACCATTGTCTTGGAAGTTTGATGATGACAAGAGAACACCATCACCACCAAGGGAGTAATTTGTCATTAGTTTTGGCATCCCCTTGGCTTGTTCCAAGCTTGGGGGAGTGCCGCGGTATCACCACCATTATCTTTTAACTTTTACCTTTTTAGTGGATTCTTATCTGTGGTAGAGAGGTTATCTTATAGTTTGGTTTGCATGTGTAAGTATCTCTCCTTTAGTTGATTATCTTTGTATCCCTTGGTGTGAGTGCCTTTATTGGATTATTAATGAGAAGTCTCATCTTTTACTTTTTGCACTTCTTATTTTAGTTTGCAATCTCTATTATATGATGGATCTTGTTGATCAGTATTGGCACCACTTTGGGATCATCAAGTGTATCGAAATTGGTTTTGGCAAACCGAGTTCTGGTCAGTAGCATTACTATGAAAGAGAAAAAGAAAGAAAAAGCTTACAGGTATTTTTTATCTTTTGTTTTCTTTCTTGTTGGCTCATAAGCTTAGTATTATTTATTTAAGATCTTTTGTGTCTTCAAGGAAATATTGCATCTTTGGCTTTATTACTTGTATGTTTGCTTGCTTCTTTCAACTCTCTTGCTTGCTACCCAGCCTTGCTAGCCAAAAACCTGTTTTGAGAAGGCATACTTCTCATGTTTCCAAAATCCTTTGAAACCCAAAACTTTTGCCACTTGTGTCCACCATATATACCTAGTAGGTTTTGCTATTTCTAGAAAATTCTCAAGCTTGATCTACCTTTCAAATTAAAAAAATTATTTTGTTATGTGAAAACTAGTTAGTAAAGCTGTCACGAACTTGATGGCACACTTTATTTACTTGCCCCTAATAAACTTGAACCATTGTGAACATCGAAGTTGTATATCCTTGCATCTATACGTTGGGATTAGCAGAACCGTTTTGTCACGGGGAACGTTTTCAACATTGCACTTGTACTCTGTACACAGTTGATATCGTGCTCTTTTGTCTATGGATGTCAACGGTGTGAAATAAAGAGGGGACTTGTAAGTCCACGGAGTTTGTATTCTGTGTTAGAGAAACGTTTGGGCCGCTAGCCTAAGCCATGCTTAATCATGGTGGAAACTTGCAACATCACCATAGTGAGTCATCTATGAAGCATCCTCAATAAAAAGCTATACACATAGTAAATAAAAATATCTCTGAGATGCTCATTGTCTGCTTGCCTTGTCATTTTGGTTATGGGAAAGCTCCTGTGCCATGTGCAAGGAGTATCCCGTTGGTGGTTCTCAATGATATGCAAATACTTACAATGACAAGAACTTACCCGGGCCCATAGTTGAGTATGCATGAGGAGTGGCCCTCATATTCATCGGACATGAGATTGCCAACTTATATTTCGTCAAGCATATACTCCATCTTTGTTCACTTTAAACTTAATCATCTCAAGATGCTTATGATAGGGGCAACTAGGGCACAAAGATAGTAAGTATCATAATCTTTTGAAAGCTCTTTATGACTTGTAATCCCTGCTACCTGTAAGTAGGGACCTTTCTCCCACTTACCAGTTGAGTCAGTAAACCTACTTCCTCTCTATCTCCAGCAAGCATTTGAGTTGTCGTGTTTCAAGCATTCGTATGGTGATTTATTCAATCATGTTCTTTATCTTCCTTGTTGCACAAAACTCTTATCTATTGAGTATTACTTTGAAAGCCTTCACTTGTGAAAAAACCTTTTTGAGCAAAGAGTGCTCCTGTTTTGAAACTTCTACAAAAAGCTTTTGTGAAACTGTTTGCCAGGTGTTTTCTGAAAAGAAACAAGTTTGCCAATTCCAATTATGATTTATCTTTATGAATCTCTATTGTGACTGATGTACTTGGCTGCAAGCTAAGTTATATAATGGTGAGTTCCTTTCTTCTATGAGTTGTGCAATGGTAAGTGTGATGCTTCTTGTTCATATTCTTTTATCGACACTTCACTCCATAAACATGTGGACATGTTTACTGAGCTCAGTATTCTCTTGGGGACATGCGAAGTCTAAGCTTGGGGGAGTTGATACGCCCAATTTGCATCACCTTTCTATGTCATAATTTACCTCTATTCATTGATATTTGTCTTATTAAGAGGTATTACTTATGGCTTTTTCATCTGTTTATGCATGTTGGATGATTCCTGGAGGATGGACTACCGGAGTCTGGTTTCATATGGAAAAGAAGGCGTTTCGGTGCAATTTTGCAAAGATCAGAAAAATAACAGAAAAATATGGAAACGTATTATTTCTCCAGAAGAATGAGGGAACCAGAAGGAGGGACGGAGATGGGCCTCAGGGGGCCCACAACCCCCCTAGGCGCGGGCCCACCTAACCCCGTGCCTAGGGCAGGTGTGGCCCACCTGCCCGGCCTCCGACTCCGCCTCTTCGCCTATATCTTCCCTATGGAACCCTAACACTAGGGGGCGACCACAGATAGATTTCCGCCGCCTCTAGGGGGCGGAAAACACTGAGGGAGAAAGATCTCTCCGGCAGATAGATTTCTGCTAGGGGAATTCCTTCCCGGAGAGGGGAGACCGTCGCCATCAACACCGTCATCAAGATAGGCTTCATCGGGATCATCATCATCATCCACACCATCATCTCCACCAGCACCAGCACCACCACTCCATACTGTTGTAACAATTGTGTTGGATATTTCTTAGTTCATTACGGGAAACCTTCCCAATGTTGATTACTATTGTAGTTGATGCTTGTGAGTGGAACCATTAGATTATTGTTTATGTTCAGATTGTTATCCATTATCATATCATCTTTGATCTTGATCCATATGATGTCTTGTGAGTAGTTCGTTTAGTTCTTGAGGACATGGGAGAAGTCATGTTGTTAGTAGTGAATCTGCGATGAGTTATTATTCAATGGTTTAGTATTTAAGTTGTGGTGCTATTCTTCTAGTGGTGTCATGTGAACGTCGACTACATGATACTTCACCATTTATGGGCCAAGGGGAATGCATTGTGTATTTGGATACTAATCGTGGGGTTGCCGGAGTGACAGAAACCTGAACCCCCATTAGGACACCTTTGCACGAGGGTTCGTAGGATCTCAGAGTTTAAGACTGTGGTTAGATTTATATCTTAATTACTTTCCTGTAGTTACGGATGTTTGTAGGGGGTTTAATCACAAGTATGTATTAGTCCTAAGAAGGGCGGTCTGTTAGCACAGGTTCACCCACACAACACTTACAAACACCAGCGAAGAGTACTCAACTATTTGAAGCGAAAGCACTTGACAGAATTCCTATGTGTCATCGAGAACGTTTGGTCCTTATAATTATTTCCACCGGCTTGTCCTTTGCTAAGAGAGGATTGGGCCACTTTCTCCGTTTGTTTGTTACTTCTGTTTCTTGCTCTTTGTTTTGTTGCCTTGTTAGAAAACCACTAAAATCCGTTTGCTAAGTATTCACAGGGATTTCCTGCTCCATACCACTATTCAGCACCTTCTGCTGCTCATTGGGATTGACACTCCTATTTATCGAAAGTACTACGATACACCCCCTATACTTGTGGGTCATCACTCATAGAAGAGAGCAACTCACCATTATATAACTTAGCTTGCAACCACGTACAACAGTCACAATAGAGATGCATAAAGATAAATCATAATTGGAATTGGCAAACTTGTTCTTGGTCAGAGAACACCTGGCAAACAGATTCACAAAAGCTTTTTGTAGAAGTTTCAAGACAGGAACACTCTTTGCTCAAAAAGGTTTTTCACAAGTGAAGGCTTTCAAAGTAATACTCAATAGATAAGAGTTTTATGCAAACAAGGAAGATGAAGAACATGATTGAATAAATCACCATATTAATGCTTTAAACATAACAACTCAAAAGCTTGCTGGAGGTAGAGAGGAAGTAGGTTTACTAACTTAACTTGAAGTGGATAAAGGTCCTTCTTAGAGGGTAGAAGGGATTACAAGTCATAAAGAGCTTTCAAAAGATTATGGTACTTACTAGCTTTGAGCCCTCATTGCCCCTACCATAAGCATCTTGATATGATTAAGGTTAAAGTGAACAAAGATGGAGTATATGCTTGACAAAATATAAGTTGGAAATCCCATGTCCCTTGAATATGAGGGCCACTCCTCATGCATACTGAACTTTGGGTCCAGGTAAGTTCTTGTCATTGTAAGTATTTGCATATCATTGAGAACCGCCAACGGGGTACCCCTTGCACATGGTACATGAACTTTCCCATAACCAAAATGACAAGGCAAGGCATAATGAGCATCTCAGCAATCTTTTATTTACTATGCATATAGCTTTTTATTGAGGATGCTTCATAGATGAATCACTATGGTGATGCTGCAAGTTTCCACCATGATTAAGCATGGATTAGGCTAGCCCAGTGCTTTCTAACATAGAATACAAACTCCATGAACTTACAAGTTCCCTCTTTATTTCACACCGTTGACATCCATAGACAAAAGAGCACAATATCAAATGTGTACAGAGTACAAGTGCAATGTTGAAAACATTCCCCGTGACAGCACGGTTCTTCTAATTCCAACATATAGATGCAAGCATATACAACTTCGATGTTCATAATGGTTCAAGTCTATTAGGGGCAAGTAATAAAGTGTGCCATCAAGTTCGTGAGAGCTTTACTAACTAGTTTTCACATAACAAAATAATTTTTAATTCGAAAGGTAGATGAAACTTGAGAATTTGCTTGGAATAGCAAAAGTGCTACTAGGTAGATACGGTGGACACAAGTGGCAAAAGTTTTGGTTCAAAGGATTTTGGAAACATGAGAAGTATACCTTCTCAAAATAGGTTTTTGGCTAGCAAGGCTGGGTAGCAAGCAAGAGAGTTGAAAGAAACAAGAAAACATACAAGTAATAAAGCCAAACATGCAATCTTCCTTGAAGACACAAAATAATCTTAAATAAAGAATACTAAGCTTATGAGCCAACAAGAAAGAAAAGAAATGATACCAAATACCTATAAGCTTTTTCTTTCTTTCTTTTTCTTTCAAATTAATGCCACTGACCAGAACTTGGTTTGCCAAAACCAATTTAAATCCACTTGATGATCCCAAAGTGGTGCCAATACTGAACAACAAGATCCATCATATAATAGAGATTGCAAACTAAAAATAAGAAGTGCAAAAAGTAAAAGATGGGACTTCTCATTAATATTCCAATAAAGGCACTCATACCAAGGGATACATAGATAATCAACTAAGGAGAGATACTTCCACATGCAAACCAAACTATAAGATAACCTCTCTACCACATATATGAATCCACTAAAAAGGTAAAAGATAAAGACAATGGTGGTGATACCGCGACACTCCCCCAAGCTTGGAACAAGCCAAGGGGATGCCAAACCTGATGACGAATTACTCCTTTGGTGGTGGTGTTGTTCTCTTGTCATCATAAAACTTCCATTAGTGGTTCCCCATCCAAAAAGGATGTCCTTGTCTCTGCAATCCTAAAACTAGCAGCTAAGCTTATGCGGTCAAATCTTGCCTCATACTCACACTTTTGATTCTGTATGTCATAGAGTTGTGCTTGCAATTGATCGGTGGTCTGATAGACTGAGAAGATCTCTTCTCGAATCTCAGCAACTTCCCCTTCATGCTTGGTGATGAGTTCTGAACTTATCTTGTGAATAACATCCACTTTGCGTTCTGCCATCTTCTTGTACCTGAAAACTTCTTGTTCCAACGCTTCCATCCTGTCTTCTAGACTGCCTTCTCCTTTAGGGTCTTGAACTTCTTTCATCTATACCTTCCCCTCTTTGAGGATCAACTCATTGGGATCAATCCTCAACTCATGCATGTACGGGTTGAGGACATCCGTAGAGGAATCCTCCGTGGGTGATCCAGAGGAAGACACTGAGGCTCCAAATCTGAGAATTTTCCTGACAGAAACAGATCGAAACGAAAACACGACAAGAACACGATGCACGAACCTCGGGGGATCTGGGGGGTTATATATTACGAAGTTTCAATGCATAAGGAAGGTTTTGACACGGAAATGAGGTGGAGTCGGAGCTCGAGGAGGACACCCCTCAGTGCGGCAGTGGCTGCATACGGGGTGGGTTTGTCCACCCCGGGCTCGATTTCCTCTTTAGTTCCATCTCATAACTTCCCTGATGTATTAAAAACATCAAAAATATAAAAAGATTGGGGTTTCACGAACCTTCAGTTTTCACCACTTTTACCTATTGAAAGATGAACTCTGCAGATTCCTTTTCTCTTTCTTCTAAGAACTTCCCTCATCCAAAACCCTTACACAAACTCAATGACAACATTAGTGTAAGCAAAAACAATAACCCTTTGGTAAATACTTCAACTGAAAACCCATCAAAACAAAAGCTTTCGTAAGAGGCAAATGCAAATGACGGCAGAAATCTGTCAAAACAGACCAGCAGGTAAAGATTGATTTTTCCGAAGACCTTCTGTTGCTCAAATCAAAAAGTGCAGAACTGATGAAAGATGGGTAACAACTTGTAGAACAAGCTCAGAAAAATGAAGCACCATTGGAAGTACGGAGCTTCCTCATGAATTTTTTTCAATGCAGCACAAAAATCTGTCCCAGGACAACCACTTTTCACAACTCCTCCACTTCACAAAAGTAGTTGAACTTGACATAAAAACCAAAACAAAAAGGATAAGGAGCGGTTATTACAGAGTTAATAACTTCCGAGACTCGACAAAACTCTTGGGTTATGTCCCAACAAGTACTTTTCTTTAATGCCTTTAAGTTAGGCTTGGAACTTCCAAAGATGATCACATAGGATATATATATATATATATCTAGAGTGAAAGAGAGCATCAAGGAGCAAATAACCAACACACTTGATTCTAATCCACTTCCTATGCATGGGGATATCATGAGAAAACAAATTGTTGAGACAAAAGGCCACAAGCATAGGAAGACAAAACAGATGCAACTTCAAAGCTTTCAACATAAAACAAGGAAACTTAACATTATTGAGATGCATAAAACCATGTTTCCCTCTCTCAAAATAACTTTCAGTAGCACTTTGAATAAAGTTGACAATATAACTGTCAATTGAAACAACTTTATTATCAGAATAAGCATACTTACAGTCACCAAAGGTCATAGACTAGATCAATAGAAGCAAGTTGTTCCATCCTAAAATATTTATTAGGCAAGCTATTTTCACAAGGAGCTTTAGCAAATTTGGAAAAGTTAAACTCATAAGAATCTCCATCAAACTTAGATAAAACTTTTTCCTTCTTACAATCAATAATAGCTCCACAAGTGTTCAAGAAAGGTCTACCAAAAATGTTAGGACATGTTTTGCTAGCTGCTGAATTAAGCACTAGAAAATCGGAAGGATACTTAATCTTACCATAGAGAACCTCCATCTCTTACAATGACAATGGGGAAAATGGTTTCCTTGTTAGCAAGGTGAATAACCACATCAATGTCCTCAAGCTCACAAGGACCAATATCACGCATAATTTCCCTGTAAATCTCGTAAGGAATAGCACTAGAACTAGCACCAATATCACATAAACCATAGTAGCAATGATCACCAATTTTAATAGAAAGCACAGGAACACTAGATTTTCTAGCCTTACTAGGATGAGAGATAATATTAGAAGCGTCTTCAAAGAAGACAATATGCTCATCCTCTATATTTCTAGCGTCAAGACCTTTCACAATAGTTACCATAGGTTCAAGATTCAATTACCCATCAGGCTCCATAGTTTTCTTTGTACTTTTGTTATTTGCAGTAATAATCATAGAATACTCCTTTACCTTAGCTGGGAATGGAACTTTCTCAACATGAGGTTCAGGCACAATATGATTAGTAGTACAAACTTCAGTACTTCTAATAGGAACATGATTAACAACATCTTTATAAGAAGCATGGTACTTATTCCACTTCTTCTTGGGAATTTCTATGTAAGAGGCAAAGGCCTTAAAACAGTTGGCAATACTTTGGGAATCAATACCAAACTAATTACTAATTCACGGAAGTCATCAGTTCCCATAAAAGATTTAATGCATTCATAATCATAGTTTATACCTGACTTTCTTCATTTGTCATTCTCCTAAGCTTTAGTGTTTTCTTGAATACGGTCTAAGAGATCCCATTTAGCTTCTTCCTTCATACGCGTGAATGATCCAGCATAAGAAGCATCTAGCAAATCTTTATCATGAAGAGAAAGCCTAGTATAAAAATTATTGATAATAATATTGTTAGGGAGTTCATTAATAGGACATTTAAGAAATAGTTACTTTAATCTCCCCCAAGCTTGAGCTATACTCTCTCCATCACGAGGCCAAAAGTTATATATCAGATTTCTATCCTTATGAATCTCACTGGGAGGATAAAATTTAGAATAAAAGAGAGATGCCATTTCCTCCCATTCCATGGATTGTCCATTCTTCTGCAGCTTATACTATTCTTCAGCTCTCCCTTTCAAGGATATGGAGAGTAACTTCTTCACTTGTTCAGTTGTGATACATGCACACTTAAACAACCCGCATAATTCATGGATAAAAAGCAAGCGATCATGGGGATGGACAGTTTTATCCCCTAAATAATAATTATCCGTAACACGATCAACAATACTTGTAGGTATCTTAAAAGGATCTATCTCAATAGGTGGTGGTGTCACATCCCAAGATTTTCCAAATATTGTTATGTGAAAAATAAATGAATAAAATAAAACTTTGTTGATTTTCAGGGTGAGAAGAAACTTTTGAATCCAATTGGAAACTTTCAAAACCTATTTGGATCAAATAAAATCCTAAAGGGATTTAAAAAGAGAAATAAACAATAAACTTAAAAATATTTAAAATTACTATTTTTGGATCTTTTAATAAAAGATTTGGTTTTCAAAAGAAAAAGGTAGAAATATAAATAAGGATTATTTTATTTAGCCAAATTAAACCTTGGCCAAGCTTTTGAAATAAATTTTTTTGTTTTGATTAAAAGAGTAAAGGTTTATTTAAACAAAATAATGAGGATTTATTAATATCCAATTTTATTAAAAATAAAGGTTTTACCATTTTAATTAAAACATCAAAACTTGTTAAATTATCTTAAACAAGTTTTCCAAGTATTTTTATATTTTCAAATAAAACCTACTGATTTGGTTTTGATAATATTTAGATTTCAAATGGAGATTTTAAATAAATAAATCAAAACCTATTTGAATTAATAAATAAAGTCTATTTTATTTAATTATTAAATAGATACTAAAAAGAATAAAATTATTATTTTATTTTAGGACTTGGGTTTGTGTTGATAAACAGAGCTAAACTCAATATAAAGTTTAGTGGAAGTTTATTTGATTTGGTTGTTTGATTTGTGAATTGAATTTCAAAACTGAAATTGAATTGGAAAAAGGAAAAAGATTCAGAACAGAAAAAAAAATAGAATCAAACCAGCCCAACTATCCTAGCCCACTAAGCCCAGCCATCCCACAACCTCTCACCCCGCAGAAAAACATTTCGCACCTGCTTATAGACCCGCAGAGACACCGACCGGTGGACCCAACTCCCCTCTCCTCTCTCACGCTGACAAAGGACCCCACGCCAGCTCAGCGTCGTCTTCACCTTGACGACCGCCGGCCGTTTCCTGCCAGTAATGCCGCGGTTGAATTCGCTTCAATGCCGCGCCTTAATCTCGCCGCGACCATGCCCCCTTAAACGCGTCCCTCTTCTCCCCATTTCCCCTCTGTTTCCAGCCCCTCTCCGCCCCAGGGCTGCTCGAATTGCTCATGGTAAGCCCACTGGCTCCAACGAGGTCCAGTGCGAATTCCGGCCACCACCGCCAGCCCCACCGCTTCCAGAGCACACTAGCTTGCCCGCCATCATCTCCTGCACCTGCCGGTTTTCCTCGCCGCAGTGCGTTTCAGTTGTCGACTTCGTCTTCGACAGAATGACGCCGCCGACCGCTCCAACTCCGACGAGCTCCACAGGTAGTTTCCGACCGCGCCTCTCCTTCTCCTTCACGCACGCATCTTCGCCTTGACCTTGCGCATCTAACCGTGCTCTCCGTTTGCTCTCTCGTGACTCGTAGCGTCGCCCTCGACCATGACCAAGCGCAACCGACGCCAGCAAGAACTCCGGTGAGCAATAGTCGTGAACTCCGTGCGCCCCTTGACTCCTCGAGAACACCTTGAGCTTCCCTAGGCTTCTGCGAACACAGTGAGCATATTCCTTTCCTCCCTCGCTTCCTGTAGCGTCGATTCCGCTGCCGTCTGACCGCTCCGCCACCACCAGCCGCCGCCAGCGCCGCCCGTCTCTGGCAAGTGTGCTCGGTGCCGTGTGATTAGGATCCAGCGGCTAAGATAGAAGATGGACGAAGGGGTAAGTAGCATATGCGTGCCATGCGATATGACTTAATCCAACGGCCCGCGTCGCTTGATCCACGCGAAACGTTTTTGGCGAATAGGAATAGGACGCGTGTCCCAGTCTGTTTGATTTAAACAGAATTTGATCTATTAGATTTCCAATTTTGTAAATTGCATAACTTTAGTTCTACACGTCCAAATTTTGCAAATTTTATATCAATTGAATCAGTGGAACAAGCCCTAGCCAACCATGCCATTTGTCTAGTAAAAAGTTTATGTTAAATGGTTTGTTTTTGCAGAAACATATGTATGCTTGTTTAGAATGTAAAAATTGTTCAAAAATGTTTTTGGGGATAAAATTTTTGGCAAATGGAGTGATTTGAACCTACTGACCATAGGAAACACTTTGTGGTTTCAAAAATATATTTGGCGATGCAAAAGAATGATTCTTTGATTTAAAACCAATTCTAGTCAAATAAAAATATGGTTTATTTATTAAAAAATGGTTTTGGAAGAAAACCTTTGGGAAATGTTTTGTTTCAAACTTTCTGACCCTAAAACACAAAGTTTTATGGTTTGAAAACATATCTTGTGAATCCTATAGATTAATGCCTTACTAAAACATCTTTACACCACATAAAATGATACCTTGTTTTGAAAATGGTATATGAAGTGAAACCTTTTACAAATAACTTTGCCACTTTGTAAAATGACCATTAGTTGTCTTCAAATGTTTATGACCCATTAGAAACCACTTTTACAAATAAAACAACCCTTTTGCATGCTTGCATGTATTGTTTTGTTTTATTATTTTATGTGATGTTTTGCTTGAATGGTAGATTGAAATATTGTTTGTTTGATTGAATTGTAGTGACTTGAAGTGTGTGAACATTGCAAAGATCAAGAAGTGAACTTATACCCTCTACCAAAAAGGCAAGTGATGCTTCATACTTTGTCCCATTACTTTCACTATGCATTAGTGATTTTTCTAAGTAAAACTTGCATGGAATTTTGGCTAAGTATAAACCTTGCTATGGGAAATCCTAGTAGACGAAACCTTAGTAGAAATTTTCCTAAGTTAAAGATCCCTACTACTATCATGCTTAGCTTAGCTAATAGAAAACAAGGGTGGAATATACATTCATACTATGGAAAAATTTCTAAGTCTGAGGACTTGTTTTTTTGTTTAATAAAACAACTAAGTTAATGAATCACCTGGGTGGAATGGTAATTGCTTGGTGGTTTTTGGTTGAGTGGTTACACAAGGCCCATGTTTATGGTTTACCTTGTGTATCTCACTTGTGGATGGCCACCTAGGAACAAAGAGATTTGAGATGTCAAATGTTGAGAAGCTTCAAGTGCAGCCACTTGGCATTATGGGCTCTGCCTGGATCACATAGGTTGCTAGAACTTAGCCATTTGGACAGTTGGTGGTAGTGGGATGATAGGTTGGAGCGCGTCCATTTGGTCTAAGGAAAGGCTTCTGAAAGGTCCTGTCTTGGGAAACCAAGTCTGGTGGGGAAAGTGCACAACCTCTGTAGAGTGTAAAATCTAAGTACTTAGCCATGTCCCTGGTAAAGGACAAATTGAGCATCAAGACATGGAAGCAATCAAGAATCTCATCATCCAAATTTCTAAGTTAAAAACTTGTGGATGAACAAGGGTTAAAGGATTTTCAATCTTTGATTGGGAGATGCCTTGGGAAAGATTATTTTGTCAAGCAAAAACTTAGTGTTTTCAAATGATAAGGAAAAACCTATTTTGAGCAATGCAAGCCTCAACTCCACTTAGCCAAAAGCATATATATGATAGACTACACTATACTACCATAGTATCACTTGCCAATACAATTCAAATGTATTGACCCTTGTGGCTGTAACTTGTATGTTGCAGGTTTGATTGATTTAGTGAAGTGTGTTGATTAGGATTACAAAGTCTGCAACCAACATGTCTTCCTGTGGCACTTTGAAGATGAAGGACCCCATGCTTATAGATATTCTGCTGCAATGTAATGTAATAGCCAAATGAGCTATGTAAGATGTAATAAAATTATGTTATTCCTGGTTATAAAGTTGTATTATGACCTTTGTTTCTTGATATTACATCTTAACTGTGGATGCTAGCTATTGATCCAGGGACTAGCATTGTAAACACAGGGGACTCTACCTTATTAAAGGTTGGGAACCTTACAGATGGTATCAGAGCATTGTGTTTCTTGTAGGATTTGTAAACCTAGGATTGGACAAAACCCCTTAGAAAAATAGGAGTTGTTTTTGTTCCAAAACTTATTTACAAACAATCTTGTAAACTCTTTCCTCAGACCATTTTGGTTTTGACTCTACATCTCTTCTATTTCAACTTGATGGACAAACCTACCCCATGGCCAAAAACTTCACCATGTGCTAAGGACTTCATCAACTCTAATGACTTCAACATCTTCAACCTTGGATATCAACTCTAATGACTTCAACATCTTCAACCTTGGATATCAACTCTAATGACTTCAACATCTTCAACATTTTCACCAAGGACTTCAACCTTAGATGTTACTAAGGACAAGTGAGACAAGAAATCTTGCTCAAAGATTTGGAGACTAAGGAAACACAAATTAGAAGGAGCCCACATCACTTGAAGTATTTGTGACCAAGAGTTTTCCCAAAGAAACCATGTACTCATGCAAGAAGGAATCAACCAAGAAGGATGGAAAGATCACAAGTGAACCATATAGATGGACCACCATATTTAGCTTAAGTCAAACCACCAACTTATGTGGTGTAACAAAAATATTTTGTTGCCTAAAAATGTGCTTGAACTTGGTTGTTTGAGTGAAAAGTTGTTGTGATTGCTTGCACATTGCTTGTGTGAATTGTGATGTGTGTGATTAGAATTATTCCCTTAGAAATATTTTTGCCTATTCTAATCCCTACTCAACCCAAACAGATGACTTCTCCAAGAAACCCCAACATCAAGGATGATGACACCAACAACAACCAAGAGGACAACATGAGAGAACTTATAGCAAACCAAAACCAGTTGAGCCAAATGACAACTCAGCTTTTAGCCAACAACAATGGACTAGACCCAGCCATACAAAGGATTTTGAAACTTCAATCCCAAATGTTGCAAGGATTGGTTACTCAAATGATAAACATGGGAGAAAACTTTTCCCAAAGAGCTAATGACAACAAGGATGATAAAGATGTTATTTTAGAAGGAACCAAAGCTTGCAATATTTATGGAGACAAGGATCATACATGCAAGGAGCATGAAGATCAATGCCCTAATTGTGAAGAAGAAAGTCATATCTCTAGTAACTGCTCCAAGAAGAGAGAAAGATTTCCCACCTTTGAGGTGAGATATGAAGAGCATGAACTAGAAGAACTCCTAGCTTTGGAGAAACCCAAGAAAAAGAAGAAATGCCCCAACCCTAGCAAGAAGGATATTACTCAAGTACAATGTTACAATTGCAAAGAGATGGGACACTATGCCAATGAATGCCCAGAAAAGAAGAAGAACCAAAGAAACAAACAAGAGGCAATGATACCAAAGGAAAAGAAAGATATCAGCCAAGTGATGTGTTTCAAATGCAAGGAACTAGGCCACTATGCAAACTTCTGTCCAGAAAAGATGAAGCACAAAATAAACCAGCCTATGAAGGATCTCAGCCTTGTCACATGTTTCAGGTGTGAAAACAAAGGACACTATGCAGATGTTTGCCCAGAGAAGATTTCCCTAGGATCCCAAGAAGGCCAATATGTAAATTAGTTGGAAAATTTTTAAGGGTGGTAGTACCCTAGATGCTTTGAGCCAACTTGTAACCCTAGCCTTCCCAAATCTCGGGACGAGATTTATTTTAAGGGTGGTAGCCTGTCATATCCCAAGATTTTCCAAATCTTGTTATGTGAAAAATAAATGAATAAAATAAAACTTTGTTAATTTTCAGGGTGAGAAGAAACTTTTGAATCCAATTGGAAACTTTCAAAACCTATTTGGATCAAATAAAATACTAAAGGGATTTAAAAAGATAAATAAACAATAAACTTAAAAATATTTAAAATTACTATTTTTGGATCTTTTAATAAAAGATTTGGCTTTCAAAAGAAAAGGTAGAAATATAAATAAGGATTATTTTATTTAGCCAAATTAAACCTTGGCCAAGCTTTTGAAATAAAATGTTTTGTTTTGATTAAAAGAGTAAAGGTTTATTTAAACAAAATAATGAGGATTTATTAATATCCAATTTTATTAAAAATAAAGGTTTTACCATTTTAATTAAAACATCAAAACTTGTTAAATTATCTTAAACAAGTTTTCCAAGTATTTTTATATTTTCAAATAAAACCTACTGATTTGGTTTTGATAATATTTAGATTTCAAATGGAGATTTTAAATAAATAAATCAAAACCTATTTGAATTAATAAATAAAGTCTATTTTATTTAATTATTAAATAGATCCTAAAAAGAATAAAATTATTATTTTATTTTAGGACTTGGGTTTGTGATGATAAACAGAGCTAAACTCAATATAAAGTTTAGTAGAAGTTTATTTGATTTGGTTGTTTGATTTGTGAATTGAATTTCAAAACAGAAATTGAATTGGAAAAAGGAAAAAGATTCAGAACAGAAAAAAAATAGAATCAAACCAGCCCAACTATCCTAGCCCACTAAGCCCAGCCATCCCACAACCTCTCACCCCGCAGAAAAACGTTTCGCACCTGCTTACAGACCCGCAGAGACACCGACCGGTGGACCCAACTCCCCTCTCCTCTCTCACGCTGACAAAGGACCCCACGCCAGCTCAGCGTCGTCTTCACCCCGCGACGACCGCGCCGGCCGTTTCCTGCCAGTAATGCCGCGGTTGAATTCGCTTCAATGTCGCGCCTTAATCTCGCCGCGACCACGCCCCCTTAAACGCGTCCCTCTTCTCCCCATTTCTCCTCTGTTTCCAGCCCCTCTCCGCCCCAGGGCTGCTCAAATTGCTCATGGTAAGCCCACTGGCTCCGACGAGGTCCAGTGCGAATTCTGGCCACCACCGCCAGCCCCACCACTTCCAGAGCACACTAGCTCGCCCGCCATCATCTCCTGCCAAGGTGCCTTCCCTGCTCGCGCGTGCTTTCTGCGACTTCGACTCTTTGACATGAACAGCGCGCCGACCGCTCCAACTCCAACGAGCTCCATAGGTAGTTTCCGACCGCGCCTCTCCTTCTCCTTCATGCACGCATCTTCGCCTTGACCTTGCGCATCTAACTGTGCTCTCCGTTTGCTCTCTCGTGACCCGTAGCGTCGCCCTCGACCATGACCGAGCGCAGCCGATGCCAGCAAGAACTCCGGTGAGCAATAGCCGTGAACTCCGTGCGCCCCTTGACTCCTCGAGAACACCTTGAGCTTCCCCAGGATTCTGCGAACACAGTGAGCATATTCCTTTCCTCCCTCGCTTCATGTAGCGTCGATTCTGCCGCCGTCTGACCGCTCCGCCACCACCAGCCGCCCGGTCTCGGCAAGTGTGCTAGGTGTCAGTGATTAGGATCCAGCGGCTAGGATAGAAGCTGGACGAAGGGTAAGTAGCATCTGGCGCCCGTATGTGACTTAATCCAACGCTCATGCCGCTTGATCCACGCGAAACGTTTTCGGCGAATAGGAATAGGACGCGTGTCCCAGTCTGTTTGATTTAAACAGAATTTGATCTATTAGATTTCCAATTTTGTAAATTGCATAACTTTAGTTCTACACGTCCAAAGTTTGCAAATTTTATATCAATGGAATCAGTGTAACAAGCCCTAGCCAACCATGCCATTTGTTTAGTAAAAAGTTTCTATTAAATGGTTTGTTTTTGCAGAAACATATGTATGCTTGTTTAGAATGTAAAAAATGTTCAAAAATGTTTTTGGGGATAAAATCTTTGGCAAATGGAGTGATTTGAACCTACTGACCATAGGAAACACTTTGTGGTTTCAAAAATATATTTGGTGATGCAAAAGAATGATTCTTTGATTTAAAACCAATTCTAGTCAAATAAAAATATGGTTTTGGAAGAAAACCTTTGGGAAATGTTTTGTTTCAAACTCTCTGACCCTAAAACACAAAGTTTTATTGTTTGAAAACATATCTTGTGAATCCTATAGATTAATGCCTTACTAAAACATCTTTACACCACATAAAATGATACCTTGTTTTGAAAATGGTATATGAAGTGAAACCTTTTACAAATAACTTTGCCACTTTGTAAAATGACCATTAGTTGTCTTCAAATGTTTATGACCCATTAGAAACCACTTTTACAAATAAAACAACCCTTTTGCATGCTTGCATGTATTGTTTTGTTTTATTATTTTATGTGATGTTTTGCTTGAATGGTAGATTGAAATATTGTTTGCTTGATTGAATTATAGTGACTTGAAGTGTGTGAACATTGCAAAGATCAAGAAGTGAACTTATACCCTCTACCAAAAAGGCAAGTGATGCTTCATACTTTGTCCCATTACTTTCACTATGCATTAGTGATTTTTCTAAGTAAAACTTGCATGGAATTTTGGCTAAGTATAAACCTTGCTATGGGAAATCCTAGTAGATGAAACCTTAGTAGAAATTTTCCTAAGTTAAAGATCCCTACTACTATCATGCTTAGCTTAGATAATAGCAAACAAGGGTGGAATATACATTCATACTATGGAAAAATTTCTAAGTCTGAGGACTTGTTTTTTTGTTTAATAAAACAACTAAGTTAATGAATCACCTGGGTGGAATGGTAATTGCTTGGTGGTTTTTGGTTGAGTGGTTACACAAGGCCCATGTTTATGGTTTACCTTGTGTATCTCACTTGTGGATGGCCACCCAGGAACAAAGAGATTTGAGATGTCAAATGTTGAGAAGCTTCAAGTGCAGCCACTTGGCATTATGGGCTCTGCCTGGATCACATAGGTTGCTAGAACTTAGCCATTTGGATAGTTGGTGGTAGTGGGATGATAGGTTGGAGCGCGTCCATTTGGTCTAAGGAAAGGCTTCTGAAAGGTCCTGTCTTGGGAAACCAAGTCTGGTGGGGAAAGTGCACAACCTCTGCAGAGTGTAAAATCTAAGTACTTAGCCATGTCCCTGGTAAAGGACAAATTGAGCATCAAGACATGGAAGCAATCAAGAATCTCATCATCCAAATTTCTAAGTTAAAAAATTGTGGATGAACAAGGGTTAAAGGATTTTCAATCTTTGATTGGGAGATGCCTTGGGAAAGATTATTTTGTCAAGCAAAAACTTAGTGTTTTCAAATGATAAGGAAAAACCTATTTTGAGCAATGCAAGCCTCAACTCCACTTAGCCAAAAGCATATAGATGATAGACTCCACTATACTACCATAGTATCACTTGCCAATACAATTCAAATGTATTGACCCTTGTGGCTATAACTTTTATGTTGCAGGTTTGATTGATTTAGTGAAGTGTGTTGATTAGGATTACAAAGTCTGCAACCAACATGTCTGCCTGTGGCACTTTGAAGATGAAGGACCCCATGCTTAGAGATATTCTGCTGCAATGTAATGTAATAGCCAAATGAGCTATGTAAGATGTAATAAAATTATGTTATTCCTGGTTATAAAGTTGTATTATGACCTTTGTTTCTTGATATTACATCTTAACTGTGGATGCTAGCTATTGATCCAGGGACTAGCATTGTAATCACAGGGGACTCTACCTTATTAAAGGTTGGGAACCTTACACTTACACTACTTGATACCCAATCCTAGTTTTACTTGCAAGCTTAGTATTTTATTTCTTTATCAAAGATTTCTATTAGAGTTTACTTAGTGGCAAGTAGATTTTAGAAAAATATTTAAAGGTAGCATAAAGATCATAAAACTTGATCTAAGTTAGATAATCTTGATTTCATCCTTAGGCATGAGATTGAACTTAGATCATTCACCCTGGTTTACCACCCCTCAATAGTGTTCACCCTCACTTGTAGATGCGAGTGCTAAGCATAAAACTTGATCACTTTAGATGGGAATACTTGGTGAAAATGTTTATGAAAACCTTAGAATGATGAGTCATTCTACTGAAATGTTTTGACATGTGTTCTTGAACACCAGATGATTTTTATGATGAAAATATTGAGACATGAGCCTTAGCCCTTCATAAAACTGATGGGTGTTCTGGATGCGATAACATACTAATTCTACCATAAACCATAATACCCGAAATTTGGGTAGGGCTTGACTGGAAATTATATACCTTAGTATGGGTTCCCTTGCGGCCAAGGTTTGAGTTGAGGCTACCTTGTGAAGATTATCCACCTGTGTAGTTCCCAAGATGACAGTTGGTCATGGTTGGGAGGCCAAACTCACATGAGAGGTGCATATACTAGGGCGTGTAATTGAAAGGTTAGGATTGATTATCCGCATACTGAGTATGGTGAATTCAAGATTGTTCCTAACGGATGTATCGACTATTGTGGTGATAGTGTACCACCTCTACAGAGTGTCAAACTATTCCAATAGCCGCGTCCGCGGTTATGGATAGTTGGAGTGGCCATACTGTTCCGTCGTCAGATGTTTTCAAAATGACTTATGAAATGAATCATGACTTTGACTTGACCACAACCGGGTTGTGATATGAAAATTAAAGTTCCTACTTAGGTGTTATAAAACTTTCAACTATCTTTCTTTGCTTCTGAACTTAGTTAAGGTAAATCTGGATTTTTGGAAAACAACTAGAGCTTAGTATCTCCTACTCAAAACCACTTCACTTGTTAGTATTAGTTTGCGAGTACTTAAAGAGTACCCATGGCTTTGTCCCTGGCTATTCCCGTGGCAAGACTATGAAGAGGACTATCAGGAGGATGGATCGCAGGAAGGTTACGATAACTAGGATCATGTCCCATCGTCAGCATTGCCTGTGACCATGAAGATGGATTCTTGCCTACGCTACCGTTATTATTACGTTATTCCACTACTTGAATTGTATTAAGACTGGATCATGAGATCCTTTATTTGTTGTAAGACCTTATGTATGGTTTATAATGGATGATGTACTATGATATCCAATCTGTTATGTCTCAGAAAAATGGTAATCCTGGGATTGCGATGTATGGCATAACAGGCATCTGGGATTAAAAATTCGGGTGTTGACAAGTTGGTATCAGAGCCATCCTGACCATAGGAGACCGTAGTTTAGAATGGACGTCTGAATCAAAAACTTAGTTTCAAAACCAAGGAAGTGAGTATTTATGAAAACCTATTCTCATTCTTACCACTTAGATTCTTTCATGAAAATTCTTGTTCCTCAAATATTCTTCCATACTTACATAAAATTTGACACACTTGATCTCTCTACTAACTTACTCATCCTATATTCTTATAGATGGACATGAAGTATAGAAAGTTTTATCAGTTGGGGAATGGAGGAGACCTCATCTTTGAGCGTGACTTGGACCAGTTGTCGGAAATGCTGGAGTGTCCGCACCTCGAGTTCTTTAGAGCTCAGCTCAACGATTAGGAAGGAGAGGAGTTGCAATGGCTGATTGTTGCAAGTCTCCGAGGAAAGATTGAAGCCCCCACTTCAGCGGGAATTCAGTTAACCATCAGAGAGAACAGCTAGCTCGATGGACATGCCAGGGCCACGCAAGAAGCTCTCTCATGCCTCTGTGGGCAGAGTATCAATCAGATCAAGGGTACCCGCTTTAGTTCTATCCAAGGCATTATGTTATGGGACAGCCACTGGAGGCCCCGTACCATCATGAGATGAAGACTCAATTGGACCACCTCAGCTTCATGATGTATGACCGTAAGAAGGATTTAGACAATGCCCCCTCCTACGCCAACCACAAGTACGCAATCGCCTGTAAGGATCGACTATTGCCATGCTAGTGAAGGATCGCCATCTTGTCGCCACGACAAGAAGGAGCGCATCATTGCCTGTCTTTGCCATAGGATCACAGAGCTGGAGGAGGCTGTTGTCAACACCCGGATTTTTAATCCCAGATGCCTGTTATGCCATACATCGCAATCCCAGGATTACCATTTCTGCGATACATAACATATTGGATATCATAGTATATCATCCATTACAAACCATACAGGTCTTACACAAATAAGGATCTCATGATCCAGTCTTAGTACAATTCAAGTAGCGGTATAACGTAATAATACCGATAGCATAGGCAAGGCTCCATCTTCATGGTCATAGGCAATGCTGAATATGGGAGATGATCCTAGTTGTCGTAACCTTCCTGATGTTTGTCCTCTTGATACTCTTCTTCATAGTTTGGCCACGAGAATAGCCAGGGACAAAGCCATGAGTACTCTTTAAGTACTCGCAAACTAATACTAACAAGTGAAGTGGTTTTGGAATAGGAAGTATTAAGCTCTAGGGTTATTTTGCAAAAAGACATGTTTACCTTAACTAAGTTCAGAAGCAAAGAAAGCTAGTTGAAAGTTTTATAACACCTAAGTGGGAAATTGAATTTCATATCACAAACCTGTTGTGGTCAAGTCAAGTCATAAATCATTTCATAAGTCATTTTGAAAACATCTGACGACAGAACAGTATGGCCACTCCAACTGTCCATAACCGCAGACGCGGCTATTCGAATAGTTTGACACTCTGCAGAGGTGGTACACTTTCACCACAACATTCGATACATCTGTCAGGAACAAATCCTGAATTCACCTTACTCAGTATGCGGATAATCAATCCTATCCTTCCAATTACACGCCCTAGTATAGGCACCTCTCCTATGAGTTTGGCCTCCCAACCATGACCAACTGTCATCTTGAGAACTGCATAGGTGGACAATCTTCAAAAGGTAGCCTTGGCTCAAACCTTGGCCGCAAGGGATCCCATAATAAGGTATATAAATTTCCAGTCAAGCCCAACCCAAATTTCGGGTATTGTGGTTGTACGGTAAAATTGGAATGGTATCGCATCCAGACAACCATAAGTTTTATAAAGGGCTAAGGCTCATGCCATAACATTTTCATCATCAAAATCATCTGGTGTTCAGAAACACATGTCAAAACATTTCAATAGAATGACTCATCATTCTAAGGTTTTCATAACCATTTTCACCAAGTATTCCCATCTAAAGTTGATCAAGTTTTATGTTTGGCACTAGCATCTACAAGTGAGGGTAAACACTAATGCAGGGTGATAAAAAGTGTGAATTAGCTAAGTTCAATCTCATGCCTCAATATGACATCAAGATTATCTAACTTAGGCCAAGTTTTATGCTCTTTATTCTACCTTCAAATATTTGTATATTGTCTACAAGTCACTAGGCAAACTCAAAGAGAAAGCTTTGATAAAGAAATAAAATTCTACGCTTGCAAGTAAAACTAGGATTAGGTATCATCAAGTGGGTATAATCACATATGCTTAAAGCATCTAGTATCATGCAAGTCTTAGCTTGCCAAGTCATCTGGTAGTATTAGGCTTGCTAAGATATTAGTATAAGCTTCCCATGTGCAGAGCAGTGGTTGAAGTTCTCCTCGGCTTCTTCCTCGTAGTATCCTCCGTCCTCCTCATATCCTTGATCGGTACTATCGTCTATAAATAAATATGAGGTAAACAAAACCAAACAATGCTTAACTATTTCTATTTATCACACCAAGGTTTTCACTAGATGATCTAATATCATCACAAGCATTATAACCATTAGGGCAAATAGTTTTATTTCCTTTATTTTAGAAAAGTAATTTCTACTCACACTGTGTTTGGATGTATGAATTTTAGCTTGGAATTGAATTGGTCTAGAAATTCAAAATCCATGTTGGAAAGGACGTGGACTACAATTCCACTTATGGTGTTTGGATGCATATGAAATTTTTGCTCGGAATCATAGGCTAGCACCCAATTCTAAATCCTGTTTGGATGTGCAGGCCATGGAATTGAAAATTTTGTTCAGGTTTGGCAATACGACCTTGTCTACATGTATACAAATAGTTGTGTATATTTGATGTATATCTCACATCATAGAGACAGAAATTGATTTTTGACCTTTCAGTCTTCCACATCTGCAATTTCAAAGAACATCCCGTGAGCCATAATTTCAAAGAAACATCCACAGTACTCCCTACCCACAATCTGGAGCAGCTCACCTTGGGGAGGAAAACAAGAGGGCAAGGAAGTGGAGGGGGGAGAAATCCATGGCCTTTGCCCTACTCCCGTCGTTGTCCTCCCTCCTCTTTCCCCTCCGATCGCTGCTTCCTTGCTCGATCTAGGGTTTCGGGAGGGGAAGTAGAGGGGTGGAAGCCATGGCCGCCGCCAGCAAGCTCTACGTGTGCGGGAAGGAAAACAAGAGGGGAGGACTAGGGATGGGAAGAGGAGACGGAGGGGAGACTCACCGCTTCTGCTCGCAGCCAGCCTCTGTCTACCGCTTCATCAAGAGGATGAACTGCATCATGGGCTGAGATTCCGAGCCTTTCCGAGCTGCTGCGCTCGGAAACGATAGAATTTTTTTATGAGGGGGCAGGCCGGTCTGGAATTGGTGGGACATTTCCACGGTGCAATTATTAGGCCATCCAAACTGATGAATTCGTTCGGGCCATTTCCAAAAGCCCAATTCCGAGCCCCAATTGATAAATCCAAACACAACGTCATTGAAAAACTACTTAAGATTTAATATTCTCCAACTAAAACATGGGATCATGTTGACACATGTCATCACCACATATTTCAGTACTTGGGAATGTGATTTAAAGTGGTGTCACAGTTTAATAAGGTTTAACCTTTTTATTTTAATTAATTAAAGTGACTAGAAATTCCTATGGGGCATTCTTTTATCTATTGATCATTATTTCTGCAAGTAAACCTATATATTTTTATATATTCTGAAAGGTATGGTTAAATGTGACTTTTGAGAGTTGGAATCAACTCAAAATCTTTTATGGTTGAATTTTGAAAAATGTTTGAATGCAGAAAAGCTTTTGCCTTGTTATTTTTACTATAGAAGATCTACAAATCCAACTGGTTTGAATCCAACGGTCTTGGATTAAGCACTCCAGTACCTTTCTAACAAAATGGGTTTCATGCATTTTTGTTACGTGAATTGAGCTGGGTTGATTTTTGAATCTAGGTACAGAACTGAGTTTGAAACTAAAAGAATAAACCTAAATTTGAATTATTGGGTCGCGCGGGAGGTTAATTGGGCCGGCCCACTATGCACAGCACGCGCACGGGCTGGATAAGTGGCTGTCCCCACTCGTCAGTGAGACATAGGGTGCGAAGTGCAGGCGATTAGGGCCGTGCGATCTAACTCTAATCCAATGGCTGTGGTTCATCATCCATTCCTGAACAGGACGCGGCAAGGTCGAACCCTAGCGCTGCCAGTGGGGGTCAGTGGGGGCTTACCGGGGCTCCGGTGATGGTCGGCGATTGGGGCGAACGAAGAAGTCGACGACGGTGATCTTCCTGGTATCGGTGGCTCCTCTTAGGGCGTCTCCAATCGACGATGCCCTTCTCCTCTAGCAGCGGCAAGCTCCGGCGAAATTTCGGCCACCTGGTGCTCGCCTTGCTCCAGGGATGAGTGGGTGTGATCAGTGAGAGGTGGGGAGTGAGATGGTGTGCTGAAATCGAATGGGGAAGGCTTCTATTTATAGTGCGGCAAGGGGATCGAAGGGTGTGGGTGGAGCTCGTCGTGGTCGTCTGCACAGCAAGCTAACGGCATGGCTGGGGGTAGGGGACGGTGCGTTGCCTTCTGGCGAAGATCAACAGCTTGATGGCGAGGCGTGGGGCGGTGCAAATTGGCCGGAACACTTCGATGCTCTGGACGGGTCCGACGGGAAATTTAATGGCGCACAGTGTTTACGGTCCGCGCGGCGGCGAACGGGCATGTCCGGGCGGTTCCTGGGGCGGTGGTGATCACGCATGAGGGCGGCGAAGGCGGGGCGCGGTCTGTGCTTGCGTGTCGAGCGCGGCGCTCTGGCATGCTCTCGGCATGGTTGCAGAGAGACTGGCCGCGCTCGTTCTGAGTGGTCCAGTGGCTGGCAAGGCTTGCGCCTTTGGGCGAAGTGGCGATGGCTTGTGTCCCAGACAAGGTGGCTAGGATCCTAGCTTGCTGTGGAATTGGGGTGGCAAGTTAGGCTCGGCATGGTCACCATTGATGGCTATGGCATGCTCACAGTGGTGCTAAAGCTTGTTAATTGAGCTAGATCATTGTCAACACCCGGATTTTTCAATCCTAGATGCCTGTTATGCCATACATCGCAATCCCAGGATTACCATTTTTGCGAGACATAACAGAATTGGATACCATAGTACATCATCCATTACAAATGATACATAAGTTCTTACACGAATAGGGATCTCATGATCCAGTTCTTAATACAACTTCAAGGAGCAGAATACGTAATAGTAAAGGTAGCGTAGGCGAAGCTCCATCTTCGGGGTCACAGGCAATGCTGACGATGGGAGATGATCCTAGTTGTCGTAACCTTCCTGGGGTCCATCTTCCAGGTACTCCTCTTCATAGTCTGGCCATGGGAATAGCCAGGGACAAAGCCATGAGTACTCTTTAAGTACTTGCAAACTAATACTAATAGGTAAAAGGGGTTTTTGGATAATAGGACACTAGGATCTAGGGTTGTTTTGCAAAAGCCAGATTTATCTCTACTAGGTTCCAAGGCTAGTCACAATTTTATAACTCCTAAGTGGGAACTTTTATTTCATATCACAACTCTGTTGTGGTCAAGTCAAAGTCTCAATTCATTTCACAAGTCATTTTGAAAAAGTCTGACGGGGGAATAGTATGACCACTCCAACTGTCCATAACCGCGGACACGGCTATTCGAATAGTTTGACACTCTGCAGAGATTGTACACTTTCACCACAACATTCGATACATCCGTCAGGAACAAATCTTGAATTCACCATACTCAGTATGCGGATAATCAATCCTAACCTTTTAATTACACGCCCTAGTATAAGCACCTCTCCTGTGAGTTTGGCCTCCCAACCATGAACAACTGTCATCTTGGGTACTGCACAGGTGGACAATCTTCACAAGGTAGCCATAGCTCAGACCTTGGCCGTGACGGAACTAATACTAAGGTATATAAGTTTCTAGTCAAGCCCTACCCAATATTCGGGTATTGTGGCTGTACGATAAAATTGGAATGGTATCGCATCCAGACAACCATCAGTTTTATAAAGGGCTAAGGCTCATGCCTCAACATTTTCATCACCAAGATCATCAGGTATTTAGAAACACATGTCCAAAACATTTCAATAGAATGATCCCTCATTCCAAGGTTTTCATAACCATTTTTCCACCAAGTATTCCCATCTAAAGTTGATCAAGTTTTATGCTTAGCACTAGCATCTACAGGTGGGGGTAGTACTGATGAGGGGTGGTAAACTAGTGGGGTTTCAACTAAGTCCAACCTTATATCTTAGGCTGATATCAAGGTTTCTAACTTAGGCCAAATTTTATGCTCTTTATGCAACCTTCAAATATCTTTCTAGTATCTATAATTCACTTAAGTAAACTCTAAGTAAGCTTTGATAAAGAAATAAAGTATAAAGCTTGCAAGTAAAACTAGGATTGGTTTATCAAGTGGGTGTGATCACATATGCTTAAGGCATATAGTAGGCATAGTAATAAGTAGGGGTTTGTTGCATCAGTAGGGTATCTTGCAAGTGTTAGCTTGCATAAATGTCAATATAAGCTTGCATAGGTATAGCATCAGCTTGCTAAATTGCAAGTGTTAGCTTGCACATTCACTAGTAGTATTAGGCTTGCCTTGTGCAGAGCAGTGGTTAAAGTTCTCCTCGGCTTCTTCTTCGTAGTATCCTCCTTCCTCCTCGTATCCTTGGTCAGTACTAGCGTCTATGAATAAATACAAGGTACACAATCACCAAACAATACTTAACTACTTGCAATCATCACACACAAGGGTCCTATAGATGATCTAGCATCATCTCTAACATTACAAGGTTAAGGCTTGATTTAATTCCTTTTATTTATAGAATACTAATTTCTACTCATTGAAAAACTACTTAAGATTTAATATTCTCCAAACCAAACATGGGATCATGTTGACACATGTCATCACCACATATTGTAGTCCATGGGAATGTGATTTAAAGTGGTGTCACAATTTAATAAGGTTTTACCCTTTTATTTTAATTAATTAAAGTGGCTAGTAATGCCTATGGGGCATTCTTTTATTACTTGAACATTATTTCTGCAAGTAAACCTATATATATTTTTATATATTCTGAAAGGTATAGTTAAATGTGATTTTTGAGAGTTGGAATCACCTCAAAAGCTATTATGGTTTAAATTTGAAAAATGTTTGAATGTAGAAAAGCTTCTGCCTTGTTATTTTTACCATGAGTGATCTATAGATCGAAATAAATTGAATCCAACGGGCTTGGATTCAGCATTCACAGACCTTTCCAACAAAATTGGTTTCATTCAATTTGGTGTACTGAATCGATCTGGGTTAATTTTTGAAGTTGGGTACAGAAGTGTGTTTGAATTGAAATGGAAAAAGTTTAATTTGAATAACTGGGCTGCGCGGGAAAAGTTAACGGGCCGGCCTGCTAAGCGCAGTGCTCCCGCAGGATGCTTAAGTGGGTGTCCCCACTCGTCAGTGACACGGGGCTAGGCGAAGCTGTATGAGGCAACGTGGCTCGTTCGATCTAGTTCTAATCCAACGGCTGAGAGTCATCGTCGACGCGAGACAACGCCGGCGAGAACGAAACCTAGCGCGGCCAGTGAGGGGTGCTGGGGGCTCACCGGGGTACGGGCGAGGTTCGGCGAGGCGGGAGAACGACGAAGTCGACAACGGCGAACTCAGGGGTGGTCACGGCAGCTCCTGGGGTGGACGGAATCGATGGCTCCCTTCTTCTCCAGAGGCGGCGGGCTCCGGTGAAATTCCGGCGGGGTGGTGCTCGCCTTGCTCTGAGAACGGTGTGGCACGATCAGTGAGGAGAGGGGAGTGAGATGGTGTGAAGAAATCGAGCGGGGGTGGCCTCTATTTATAGTCGAGCGAGGGGACCATCGGGGCGCATGGTGAGCTCGTCGGGGGGATGTTACAGGGGGCTAATGGCATGGACAAGGGTAGGGGACGGTGCTGTGTCTCCTGGCGATGCTCAACAACATGGTTTCGAGGCGTGGGGCGGTGCGGCTTGGTCTGGAATGGGCGATGCTCTGTGCGGCAGAGGCGGCGTCTTCGACGGCGGGCGGTGGCTACACGACACGGGGCGGCAAACGGGGATGTCTGGCGGTCTCCTGGGTTGGTGGAGATCGTACGTGCACGCGGTGAGGGCGGCGCGCGGTCTGTGGGCGCTGGTCGAGGGTGGTGCTCGGGGGCACGCTCAGCATGGTCTCTGGTGGTCTAGGCGCGGTTCTTGCGCGTGGTCCAGGGCTTGGCAACACTCGCGGCTGGGACAGTGAGTGGCGGTGGACGGTGGGCTGCCTCCCAGACATGCTGGCTAGGCTTGCTGCTGCTCCTAGCTAGCTGTCGACTATGGAGTGGCAAGGGGGTGCTCAGCTGTTCACCATTGATGGCAATGGCAAGCTCACAGTGGTGCTAGTGCTCGGCTAATTTTCCTAGATTATCTACTGAGCTGGTTATGAGCTAACTAGGGAACAAGTTAGGCAAGAATCACTGCTCACAATAGTGTGTGATGTTTGTTTGATTTGTGTCTGCAACCTGTTTGATGAAATGGCCGCATGAAATCAAGTTTTGAATTTTGAAAAGATTTTTGGTGGGTTTGCTAGATTGGTGCTGGTGAGTCTGCAGATGCTTGGGTTTTGAAAGTTGAGCTTGTTTGAGTGGTTTTTGAAAAAGTGGGATCTTCCCATATGATAAAGATTCAATTTTGAATTGTCATTTAAACTATGAATTTGAAAGTTTTTGGATGATCACAAAGTGGGCCTTGATACTTTGTTATGAGTACATTCAAGGGGTGCAAAGATCCAGAAAAGTTTCTGTTAGGTTCTGAAAGTTTGAGACAGACAAAGTAGGCATGAGAGTTAAATTGGTCAAAGTGACCATTCAATTAATATATTTGTTTTGATTTACTTGTCTTTAGTAAAAGTGTGGGAAATGTTTTAGATGATGTTTATTTCACCTAAGAAACATTTTACAAGCAATGAAACAAACAAACAAACAAGGTGGTTTTAAAAGAATTCAAAATCAATGCATACACATATGCATGCATTCATAATTTTTTAGAAAAGTTTTTGTTAACCCTAAGTTTGATGATTAGAGTTTGATGATCCAAGCTTAGTATTTTTTTGGGATGTTACAATCATCTACTGAGAGTGTAGTGTGAGCTATAGAGGGAACAAGGTAGGCCAAAATCACTGCTCCTAATAGTGTTTGATGTTTGTTTGTTTGCTTATTACAAGGTGTTTGATGAAATGGCCGAAAGATATTCAAATTTGGTGGTTGTGTTGGTTACATACTAGGGAGTCTCTGGTTAGTTGGATTGGTCAAGGTGCACTGGTTTGGTTGGGTTTTGAGAATGTGGGATCTTCACATATGAATCAGATTCAATTTTGAATTGTGATTTGAATCAAGTTGCCAAATGTTTCTGTAAGTTTGAAAGGTGGGATTTGATTCACTTTTACTTGGTCTTGCAAGGGGTGAAAAGAAATGGAAAAGTTTCTGTTGGAAATATTGGATTAGAAACACTCAAAGTGGTCTAGTGAGCAAGATTGGCAAAAATGACCATTTTCCTTATTTGTTTTGTTTTTGATTCTCTTGATTTGTTTCTGCTTGGAAATGTTTTAGATGATGTTGTTTTCATATTTAATCCATTCCTTGCTATTTAGATCAATCACACAAGTCCATTCATTCATGCAATCATCACAGACACACATGCATTCATAAAGATTTTAATTAACAAAAGTTTTTGTTAACCCTAATTTTGGTGATTGGAAATTGATAATCATTGTTCAACATTTTTGGGATGATACAAACCTTCCCTCCTTAAACAAAATATTGTCCCGAGATTTGAGAAAGAAGAGGAAGAAAACTAGCATTTAAAAAGATCGAGAAACTCCGTCTTCACGTGATATTCTCGCTCCCATGTAGCTTCTTCTTCAGTGTGGTTACTCCACTGAATCTTGAGAAACTTGATGCTTCGGGTTCTGGTGGTTCTGAAAGCTTCCTCCAAAATACGGATGGGTACTTCGGGATACGTCAGGTCATCGTTGATCTCTATGGTGCGGTGATCAATGTTCTTGAAAACCTTAGTCTTCTCCGGAACTTCAAGGCATTTGCAAAGTAACGATATATGGAACACATTGTGCACTACTGACATCTCCTCGGTAGTTCCAATTGATACGATACATCTCCTTGACGATTCAGAATCTTGAAAGGTCCAATATATCTAGGGGCTAACTTTCCTTTGAGTTGGAAGTGCTGCATTCCTTTCAAAGGCGACTCTTTGAGATACACAAAATCTCAGAATCTTGAAAGGTCTCGACGTCTCTTTTCGGCCTAACTCTTCTGTCTTGACTGGGCGGTCTTCAGGTGCTCACGGATCTTGTGAACTTTCTCTTCTGCTTCTCGTAGGATGTCGGGTCCGAAAATCTGACTCTCTCCTACTTCTGACCAATTCAAAGGGGTGCGACACTTCCTTCCATACATGAACTCAAATGGGGCCATTTGCAAACTAGCTTTATAACTGTTGTTGTAAGAAAATTCTGCGAAAGGCAGACAGTCTTCTCATTTAGATCCATACTCTATCACACATGCTCTCAACATATGTTCGAGTATTTGATTTACTCGCTCCATTTGTCCATCGGTTTGAGGGTGATGCGCGGTGCTGAAATCCAGTCTTGTTCCTAGTCCTTCCTGGACTTTCTTCCAAAATCTTGAGGTAAACTGAGTTCCTTGATCCGATACGATGTTCTTGGGGACTCCGTGCAAACTGACGATTCTAGCGATGTATAAGTCCGCTAGCTTCGAACTCTGGTAAGTGGTCTTGACTGGTAAGAAATGGGCTACCTTGGACAATCTATCAACTATGACCGAAATAGAGTCATTTCCTCTACTAGACGTAGGCAATCCGGTGATAAAGTCCATTCCAACGGAATCCCATTTCCATTCCGGAATCTTCAATGGTTGCAACAGTCCTGCGGGTCTCTGATATCCCGCCATAACTCTCTAACAAATATCACACTTGGTGATATAGCTTCCGATTTCTCTATTCATCTTATGCCACCAAAATTGCTCCTTTAGATTATTGTGGATATACCAAATGGGTATACCTACGACATAGTCTCATACCGGCAAGCCCGGGTGGCCCACAGTTGGTGGTTAGGCCTATGGCATAACTGGGCGGCCCAGTTGCTGATAGGAAGACGGAGGTCCAGTAGGGATGAAGGAAGGCGACGTGCCACTGCCTTAGATGGAAGCTGGAGCCTTGGAGGACACGAAGACTAGTTAGTGTTAGTCTAGGACTCAGAATCAGATTCGACTAGGACTCTCCATGTAACTGTAGGTCCTGGCGCCCTTATAAGCTGGCCTACGGGAGCTTTAGGGCAGATAACAACAAGTGCATAGCACTACCCGCACACAGCGAACCCCCCAATCCTGTAACTCGGCGTATTGCTATTATAGTGATTTATAGCAGGAGTAGGATCTCGCCACCATCGTGAGATCTGAACCTGGGTAAACTGTGTCAAGCCGACCCAGACGCTCTCCGTCTCCCCCACGTCTCTAAACTCGTCGTTGGTATACCCCTATGCCGTACGTGTCGACAAAACCACGACACAGATCCTGATACATCTTTGTCCCTCCGGGGTGGATAGAATAAAGAGTATCATGGGCCTCCTTCAAAATAACTTCTTTCAACTCTGAATCTGATGGTACACAGAGACGTCCTTTGTACCACAAAACTCCTTCTTCATCCTCGGTGAATCCGGGTACTTTGCCTGTACCAATACGACGTTTGATTCCGTTGATACTAGCATTCCCTTTCTGATCCTCCTTGATCTGACTGATCAAAGTGGGATAAAGTTCTATGCTAGCCAAAAATCCATCACTTACTAATTCCATTCTAAAATCTTTCATCTCTTTGTGCAAACTTGGTTGCTCCTTCAGAATCATGGAGTTCAAGCGGCACCGCAATCTGCTAAGGGCATCTGCTACCACATTGTCTTTATCGGGGTGATATTGAATGTCTAGATCATAGTCCTTGATTAGCTCAACCCATATTCTATTCAGCTCCTTCTGAGTGAATATATACTTCAGGCTCTTGTGATCCAAAAATAAATCTCGCAACGGTTTCCCATGAGATAATGCCTCCATGTCTTCAGGGCTAGAACTACGGCTGCTAGTTCAAGGTCATGGGTAGGATAATTTTGTTCATGCTGCTTCAGTTGTCTAGATAGATAAGATATGACTTCTCCTTCTTGCATTAACACACATCCGAGTCCAATCTTGGATGCGTCACAATACACATCAAAGGGCTTCATAATATCCGGCATGATGAAGATTGGGGCTGAAATCAATCTCTTCTTGAGTTCTTGAAAACTCGCTTCACATTTGTCCAAACATTCGAACTTCTTATCCTTATTCAACAATTAGGTCATGGGTCTGGCGATAGTCGAGAATCCTTCAACAAACTTGCGGTAGTGTCCCGCTAATTCGAGAAATGCACGAACTTGGGTTTGAGTGGTTGGGGCTTGCCAATCTTGAACATCCTTCAGCTTTTGCAGGGTCAACGACAATTCCTCCGGCTGATACGATATGTCTAAGGAATCCTACCTCGTGTAAACAGAATTCACATTTGCTAAACTTGGCATACATCTGATGCTCTCTAAGGGTTCCAAGAATGGTCCTTAGGTGCAACTCATGTTCTTCTTCTGATTCGGAATAAATCAGAATGTCATCAATGAAAACCACGACAAACTTATACAGGAAGTCCATAAAAATCTTATTCATGAGGTTCATGAAATAAGCGGGGGAGTTGGTTAATCCAAAAGACATGACAGTGTACTCGTATAATCCATATCTGGTGATAAAGGCAGTCTTTGGAATATCCTCTGCGCGAATCTTGAGTTGATGATAGCCAGTTCTAAGATCAATCTTAGAAAACACTTTGGCACCAGTCAACTGGTTAAACAGGTCTTCTATCTTTGGCAACGGGTACTTGTTCTTGATGGTGACATCATTCAACTTCCGATAATCCGTACATAAACGGTTACCTCCATCCTTCTTGTCCACAAACAAGACAGGTAATCTCCATGGTGACGCACTTGGTTGGATTAGTCCTATCTCCAGCATGGTATCCTGTTGCTTCTTCAGCTCCACTAGTTCAGACGGGTTCATACTATATGGTCTCTGGGCTATGGGTACGGTTCCAGGGATTGGTTCAATGATAAACTTGATATCCCGGTCTGGGGGCATATCGGGCAAAACATCTGGAAATACATCGGGGTATTCACAGACTATCCGGACTTGGTCAATGGTTGGTTAGGCTATACTCTTGTTGCATTTGAATTGACGGGGCAAGGTTTCAGATACATGCTCTACTGATATTCCGGCTGTACTGGTCATGGTTATGGCTTTCTTGGCACAGCTGATTAATCCTTTATGTTTGGACATCCAATTCATTCCTAGTACTACTTCCAAACCTTTAGTTCCAAGTACTATTAGATTACCATAAAAATCTATGCCATAGATTCAGATAGGTACGGCCTTGCAAATTTGTCTAGCTTTGGTGGTTGAACCAGGTATTTGAACTATCATAGCATGCTTTAATTTGGTTGGTTGAATCTTACTAGTGCCTGCAAATTCTTCAGTAACAAACGAGTGCGATGATCCAAAATCAAACAACACTCTTGCAAGTACCGAGTTAATAGAAAACATACCCAGCACGCCATCTGGCGCTTCTTGGGCTTCTTCAGCATGCATGAGAAAGAGATGGCTGTTCTTGGTGAAGCGAACACGCCTTCTTCTTTGTGGGGCATTTGCATTGGGGCTGCGGCAATCTTCTTGGGTCACTCATTGGAATAGTGACCTTTGGTTCCACACTCATAACAAGTCACTTGGGACTTGTCCTTCGCTATGAGCACATCATTGCTTCCAGTCCTTGGGGCAGTGTTGGTGTTGGGGGCGGCATTGTTGTTGTTGAACTT
This sequence comes from Avena insularis, assembly GCA_023614405.1. Lineage (NCBI taxonomy): Eukaryota > Viridiplantae > Streptophyta > Magnoliopsida > Poales > Poaceae > Avena > Avena insularis. Next base: position 183,213,437 of record CM042687.1, on the reverse strand, counting down.
GGGCGGGGCACGGTTGAAATTGCTGGGGTTCCCGGGGTTATTGTGGTTTCCTTCGGGCCTTGGGTTTCCATAGTTGGGATAGGTCGGACGGTTCATCGGGGGTCTGTTGGTTCTTGGGGCAAATCCTGGAGATGGGTTAGGGCGATACTTTGGTGTATGTGGGTTCCTGGTTGATGCATCATGCGACGCTTGCGGTTCTCATTAGCTTGGTTGATCTTGCCTTCCATATAAATGGTAGAGTCCACTAAAGCTTCAATATCAGCAAAGGGAATATTGACTAACACTGTCTGCATCTCATCGTGCAGACCATTCAGGAATCTCTCCTTCTTCTTGGCTTCACTGTCTATCTCATCAGGTGCATACCTAGCCAATGCCAAGAATTTGTCATGGTACTAAACTGCCGTCATCCTGCCTTGCTTCAGTTCCCTGAATTCATCTCTCATCCTCTTGATCAAACCCGGTGGCACATGGGTTCTGCTAAACTTGACTTTGAACTCTTCCCAAGTCATCATCATCCTCTGATCATTCTTGTGACAGCTGTGCCACCATGCTCTTGCATCTCGAGCCAGATAGTGGGTGGCAAACAGTTCCTTCTCGTTAGCTTCCACTCCTGGAACTTCTAGATTGCTCTCCATGGTTTGCAGCCAATCATCTGCATCTAGGGGCTCTTCAGACTTAGTGAAAACGGGTGGATTGGTGTTCTAGAAATTCTTGAGCTTAGATCCATGGTTGTCCTGATTTCCATGGCCTTGATTGTTGTTGGCCATCTGCGCTATCTATTGAAGGGTGTCTAAGTTGGCTTGACGTTCAGCTCTTTCGACTTCGCGATCTGAAACCAACATTTGCAGGATTTGCTACACTGGGACCGAGGATGAAGTGCTTCCTCTGCGAGGCATCTAAAGATTGAGATAGATCATGAGAAAAGAGGGAAATTTCTAAGGTTCAGGGGTTTTGTGTTTTGAAAAGTTTTCAAAGTTTGACTCATATTTTTCTGGCAACTTGATTTTCATTCATTCATAGCACATGATACAACACACACCACAACAAAGGAAAACATATGGTTTTAAGAACCATTCTATGAAACTACGATATAGTGGGACCAAATACAACTCACTAACGCTAGTGCTCAAGTGATACAACTCCTCTGAGTCGGTGTCCTCATCATCCTCATCATCATCATCGATGAAGGCAAAGTCATACTCATCGATGAAGAAGTCCATGGCCTGATCCTCCAGAAAGTCATCATCATCGCTGAGATAGGAGTAGGGGTTTCCATGAAGGTCTTCCCCTGCATTCTCCGTCTCCTCCAGCTGCATATCCCTCTCGTGGATGGTCTCCTCCAAATCCGTGATCTGGTGGCGAAGACAGGCAATGATGCGCTCCTTCTTGTCGAGCTGACGGCGACGAGACTGGCGATCCTTCACCAGCATGGCAATGGTCTGATCCTTCTTGGCGGCGATGGCGTACTTGTGGTTGGCGTAGGAGTGGGCATTGTCTAACTCCTTCTAACGGTCATACATCATGAAGAAGAGGTGGTCCAATTGAGTCTTCAACTTGTGGTGGTATGGGGCCTCCAGTGGCTGTTCCATAGCATCACGCCTTGGGTAAAACTCAAAGAGGGTACCCTTGATCTGATTTATACTCTGCCCACACAGACGGGCAAGAGCTTCCTGCATGGCCCTAGCAAGTCCATCAAGCCAGTTGTTCTCTCTCAAGGTGAACTGAATTCCCTCTGAGGTGGGGGCTTCAATCTTTCCCTAGAGACTTGCGACAACTAGCCATTGCAGCTCCTCTCCTTCCTGATCGTTGAGCTGATCTCCGAAGAACTCGGGGTGTGGACGCTCCAGCATCTCTGAAAGCTGGTCCAAGTCACACTCAAAGATGAGGTCTGCTCCATTCCCCAACTGATAAAACTTGCTATACTTCACGTCCATCTATAAGAATATAGGATGAGTAAGTTAGTAGAATGATAAAGTGTGTCAAATTTTATGTAAGTTTGCAAGATTTTTGAGGAACATGAATTTTTATGAAAGAGTCGAAGTGATAAGAATGAGAATAAGTTTTCATAAATACTCACTTCCTTGGTTTTGAAACTAAGTTTTTTTATTCAAATGTCCATTCTAAACTAGGGTCTCCTATGGTCAGGATTGATCTGATACCAACTTGTCAACACCCGGATTTTTAATCCCAGATGCCTGGTATGCAATACATCGCAATCCCAGGATTACCATTTTTGCAAGACATAACAGATTGGATATCATAGTACATCATCCATTACAAGCCATAAATAAGGTGTTACACAAATAAGGTTCTCATGATCTCGTCTTAATACAATTCAAGCAGCGGAATAACGTAATAATAACGATAGCATAGGCGAGGCTCCATCTTCATGGTCACAGGCAATGCTAACGATGGGAGATGATCCTTTGCACGAGGGTTCGTAGGATCTCAGAGTTTAAGGCTGTGGTTAGATTTATATCTTAATTACTTTCCTGTAGTTACGGATGTTTGTAGGGGGTTTAATCACAAGTATGTATTAGTCCTAAGAAGGGCGGTATGTTAGCATAGGTTCACCCACACAACACTTACAAACACCAGTGAAGAGTACTCAGCTATTTGAAGCGAAAGCACTTGACAGAATTCCTATGTGTCATCGAGAACGTTTGGTCCTTATAATTATTTCCACCGGCTTGTCCTTTGCTAAGAAAGGATTGGGCCACTTTCTCCATTTGTTCGTTACTTCTGTTTCTTGCTCTTTGTTTTGTTGCCTTGTTAGAAAACCACTAAAATCCGTTTGCTAAGTATTCACAGGGATTTCCTGCTCCATACCACTATTCAGCACCTTCTGCTCCTCATTGGGATTGACACTCCTATTTATCGAAAGTACTACGATACACCCCCTATACTTGTGGGTCATCACTCATAGAAGAGAGCAACTCACCATTATATAACTTAGCTTGCAACCAAGTACAACAGTCACAATAGAGATGCATAAAGATAAATCATAATTGGAATTGGCAAACTTGTTCTTGGTCAGAGAACACCTGGCAAACAGATTCACAAAAGCTTTTTGTAGAAGTTTCAAAACAGGAACACTCTTTGCTCAAAAAGGTTTTTCACAAGTGAAGGCTTTCAAAGTAATACTCAATAGATAAGAGTTTTATGCAAACAAGGAAGATGAAGAACATGATTGAATAAATCACCGTATAATGCTTTAAACATAACAACTCAAAAGCTTGCTGGAGGTAGAGAGGAAGTAGGTTTACTAACTTAACTTGGAAGTGGGATAAAGGTCCCTTCTTAGAGGGTAGAAGGGATTACAAGTCATAAAGAGCTTTCAAAAGATTATGGTACTTACTAGCTTTGAGCCCTTATTGCCCCTACCATAAGCATCTTGATATGATTAAGGTTAAAGTGAACAAAGATGGAGTATATGCTTGACAAAATATAAGTTGGAAATCTCATGTCCCTTGAATATGAGGGCCACTCCTCATGCATACTGAACTTTGGGTCCAGGTAAGTTCTTGTCATTGTAAGTATTTGCATATCATTGAGAACCGCCAACGGGGTACCCCTTGCACATGGTACATGAACTTTCCCATAACCAAAATGACAAGGCAAGCAGACAATGAGCATCTCAGCAATCTTTTTATTTACTATGCATATAGCTTTTTATTGAGGATGCTTCATAGATGACTCACTATGGTGATGCTGCAAGTTTCCACCATGATTAAGCATGGATTAGGCTAGCGGCCCAGGCGTTTCTCTAACATAGAATACAAACTCCATGAACTTACAAGTTCCCTCTTTATTTCACACCGTTGACATCCATAGACAAAAGAGCACAATATCTAATGTGTACAGAGTACAAGTGCAATGTTGAAAACATTCCCCGTGACAGCACGGTTCTTCTAATTCCAACATATAGATGCAAGCATATACAACTTCGATGTTCATAATGGTTCAAGTCTATTAGGGGCAAGTAATAAAGTGTGCCATCAAGTTCGTGAGAGCTTTACTAACTAGTTTTCACATAACAAAATACTTTTTAATTCGAAAGGTAGATGAAACTTGAGAATTTGCTTGGAATAGCAAAAGTGCTACTAGGTAGATATGGTGGACACAAGTGGCAAAAGTTTTGGTTCAAAGGATTTTGGAAACATGAGAAGTATACCTTCTCAAAATAGGTTTTTGGCTAGCAAGGCTGGGTAGCAAGCAAGAGAGTTGAAAGAAACAAGAAAACATCCAAGTAATAAAGCCAAACATGCAATCTTCCTTGAAGACACAAAATAATCTTAAATAAAGAATACTAAGCTTATGAGCCAACAAGAAAGAAAAGAAATGATACCAAATACCTATAAGCTTTTTCTTTCTTTCTTTTTCTTTCAAATTAATGCCACTGACCAGAACTCGGTTTGCCAAAACCAATTTAAATCCACTTGATGATCCCAAAGTGGTCCCAATACTGAACAACAAGATCCATCATATAATAGAGATTGCAAACTAAAAATAAGAAGTGCAAAAAGTAAAAGATGGGACTTCTCATTAATATTCCAACAAAGGCACTCATACCAAGGGATACATAGATAATCAACTAAGGAGAGATACTTCCACATGCAAACCAAACTATAAGATAACCTCTCTACCACATATATGAATCCACTAAAAAGGTAAAAGATAAAGATAATGGTGGTGATACCGCGACACTCCCCCAAGCTTGGAACAAGCCAAGGGGATGCCAAACCTGATGACGAATTACTCCTTTGGTGGTGGTGTTGTTCTCTTGTCATCATAAAACTTCCATTAGTGGTTCCCCATCCAAAAAGGATGTCCTTGTCTCTGCAATCCTAAAACTAGTAGCTGAGCTTATGCGATCAAATCTAGCCTCATACTCACACTTTTGATTCTGTATGTCATAGAGTTGTGCTTGCAATTGATTGGTGGTCTGTTAGACTAAGAAGATCTCTTCTCGAATCTCAGCAACTTCCCCTTCATGCTTGGTGATGAGTTCTGAACTTATCTTGTGAATAACATCCACTTCGCGTTCTGCCATCTTCTTGTACCTGAAAACTTCTTGTTCCAACGCTTCCATCCTGTCTTCTAGACTACCTTCTCATTTAGGGTCTTGAACTTCTTTCATCTATACCTTCCCCTCTTTGAGGATCAACTCTTTGGGATCAATCCTCAACTCATGCATGTACGGGTTGAGGACATCCGTAGAGGAATCCTCCGTGGGTGATCCAGAGGAAGACACTGAGGCTCCAAATCTAAGAATTTTCCTGACAGAAACAGATCGAAACGAAAACACGACAAGAACACGATGCACGAACCTCGGGGGATCTGGGGGGTTATATATTACGAAGTTTCAATGCATAAGGAAGTTTTTGACACGGAAATGAGGTGGAGTCGGAGCTCGAGGAGGGGACACCCCCCTCAGGTGCGGCCAGGCTGGGCCCGCGCCTGGGGTGGGTTTGTCCACCCCGGGCTCCATTTCCTCTTTAGTTCCATCTCATAACTTCCCTGATGTATTAAAAACATCAAAAATATAAAAAGATTGGGGTTTCACGAACCTTCAGTTTTCACCACTTTTACCTATTGAAAGATGAACTCTGCAGATTCCTTTTCTCTTTCTTCTAAGAACTTCCCTCATCCAAAACCCTTGCACAAACTCAATGACAACATTAGTGTAAGCAAAAACAATAACCCTTTGGTAAATACTTCAACTGAAAACCCATCAAAACAAAAGCTTCCGTAAGAGGCAAATGCAAATGACGGCAGAAATCTGTCAAAACAGACCAGCAGGTAAAGATTGATTTTTCCGAAGACCTTCTGTTGCTCAAATCAAAAAGTGCAGAACTGATGAAAGATGGGTAACAACTTGTAGAACAAGCTCAGAAAAATGCAGCTCCATTGGAAGTACTGAGCTTCCTCATGAATTTTTTTCAATGCAGCACAAAAATCTGTCCCAGGACAACCACTTTTCACAACTCCTCCACTTCACAAAAGTAGTTGAACTTGACATAAAAACCAAAACAAAAAGGATAAGGAGCGGTTATTACAGAGTTAATAACTTCCGAGACTCGACAAAACTCTTGGGTTATCTCCCAACAAGTACTTTTCTTTAATGCCTTTAAGTTAGGCTTGGAACTTCCAAAGATGATCACATAGGATATATATATATATCTGGAGTGAAAGAGAGCATCAAGGAGCAAATAACCAACACACTTGAGTCTAATCCACTTCCTATGCATGGGGATATCATGAGAAAACAAATTGTTGAGACAAAAGGCCACAAGCATAGGAAGACAAAACAGATGCAACTTCAAAGCTTTCAACATAAAACAAGGAAACTTAACATTATTGAGATGCATAAAACCATGTTTCCCTCTCTCAAAATAACTTTCAGTAGCACTTTGAATAAAGTTGACAATATAACTGTCAATTGAAACAACTTTATTATCAGAATAAGCATACTTATAGTCACCAAAGGTCATAGACTGGATCAATAGAAGCAAGTTGTTCCATCCTAAAATATTTATTAGGCAAGCTATTTTCACAAGGAGCTTTAGCAAATTTGGAAAAGTTAAACTTATAAGAATCTCCATCAAACTTAGATAAAACTTTTTCCTTCTTACAATCAATAATAGCTCCACAAGTGTTCAAGAAAGGTCTACCAAAAATGTTAGGACATGTTTTGCTAGCTGCTGAATTAAGCACTAGAAAATCGGAAGGATACTTAATCTTACCATAGAGAACCTCCACATCTCTTACAATGACAATGGGGAAAATGGTTTCCTTGTTAGCAAGGTGAATAACCACATAAATGTCCTCAAGCTCACAAGGACCAATATCACGCATAATTTCCCTGTAAATCTCGTAAGGAATAGCACTAGAACTAGCACCAATATCACATAAACGATAGTAGCAATGATCACCAATTTTAATAGAAAGCACAGGAACACTAGATTTTCTAGCCTTACTAGGATGAGAGATAATATTAGAAGCGTCTTCAAAGAAGACAATATGCTCATCCTCTATATTTCTAGCGTCAAGACCTTTCACAATAGTTACCGCAGGTTCAAGATTCAATTGCCCATCAGGCTCCATAGTTTTCTTTGTACCTTTGTTATTTGCACTAATAATCATAGAATACTCCTTTACCTTAGCTGGGAATGGAACTTTCTCAACATGAGGTTCAGGCACAATATGATTAGTAGTACAAACTTCAGTACTTCTAATAGGAACATGATTAACAACATCTTTATAAGGAGCATGGTACTTATTCCACTTCTTCTTGGGAATTTCTATGTAAGAGGCAAAGGCCTTAAAACAGTTGGAAATACTTTGGGAATCAATACCAAACTAATTACTAATTCACGGAAGTCATCAGTTCCCATAAAAGATTTAATGCATTCATAATCATAGTTTATACCTGACTTTCTTCATTTGTCATTCTCCTAAGCTTTAGTGTTTTCTTGAATACGGTCTAAGAGATCCCATTTAGCTTCTTCCTTCATACGCGTGAATGATCCAGCATAAGAAGCATCTAGCAAATCTTTATCATGAAGAGAAAGCCTAGTATAAAAATTATTGATAATAATATTGTTAGGGAGTTCATTAATAGGACATTTAAGAATTAGTTACTTTAATCTCCCCCAAGCTTGACCTGTACTCTCTCCATCACGAGGCCAAAAGTTATATATCAGATTTCTATCCTTATGAATCTCACTGGAAGGATAAAATTTAGAATAAAAGAGAGATGCCATTTCCTCCCATTCCATGGATTGTCCATTCTTCTGCAGCTTATACTATTCTTCAGCTCTCCCTTTCAAGGATATGGAGAGTAACTTCTTCACTTGTTCAGTTCTGATACATGCACACTTAAACAACCCGCATAATTCATGGATAAAAAGCAAGCGATCATGGGGATGGACAGTTTTATCCCCTAAATAATAATTATCCGTAACACCATCAACAATACTTGTAGGTATCTTAAAAGGATCTATCTCAATTGGTGGTGGTGTCACATCCCAAGATTTTCCAAATCTTGTTATGTGAAAAATAAATGAATAAAATAAAACTTTGTTGATTTTCAGGGTGAGAAGAAACTTTTGAATCCAATTGGAAACTTTCAAAACCTATTTGGATCAAATAAAATCCTAAAGGGATTTAAAAAGATAAATAAACAATAAACTTAAAAATATTTAAAATTACTATTTTTGGATCTTGTAATAAAAGATTTGGTTTTCAAAAGAAAAAGGTAGAAATATAAATACGGATTATTTTATTTAGCCAAATTAAACCTTGGCCATGCTTTTGAAATAAAATGTTTTGTTTTGATTAAAATAGTAAAGGTTTATTTAAACAAAATAATGAGGATTTATTAATATCCAATTTTATTAAAAATAAAGGTTTTACCATTTTAATTAAAACATCAAAACTTGTTAAATTATCTTAAACAAGTTTTCCAAGTATTTTTATATTTTCAAATAAAACCTACTGATTTGGTTTTGATAATATTTAGATTTCAAATGGAGATTTTAAATAAATAAATCAAAACCTATTTGAATTAATAAATAAAGTCTATTTTATTTAATTATTAAATAGATCCTAAAAAGAATAAAATTATTATTTTATTTTAGGACTTGGGTTTGTGTTGATAAACAGAGCTAAACTCAATATAAAGTTTAGTGGAAGTTTATTTGATTTGGCTGTTTGATTTGTGAATTGAATTTCAAAACAGAAATTGAATTGGAAAAAGGAAAAAGATTCAGAACAGAAAAAAATAGAATCAAACCAGCCCAACTATCCTAGCCCACTAAGCCCAGCCATCCCACAACCTCTCACCCCTTGAGAAAAATTTTGCAGACCTTACAGACCCGTAGAGACACCGACCGGTGGACCCAACTCCCATCTCCTCTCTCACGCTGACAAAGGACCCCACGCCAGCTCAGCGTCGTCTTCACCCCGCGACGACCGCGCCGGCCGTTTCCTGCCAGTAATGCCGCGGTTGAATTCGCTTCAATGCCGCGCCTTAATCTCGCCGCGACCACGCCCCCTTAAACGCGTCCCTCTTCTCCCCATTTCCCCTCTGTTTCCAGCCCCTCTCCGCCCCAGGGCTGCTCGAATTGCTCATGGTAAGCCAACTGGCTCCGACGAGGTCCAGTGCGAATTCCGGCCACCACCGCCAGCCCCACCGCTTCCAGAGCACACTAGCTTTCCCGCCATCATCTCCTGCACCTGCCGGTGCTTCCCCTCGCTCGCGCGTGCTCTGCAGCGTCAACTTCGTCTTCCATAGAACGACGCCGCCGACCGCTCCAACTCCGACGAGCTCCACAGGTAGTTTCCTACCGCGCCTCTCCTTCTCCTTCACGCACGCATCTTCGCCTTGAGCTTGCGCATCTAACCGTGCTCTCCGTTTGCTCTCTCGTGACCCGTAGCGTCGCCCTCGACCACGACCGAGCGCAACCGACGCCAGCAAGAACTCCGGTGAGCAATAGTCGTGAACTCCGTGCGCCCCTTGACTCCTCGAGAACACCTTGAGCTTCCCCAGGCTTCTGCGAACACAGTGAGCATATTCCTTTCCTCCCTCGCTTCCCGTAGCGTCGATTCCGCCGCCGTCTGACCGCTCCGCCACGACCAGCCGCCGCCAGCGCCGCCCGTCTCTGGCAAGTGTGCTAGGTGCCGTGTGATTAGGATCCAGCGGCTAAGATAGAAGCTGGACGAAGGGGTAAGTAGCATCTGTGTGCCGTGCGATATGACTTAATCCAACGGCCTGCGTCGCTTGATCCACGCGAAACGTTTTTGGCGAATAGGAATAGGACGCGTGTCCCAGTCTGTTTGATTTAAACAGAATTTGATCTATTAGATTTCCAATTTTGTAAATTGCATAACTTTAGTTCTACACATCCAAATTTTGCAAATTTTATATCAATGGAATCCGTGTAACAAGCCCTAGCCAACCATGCCATTTGTTTAGTAAAAAGTTTCTGTTAAATGGTTTGTTTTTGCAGAAACATATGTATGCTTGTTTAGAATGTAAAAATTGTTCAAAAATGTTTTTGGGGATAAAATCTTTGGCAAATGGAGTGATTTGAACCTACTGACCATAGGAAACACTTTGTGGTTTCAAAAATATATTTGGTGATGCAAAAGAATGATTCATTGATTTAAAACCAATTCTAGTCAAATAAAAATATGGTTTATTTATTAAAAAATGGTTTTGGAAGAAAACCTTTGGGAAATGTTTTGTTTCAAACTCTCTTACCCTAAAACACAAAGTTTTATGGTTTGAAAACATATCTTGTGAATCCTATAGATTAATGCCTTACTAAAACATCTTTACACCACATAAAATGGTACCTTGTTTTGAAAATGGTATATGAAGTGAAACCTTTTATAAATAACTTTGCTGCTTTGTAAAATGACCATTAGTTGTCTTCAAATGTTTATGACCCATTAGAAACCACTTTTACAAATAAAACAACCCTTTTGCATGCTTCCATGTATTGTTTTGTTTTATTATTTTATGTGATGTTTTGCTTGCATGGTAGATTGAAATATTGTTTGCTTGATTGAATTGTAGTGACTTGAAGTGTGTGAACATTGCAAAGATCAAGAAGTGAACTTATACCGTCTACCAAAAAGGCAAGTGATGCTTCATACTTTGTCCCATTACTTTCACTATGCATTAGTGATTTTTCTAAGTAAAACTTGCATGGAATTTTGGCTAAGTATAAACCTTGCTATGGGAAATCCTAGTAGATGAAACCTTAGTAGAAATTTTCCTAAGTTAAAGATCCCTACTACTATCATGCTTAGCTTAGCTAATAGAAAACAAGGGTGGAATATACATTCATACTATGGAAAAATTTCTAAGTCCGAGGACTTGTGTTTTTGTTTAATAAAACAACTAAGTTAATGAATCACCTGGGTGGAATGGTAATTGATTGGTGGTTTTTGGTTGAGTGGTTACACAAGGCCCATGTTTATGGTTTACCTTGTGTATCTCACTTGTGGATGGCCACCCAGGAACAAAGAGATTTGAGATGTCAAATGTTGAGAAGCTTCAAGTGCAGCCACTTGTCATTATGGGCTCTGCCTGGATCACATAGGTTGCTAGAACTTAGCCATTTGGACAGTTGGTGGTAGTGGGATGATAGGTTGGAGTGCGTCCATTTGGTCTAAGGAAAGGCTTCTGAAAGGTCCTGTCTTGGGAAACCAAGTCTGGTGGGGAAAGTGCACAACCTCTGTAGAGTGTAAAATCTAAGTACTTAGCCATGTCCCTGGTAAAGGACAAATTGAGCATCAAGACATGGAAGCAATCAAGAATCTCATCATCCAAATTTCTAAGTTAAAAACTTGTGGATGAACAAGGGTTAAAGGATTTTCAATCTTTGATTGGGAGATGCCTTGGGAAAGATTATTTTGTCAAGCATAAACTTAGTGTTTTCAAATGATAAGGAAAAACCTATTTTGAGCAATGCAAGCCTCAACTCCACTTAGCCAAAAGCATATATATGATAGACTCCACTATACTACCATAGTATCACTTGCCAATACAATTCCAATGTATTGACCCTTGTGGCTGTAACTTGTATGCTGCAGGTTTGATTGATTTAGTGAAGTGTGTTTATTAGGATTACAAAGTCTGCAACCAACATGTCTGCCTGTGGCACTTTGAAGATGAAGGACCCCATGCTTATAGATATTCTGCTGCAATGTAATGTAATAGCCAAATGAGCTATGTAAGATGTAATAAAATTATGTTATTCCTGGTTATAAAGTTGTATTATGACCTTTGTTTCTTGATATTACATCTTAACTGTGGATGCTAGCTATTGATCCAGGGACTAGAATTGTAATCACAGGGGACTCTACCTTATTAAAGGTTGGGAACCTTACACTTACACTACTTGATACCCAATCCTAGTTTTACTTGCAAGCTTAGTATTTTATTTCTTTATCAAAGATTTCTATTAGAGTTTACTTAGTGGCAAGTAGATTTTAGAAAAATATTTAAAGGTAGCATAAAGAGCATAAAACTTGATCTAAGTTAGATAATCTTGATTTCATCCTGAGGCATGAGATTGAACTTAGATCATTCACCCTGGTTTACCACCCCTCAATAGTGTTCACCCTCACTTGTAGATGCGAGTGCTAAGCATAAAACTTGATCACTTTAGATGGGAATACTTGGTGAAAATGTTTATGAAAACCTTAGAATGATGAGTCATTCTACTGAAATGTTTTGACATGTGTTCTTGAACACCAGATGATTTTTATGATGAAAATATTGAGGTATGAGCCTTAGCCCTTTATAAAACTGATGGTTGTCTGGATGCGATAACATACTAATTCTACCATAAACCACAATACTCGAAATTTGGGTAGGGCTTGACTGGAAATTATATACCTTAGTATGGGTTCCCTTGCGTCCAAGGTTTGAGTTGAGGCTACCTTGTGAAGATTATCCACCTGTGTAGTTCCCAAGATGACAGTTGGTCATGGTTGGGAGGCCAAACTCACATGAGAGGTGCATATACTAGGGCGTGTAATTGAAAGGTTAGGATTGATTATCCGCATACTGAGTATGGTGAATTCAAGATTGTTCCTAACGGATGTATCGACTATTGTGGTGAAAGTGTACCACCTCTACAGAGTGTCAAACTATTCGAATAGCCGCGTCATGATTATGGATAGTTGGAGTGGCCATACTGTTCCGTCGTCAGATATTTTCAAAATGACTTATGAAATGAATCATGACTTTGACTTGACCACAACCGGGTTGTGATATGAAAATTAAAGTTCCTACTTAGGTGTTATAAATTTCAACTATCTTTCTTTGCTTCTGAACTTAGTTAAGGTAAATCTGGATTTTTGGAAAACAACTAGAGCTTAGTATCTCCTACTCAAAACCACTTCACTTGTTAGTATTAGTTTGCGAGTACTTAAAGAGTACCCATGGCTTTGTCCCTGGCTATTCCCGTGGCAAGACTATGAAGAGGACTATCAGGAGGATGGATCGCAGGAAGGTTACGATAACTAGGATCATGTCCCATCGTCAGCATTGCCTGTGACCATGAAGATGGAGTCTCGCCTACGCTACCGTTATTATTACGTTATTCCACTACTTGAATTGTATTAAGACTGGATCATGAGATCCTTTATTTGTTGTAAGACCTTATGTATGGTTTGTAATGGATGATGTACTGTGATATCCAATCTGTTATGTCTCGGAAAAATGGTAATCCTGGGATTGCGATGTATGGCATAACAGGCATTTGGGATTAAAAATTCGGGTGTTGGCAAGTTGGTATCAGAGCCATCCTGACCATAGGAGACCGTAGTTTAGAATGGACGTCTGAATCAAAAACTTAGTTTCAAAACCAAGGAAGTGAGTATTTATGAAAACCTATTCTCATTCTTACCACTTAGATTCTTTCATGAAAATTCATGTTCCTCAAATATTCTTGCAAACTTACATAAAATTTGACACACTTGATCTCTCTACTAACTTACTCATCCTATATTCTTATAGATGGACATGAAGTATAGCAAGTTTTATCAGTTGGGGAATGGAGGAGACCTCATCTTTGAGCGTGACTTGGACCAGTTGTCGGAAATGCTGGAGTGTCCGCACCCCGAGTTCTTCAGAGCTCAGCTCAATGATTAGGAAGGAGAGGAGTTGAAATGGCTGATTGTTGCAAGTCTCCAAGGAAAGATTGAAGCCCCCACTTCAGCGGGAATTCAGTTAACCATCAGAGAGAACAGCTGGCTCGATGGACATGCCAGGGCCACGCAAGAAGCTCTCTCATGCCTCTGTGGGCAGAGTATCAATCAGATCAAGGGTACCCGCTTTAGTTCTATCCAAGGCGTTATGTTATGGGACAGCCACTGGAGGCCCCGTACCATCATGAGATGAAGACTCAATTGGACCACCTCAGCTTCATGATGTATGACCGTAAGAAGGATTTAGACAATGCCCCCTCCTACGCTAACCACAAGTACGCAATCGCCGCCCAGAAGGATCAGACTATTGCCATGCTAGTGAAGGATCGCCAGTCTTGTCGCCGTCAGCTCGACAAGAAGGAGCGCATCATTGCCTGTCTTTGCCATAGGATCACAGAGCTGGAGGAGGCTGTTGTCAACACCCGGATTTTTAATCCCAGATGCCTGTTATGCCATACATCGCAATCCCAGGATTACCATTTCTGCGATACATAACAGATTGGATATCATAGTATATCATCCATTACAAACCATACAGGTCTTACACAAATAAGGATCTCATGATCTAGTATTAGTACAATTCAAGTAGCGGTATAACGTAATAATACCGATAGCATAGGCAAGGCTCCATCTTCATGGTCATAGGCAATGCTGAATATGGGAGATGATCCTAGTTGTCGTAACCTTCCTGATGTTTGTCCTCTTGATACTCTTCTTCATAGTTTGGCCACGAGAATAGCCAGGGACAAAGCCATGAGTACTCTTTAAGTACTCGCAAACTAATACCAACAAGTGAAGTGGTTTTGGAATAGGAAGTATTAAGCTCTAGGGTTATTTTGCAAAAAGACAGGTTTACCTTAACTAAGTTCAGAAGCAAAGAAAGCTAGTTGAAAGTTTTATAACACCTAAGTGGGAAATTGAATTTCATATCACAAACCTGTCGTGGTCAAGTCAAGTCATAAATCATTTCATAAGTCATTTTGAAAACATCTGACGACAGAACAGTATGGCCACTCAAGCGTCCATAACATGTGACTATTCGAATAGTTTGACACTCTGCAGAGGTGGTACACTTTCACCACAACATTCGATACATCTGTCAGGAACAAATCCTGAATTCACCTTACTCAGTATGCGGATAATCAATCCTATCCTTTCAATTACACGCCCTAGTATAGGCACCTCTCCTATGAGTTTGGCCTCCCAACCATGACCAACTGTCATCTTGGGAACTGCATAGGTGGACAATCTTCAAAAGGTAGCCTTGGCTCAAACCTTGGCCGCAAGGGATCCCATAATAAGGTATATAAATTTCCAGTCAAGCCCAACCCAAATTTCGGGTATTGTGGTTGTATGGTAAAATTGGAATGGTATCGCATCCAGATAACCATAAGTTTTATAAAGGGCTAAGGCTCATGCCATAACATTTTCATCTTCAAAATCATCTGGTGTTCAGAAACACATGTCAAAACATTTCAATAGAATGACTCATCATTCTAAGATTTTCATAACCATTTTCACCAAGTATTCCCATCTAAAGTTGATCAAGTTTTATGTTTCGCACTAGCATCTACAAGTGAGGGTAAACACTAATGCAGGGTGATAAAAAAGTGTGAATTAGCTAAGTTCAATCTCATGCCTCAAAATGACATCAAGATTATCTAACTTAGGCCAAGTTTTATGCTCTTTATTCTACCTTCAAATATCTGTATATTGTCTACAAGTCACTAGGCAAACTCAAAGAGAAAGCTTTGATAAAGAAATAAAATTCTACGCTTGCAAGTAAAACTAGGATTAGGTATCATCAAGTGGGTATAATCACATATGCTTAAAGCATCTAGTATCATGCAAGTCTTAGCTTGCCAAGTCATCTGGTAGTATTAGGCTTGCTAAGATATTAGTATAAGCTTCCCTTGTGCAGAGCAGTGGTTGAAGTTCTTCTCGGCTTCTTCCTCGTAGTATCCTCCTTCCTCCTCGTATCCTTGATCGGTACTATCGTCTATAAATAAATATGAGGTAAACAAAACCAAACAATGCTTAACTATTTCTATTTATCACACCAAGGTTTTCACTAGATGATCTAATATCATCACAAGCATTATAACCATTAGGGCAAATAGTTTTATTTCCTTTATTTTAGAAAAGTAATTTCTACTCACACTGTGTTTGGATGTATGAATTTTAGCTTGGAATTGAATTGGTCTAGAAATTCAAAATCCATGTTGGAAAGGACGTGGACTACAATTCCACTTATGGTGTTTGGATGCATATGAAATTTTTGCTCGGAATCATAGGCTAGCACCCAATTCTAAATCCTGTTTGGATGTGCAGGCCATGGAATTGAAAATTTTGTTCAGTTTTGGCAATACGACCTTGTCTACATGTATACAAATAGTTGTGTATATTTGATGTATATCTCACATCATAGAGACAGAAATTGATTTTTGACCTTTCAGTCTTCCACATCTGCAATTTCGAAGAACATCCCGTGAGCCAGAATTTCAAAGAAACATCCACAGTACTCCCTACCCACAATCTGGAGCAGCTCACCTTGGGGAGGAAAACAAGAGGGCAAGGAAGTGGAGGAGGGAGAAATCCATGGCCTTTGCCCTACTCCCGTTGTTGTCCTCCCTCCTCTTTCCCCTCTGATCGCTGCTTCCTTGCTCGATCTAGGGTTTCGGGAGGGGAAGTAGAGGGGTGGAAGCCATGGCCGCCGCCAGCAACCTCTACGGGTGCGGGAAGGAAAACAAGAGGGCAGGACTAGGGATGGGAAGAGGAGACGGAGGGGAGACTCACCGGAGCAGCCGCCTTCCTGTCAAGCGCGCTCTGCTCGCCAGCTCCTGTGCGCCTGCTTCTGTCAAGAGGATGAACGGGTACCGCGGGGCTGAGATTCCGAGCCTTTCCGAGCTGCTTCGCTCGGAAACGATAGAATTTTTTTTACGAGGGGGCGGGCTGGTCTGGAATTGGTGGGACATTTCCACGGTGCAATTCGTAGGCCATCCAAACTGCTGAATTCGGTCGGGCCATTTCCAAAATCCCAATTCCGAGCCCCAATTGATAAATCCAAACACAACGTCATTGAAAAACTACTTAAGATTTAATATTCTCCAACTAAAACATGGGATCATGTTGACACATGTCATCACCACATATTTCAGTACTTGGGAATGTGATTTAAAGTGGTGTCACAGTTTAATAAGGTTTAACCTTTTTATTTTAATTAATTAAAGTGACTAGAAATTCCTATGGGGCATTCTTTTATCTATTGATCATTATTTCTGCAAGTAAACCTATATATTTTTATATATTCTGAAAGGTATGGTTAAATGTGACTTTTGAGAGTTGGAATCAACTCAAAATCTTTTATGGTTGAATTTTGAAAAATGTTTGAATGCAGAAAAGCTTTTGCCTTGTTATTTTTACTATAGAAGATCTACAAATCCAAATGGTTTGAATCCAACGGTCTTGGATTAAGCACTCCAGTACCTTTCTAACAAAATTGGTTTCATGCATTTTTGTTACGTGAATTGAGGTGGGTTGATTTTTGAATCTAGGTACAGAACTGAGTTTGAAACTAAAAGAATAAACCTAAATTTAAATTATTGGGTCGCGCGGGAGGTTAATTGGGCCGGCCCACTATGCACAGCACGCGCACGGGGTGGTTAAGTGGTTGTCCCCACTCGTCAGTGAGACATAGGGGTGCGAAGGGGTACGGGGCGATTAGGGCCGTGCGATCTAACTCTAATCCAACGGCTGTGGTTCATCGTCCATTCCTGAACAGGACGCGGCAAGGTCGAACCCTAGCGCTGCCAGTGGGGGTCAGTGGGGGCTTACCGGGGCTCCGGTGATGGTCGGCGATGGGGGCAAACGAAGAAGTCGACGACGGTGATCTTCCTGGTATCGGTGGCTCCTCCTAGGGCGGCTCCAATCGACGACGCCCTTCTCCTCCAGCAGCGGCAAGCTCCGGCGAAATTTCGGCCACCTGGTGCTCGCCTTGCTCCGGGGATGAGTGGGTGTGATCAGTGAGAGGTGGGGAGTGAGATGGTGTGCTGAAATCGAATGGGGAAGGCCTCTATTTATAGTGCGGCAAGGGGACCGAAGGGTGTGGGTGGAGCTCGTCGTGGTCGTCTGCACAGCAAGCTAACGGCATGGCTGGGGGTAGGGGACAGTGCGTTGCCTTCTGGCGAAGATCAACAGCTTGATGGCGAGGCGTGGGGTGGTGCAAATTGGTCGGAACACTTCGATGCTCTGGACGGGTCCGACGGGAAATTTAATGGCGCACAGCGTTTACGGTCCGCGCGGCGGCGAACGGGCATGTTCGGGCGGTTCCTGGGGCGGTGGTGATCACGCATGAGGGCGGCGAAGGCGGGGCGTGGTCTGTGCTTGCGTGTCGAGCGCGGCGCTCTGGCATGCTCTCGGCATGGTTGCAGAGAGACTGGCCGCGCTCGTTCTGAGTGGTCCAGTGGCTGGCAAGGCTTGCGCACTGGACAGGGGGTGGCGATGGGCAGTGGCTTGTGTCCCAGACAAGGTGGCTAGGATCCTAGCTTGCTGTGGAATTGGGGTGGCAAGTTAGGCTCGGCATGGTCACCATTGATGGCTATGGCATGCTCATAGTGGTGCTAAAGCTTGTTAATTGAGCTAGATCATTGTCAACACCCGGATTTTTCAATCCTAGATGCCTGTTATGCCATACATCGCAATCCCAGGATTACCATTTTTGCGAGACATAACAGAATTGGATACCATAGTACATCATCCATTACAAATGATACATAAGTTCTTACACAAATAGGGATCTCATGATCCAGTTCTTAATACAACTTCAAGCAGCGGAATACGTAATAGTAAAGGTAGCATAGGCGAAGCTCCATCTTCGGGGTCACAGGCAATGCTGACGATGGGAGATGATCCTAGTTGTCGTAACCTTCCTGGGGTCCATCTTCCAGGTACTCCTCTTCATAGTCTGGCCATGGGAATAGCCAGGGACAAAGCCATGAGTACTCTTTAAGTACTTGCAAACTAATACTAACAGGTAAAAGGGGTTTTTGGATAATAGGACACTAGGATCTAGGGTTATTTTGCAAAAGCCAGATTTATGTCTACTAGGTTCCAAGGCTAGTCACAATTTTATAACTCCTAAGTGGGAACTTGTATTTCATATCACAACTCTGTTGTGGTCAAGTCAAAGTCTCAATTCATTTCACAAGTCATTTTGAAAAAGTCTGACGGGGGAACAGTATGGCCACTCCAACTGTCCATAACCGCGGACGCGGCTATTCGAATAGTTTGACACTCTGCAGAGATTGTACACTTTCACCACAACATTCGATACATCCGTCAGGAACAAATCTTGAATTCACCATACTCAGTATGCGGATAATCAATCCTAACCTTTTAATTACACGCCCTAGTATAAGCACCTCTCCTGTGAGTTTGGCCTCCCAACCATGAACAACTGTCATCTTGGGTACTGCACATGTGGACAATCTTCACAAGGTAGCCACAGCTCAGACCTTGGCCGTGACGGAACTAATACTAAGGTATATAAGGTTCGAGTCAAGCCCTACCCAATATTCGGGTATTGTGGTTGTACGATAAAATTGGAATGGTATCGCATCCAGACAACCATCAGTTTTATAAAGGGCTAAGGCTCATGTCTCAACATTTTCATCACCAAGATCATCAGGTATTTAGAAACACATGTCCAAAACATTTCAATAGAATGATCCCTCATTCCAAGGTTTTCATAACCATTTTTCCACCAAGTATTCCCATCTAAATCTGATCAAGTTTTATGCTTAGCACTAGCATCTACAGGTGGGGGTAGTACTGATGAGGGGTGGTAAACTAGTGGGGTTTCAACTAAGTCCAACCTTATATCTTAGGCTGATATCAAGGTTTCTAACTTAGGCCAAATTTTATGCTCTTTATGCAACCTTCAAATATCTTTCTAGTATCTATAATTCACTTAAGTAAACTCTAAGTAAGCTTTGATAAAGAAATAAAGTATAAAGCTTGCAAGTAAAACTAGGATTGGTTTATCAAGTGGGTGTGATCACATATGCTTAAGGCATATAGTAGGCATAGTAATAAGTAGGGGTTTGTTGCATCAGTAGGGTATCTTGCAAGTGTTAGCTTGCATAAATGTCAATATAAGCTTGCATAGGTATAGCATCAGCTTGCTAAATTGCAAGTGTTAGCTTGCACATTCACTAGTAGTATTAGGCTTGCCTTGTGCAGAGCAGTGGTTAAAGTTCTCCTCGGCTTCTTCTTCGTAGTATCCTCCTTCCTCCTCGTATCCTTGGTCGGTACTAGCGTCTATGAATAAATACAAGGTACACAATCACCAAACAATACTTAACTACTTGCAATCATCACACACAAGGGTCCTATAGATGATCTAGCATCATCTCTAACATTACAAGGTTAAGGCTTGATTTAATTCCTTTTATTTATAGAATACTAATTTCTACTCATTGAAAAACTACTTAAGATTTAATATTCTCCAAACCAAACATGGGATCATGTTGACACATGTCATCACCACATATTGTAGTCCATGGGAATGTGATTTAAAGTGGTGTCACAATTTAATAAGGTTTTACCCTTTTATTTTAATTAATTAAAGTGGCTAGTAATGCCTATGGGGCATTCTTTTATTACTTGAACATTATTTCTGCAAGTAAACCTATATATATTTTTATATATTCTGAAAGGTATAGTTAAATGTGATTTTTGAGAGTTGGAATCAACTCAAAAGCTATTATGGTTTAAATTTGAAAAATGTTTGAATGTAGAAAAGCTTCTGCCTTGTTATTTTTACCATGAGTGATCTATAGACCCAAATAAATTGAATCCAACAGGCTTGGATTCAGCATTCACAGACCTTTCCAACAAAATTGGTTTCATTCAATTTGGTGTACTGAATCGATCTGGGTTAATTTTTGAAGTTGGGTACAGAAGTGTGTTTGAATTGAAATGGAAAAAGTTTAATTTGAATAACTGGGCTGCGCGGGAAAAGTTAACGGGCCGACCTGCTAAGCGCAGTGCTCCCGCGGTATGCTTAAGTGGGTGTCCCCACTCGTCAGTGACACGGGGCTAGGCGAAGCGGTATGAGGCAACGTGGCTCGTTCGATCTAGTTCTAATCCAACGGCTGAGAGTCATCGTCGACGCGAGACAACGCCGGCGAGAACGAAACCTAGCGCGGCCAGTGAGGGGTGCTGGGGGCTCACCGTGGTACGGGCGAGGTTCGGCGAGGCGGGCGAACGACGAAGTCGACAACGGCGAACTCCGGGGTGGTCACGGCAGCTCCTAGGGTGGACGAAATCGATGGCTCCCTTCTTCTCCAGAGGCGGCGGGATCCGGTGAAATTCCGGCGGGGTGGTGCTCGCCTTGCTCTGAGAACGGTGTGGCACGATCAGTGAGGAGAGGGGAGTGAGATGGTGTGAAGAAATCGAGCGGGGGTGGCCTCTATTTATAGTCGAGCGAGGGGACCGTCGGGGCGCATGGTGAGCTCGTCGGGGGATGTTACAAGGGGCTAATGGCATGGGCAAGGGTAGGGGACGGTGCTGTGTCTCCTGGCGATGCTCAACAACATGGTTTCGAGGCGTGGGGCGGTGCGGCTTGGTCTGGAACGGGCGATGCTCTGTGCGGCAGAGGCGGCGTCTTCGACGGCGGGCGGTGGCTACACGGCACGGGGCGGCTAATGGGGATGTTTGGCGGTCTCCTGGGTTGGTGGCGATCGTACGTGCACGCGGTGAGGGCGGCGTGCGGTCTGTGGGCGCTGGTCGAGGGTGGTGCTCGGGCGCACGCTCGGCATGGTCTCTGGCAACGCTCGCGGCTGGGACAGTGAGTGGCGGTGGACGGTGGGCTGCCTCCCAGACATGCTGGCTAGGCTTGCTGCTGCTCCTAGCTTGCTGTCGACTATGGGGTGGCAAGGGGGTGCTCGGCTGTTCACCATTGATGGCAATGGCAAGCTCACAGTGGTGCTAGTGCTCGGCTAATCTTCCTAGATGATCTACTGAGCTGGTTATGAGCTAACTAGGGAACAAGTTAGGCAAGAATCACTGCTCACAATAGTGTGTGATGTTTGTTTGATTTGTGTCTGTAACCTGTTTGATGAAATGGCCGCATGAAATCAAGTTTTGAATTTTGAAAAGATTTTTGGTGGGTTTGCTAGATTGGTGCTGGTGAGTCTGCAGATGCTTGGGTTTTGAAAGTTGAGCTTGTTTGAGTGGTTTTTGAAAAAGTGGGATCTTCCCATATGATAAAGATTCAATTTTGAATTGTCATTTAAACTATGAATTTGAAAGTTTTTGGATGATCACAAAGTGGGCCTTGATACTTTGTTATGAGTACATTCAAGGGGTGCAAAGATCCAGAAAAGTTTCTGTTAGGTTCTGAAAGTTTGAGACAGCCAAAGTAGGCATGAGAGTTAAATTGGTCAAAGTGACCATTCATTTAATATATGTGTTTTGATTTACTTGTCTTTAGTAAAAGTGTGGGAAATGTTTTAGATGATGTTTATTTCACCTAAGAAACATTTTACAAGCAATGAAACAAACAAACAAGGTGGTTTTAAAAGAATTCAAAATCAATGCATACACATATGCATGCATTCATAATTTTTTTAGAAAAGTTTTTGTTAACCCTAAGTTTGATGATTAGAGTTTGATGATCCAAGCTTAGTATTTTTTTGGGATGTTACAATCATCTACTGAGAGTGTAGTGTGAGCTATAGAGGGAACAAGGTAGGCCAAAATCACTGCTCCTAATAGTGTTTGATGTTTGTTTGTTTGCTGATTACAAGGTGTTTGATGAAATGGCCGAAAGATATTCAAATTTGGTGGTTGTGTTGGTTACATACTAGGGAGTCTCTGGTTAGTTGGATTGGTCAAGGTGCACTGGTTTGGTTGGGTTTTGAGAATGTGGGATCTTCACATATGAATCAGATTCAATTTTGAATTGTGATTTGAATCAAGTTGCCAAATGTTTCTGTAAGTTTGAAAGGTGGGATTTGATTCACTTTTACTTGGTCTTGCAAGGGGTGAAAAGAAATGGAAAAGTTTTTGTTGGAAATATTGGATTAGAAACACTCAAAGTGGTCTAGTGATCAAGATTGGCAAAAATGACCATTTTCCTTATTTGTTTTGTTTTTGATTCTCTTGATTTGTTTCTGCTTGGAAATGTTTTAGATGATGTTGTTTTCATATTTAATCCATTCCTTGCTATTTAGATTAATCACACAAGTCCATTCATTCATGCAATCATCACAGAGACACATGCATTCATAAAGATTTTAATTAACAAAAGTTTTTGTTAACCCTAATTTTGGTGATTGGAAATTGATAATCATTGTTCAACATTTTTGGGATGATACAAACCTTCCCTCCTTAAACAAAATATTGTCCTGAGATTTGAGAAAGAAGAGGAAGAAAACTAGCATTTAAAAAGATCGGGAAACTCCGTCTTCACGTGATATTCTCGCTCCCATGTAGCTTCTTCTTCAGTGTGGTTACTCCACTGAATCTTGAGAAACTTGATGCTTCGGGTTCTGGTGGTTCTGAAAGCTTCCTCCAAAATACGGATGGGTACTTCGGGATACGTCAGGTCATCGTTGATCTCTATGCTGCGGTGATCAATGTTCTTGAAAACCTTAGTCTTCTCCGGAACTTCAAGGCATTTGCAAAGTAACGATATATGGAACACATTGTGCACTACTGACATCTCCTCGGTAGTTCCAATTGATACGATACATCTCCTCGGCGATTCAGAATCTTGAAAGGTCCAATATATCTAGGGGCTAACTTTCCTTTGAGTTGGAAGTGCTGCATTCCTTTCAAAGGCGACTCTTTGAGATACACAAAATCTCAGAATCTTGAAAGGTCTCGACGTCTCTTTTCGGGCTAACTCTTCTGTCTTGACTGGGCGGTCTTCAGGTGCTCACGGATCTTGTGAACTTTCTCTTCTGCTTCTCGTAGGATGTCGGGTCCGAAAATCTGACTCTCTCCTACTTCTGACCAATTCAAAGGGGTGCGACACTTCCTTCCATACATGAACTCAAATGGGGCCATTTGCAACCTAGCTTTATAACTGTTGTTGTAAGAAAATTCTGCGAAAGGCAGACAGTCTTCCCATTTAGATCCATACTCTATCACACATGCTCTCAACATATGTTCGAGTATTTGATTTACTCGCTCCATTTGTCCATCGGTTTGAGGGTGATGCGCGGTGCTGAAATCCAGTCTTGTTCCTAGTCCTTCCTGGACTTTCTTCCAAAATCTTGAGGTAAACTGAGTTCCTTGATCCGATACGATGTTCTTGGGGACTCCGTGCAAACTGACGATTCTAGCGATGTATAACTCCGCTAGCTTCGAACTCTGGTAAGTGGTCTTGACTGGTAAGAAATGGGCTACCTTGGACAATCTATCAACTATGACCGAAATAGAGTCATTTCCTCTACTAGACGTAGGCAATCCGGTGATAAAGTCCATTCCAACGGAATCCCATTTCCATTCTGGAATCTTCAATGGTTGCAACAGTCCTGCGGGTCTCTGATATCCCGCCATAACTCTCTAACAAATATCACACTTGGTGATATAGCTTCCGATTTCTCTATTCATCTTATGCCACCAAAATTGCTCCTTTAGATTATTGTGGATATACCAAATGGGTATACCTATGACATAGTCTCATACTGGCAAGCCCGGGTGGCCCACAGTTGGTGGTTAGGCCTATGGCATAACCGGGCGGCCCAGTTGCTGATAGGAAGATGGAGGTCTAGCAGGGATGAAGGAAGGCCACGTGCCACCGCCTTAGACAGAAGCCGAAGCCTTGGAGGACACGAAGACTAGTTAATGTTAGTATAGGACTCTTCATGTAACCCTAGGTCCTGGCGCCCTTATAAGCTAGCCTACGGGAGCCTTTAGGGCAGATAACAACAAGTGCATAGCACTACCCGCACACAGCGAACCCCCCAATCCTGTAACTCGGTGTATTGCCATTATAGTGATTTATAGCAGGAGTAGGATCTCGCCACCGTCGTGAGATCTGAACCTGGGTAAACTATGTCAAGCTGACCCGGACGCTCTCTGTCTCCCCCCTCCCACGTCTCTAAACTCGCCGTTGGGATACCACTATGGTTTACGTGTCGACAAAACCACGACAGTTGGCGCCCACCGTGGGGCAAGAGGCGCTTACAGCACGGATCCGGGCGGGATCCCTTGCCGTCTTCAAAGATAGACAAATCGCACCTCTAGTGACGCGCCGGCATCGCCATCGCTCTTTCTAACGTATGGTCAAGTCGGAGGCATCCTAGAGATCTGTATCTACATGCAGTATTGATTTACCGACGCGATTAAATCTGCGGTGACCTTCAGTTAGCGCGAGAAGAACTCGGTGTGATGTCAGGCTCGTCGTGCGGGGAATAACCGATTTGAGTTCGATCTATGATCCTCAAAGCGGAGCGCACATGTGCTGAGACCGGTTCCGATCGATTTTCTCATGCGTATACTATATGTATGTATGCTCCTAAGCACTAGATTGGTCGGCCTCGGGGCTCGCTCCAAAGCAGTTCCAAAAGAGCAAGCGTACAAAGCTTTGCATGGATTTTCCGCCATGACGCACTTCCGTGGTAGAGCCAGCAGCTAGCACGCGCGATGTCTTGTAATTTTTTGTGTTGGGTTACTTTGAAGTCAAATCATGGTTTGAGTCGGAGGTACTCTCTTGTTGGCTTTTACACGATGGAGAAGTTCCATGAAGGCACGCCTATGTATGCTGTGGTGGTCCGTCTTAGTTTCCTTGCGGCAAACTTTGTTCCGGATTCGCTGCCGACTGCTTCAGAGGATCAGATTCATCTTCGGCGTGACCAAACTTCGACTCCGCTTAAACAGCTAAGTCCCTATTTATATTTTATTTTAATTGTTTATGATCATTATATTAAGATTGGTTCACTCATATTACGAGTCTTTTACCACTTTTGTTTTGGTCATACCTTTATCATGATTTGCCTTGTGCTCGTGAGTATAAACTTTTTACTGGCTTGCCGTTTTAAGGCCCTGTTACCATGCAAAAAACCCGCCTTCGGGTGTTAGCTTAAGTTTTCTTGATACACGTTTTCTGGATACACGTTTTCTATTGTTTTTATGTCGATTGCGGAGTATTGACTTTTCAGCACTCAAAGCCGGCGTTTCGGCCTTGGGTTCTGGACGGTGCCATTAGGCATCATCACCTAAGGACATGGTTCTGTGTTGCGAGTCTTCCGTCTCACGAAAGGTCAAGCATAAAAACCAGAATAATGGATAAGCCAGCACTTGCTTAAACAAAATTTTACATAAACTGTTTAAATTAGTTGAGTTTTTTCCTCCTAAACAGTTTTATGTTGTTCAACTGCTGCATTGTTTCAGCTTTAAAGAATTTGTTTAAAGGCTACATTTGTTCCGCCTTACATTTGTTTGTTGGACATGATTAAAGGAACATTAATACATTTGTATTTTCATGTTTATGTTTCAGGTACATGACGCTTGGATATTGCCGCGTTCCTCGAAATTAAGGTGTTTTGAGCCGGATTTTCACTAGGGTTGACACCTCGGGGACTGCAATTGCAATTGTTGGCCAAGACTTGAGCAGCCTTTGAGGATGTCATATCGACGCTTGGGGGCTTGGCATCTATAATTTAAGACCCTTGTCCCGACTTACGTCCAAGCCGGAACAAACCTCGGGGTTCTGAGACATTGATCTCTAAGACATGGTGAAAGTTCTCTTTGAGCATCAAGCCGGAAAATTCAAGTGATTTCCACCTTGACGCTCGGGGGCTACACCGATGTTGAATTTTTGTGAAGTTCTCTCTGGAGCACCAAGCTGAAGTAATTCCGACTTGACGCTCGGGGGCTACACTATTCAAATTTTTCTAAAGCTACTTTGAGATCACCAAGACGATTTTCTTTTAAAACTCCGACTTGGCGCTCGGGGGCTACAATCGTTTGATGTACAATTATGCATGTTCTTTTGAGAATGAAGCCGCCTTCGATGAAGCCAACTCAATGCTCAGGGGCTACATATGGTTATGTCAAGAAACTTTCAAGATGGTGAAAAATCCAGCTAGCAAAACCTAGAGGCTTGGCATCGATTTTGCCTTCCCAGAAGTTTCACTGGGTTACACGGCTCGATGGCCTAAATGTCCGTGATATGAGAGGCTCTAAGACCTTAATTCGGCAAGCTCTTATGTCTGTGACTTTGCTGGCTCTAAGTCGGCAATTTGGTAGCCTTTGCGATCGTGGCCTAGTAGCCGTGATTTTTTTCGGCTTACATATCGCCCTGCATGGATGATGATATTAAAGACGTTTCTAGAGCTTGGAAGAATCACTAACGATTCGTTAGAGAGTACTCCGCCTTGGATTCGTTCGCAGAAGCATACAAGCAACTCTCTGGCTAGGCTTAGTCGGATAAGAATATGATATGGGAGCTCTCTAAGATTCTTCACGAAGCACGCCTACAAATTGAAGACGACGTGATACGTACGCTCAAAGCTAGACGGAGGAACGCGAGGATCATGAAGAACTTCGGGGGCTACTGTTGTGGATATACCAAATGGGTATACCTACGACATAGTCTCATACCGGAAATCCCGGGTGGCCCACAGTTGGTGGTTAGGCCTATGGCATAACCGGGCGACCCAGTTGCTGATAGGAAGACGGAGGTCCAGTAGGGATGAAGGAAGGCGACGTGCCACTGCCTTAGATGGAAGCTGGAGCCTTGGAGGACACGAAGACTAGTTAGTGTTAGTCTAGGACTCTGTAACCGTATCCGACTAGGACTCTCCATGTAACTGTAGGTCATGGCGCCCTTATAAGCCGGCCTACGGGAGCTTTAGGGCAGATAACAACAAGTGCATAGCACTACCCGCACACAGCGAACCCCCCAATCCTGTAACTCGGCGTATTGCTATTATAGTGATTTATAGCAGGAGTAGGATATCACCACCATCGTGAGATCTGAACCTGGGTAAACTGTGTCAAGCCGACCCAGACGCTCTCCGTCTCCCCCATGTCTCTAAACTCGTCGTTGGTATACCCCTATGCCGTACGTGTCGACAAAACCACGACACAGATCCTGATACATCTTTGTCCCTCTGGGGTGGATAGAATAAAGAGTATCATGGGCCTCCTTCAAAATAACTTCTTTCAACTCTGAATCGATGATACACAGACGCCCTTTGTACCACAAAACTCCTTCTTCATCCTCGGTGAATCCGGTACTTTTGCACGTACTAATCTGACGCTTGATTCCGTTGATACTAGCATTCCCTTTCTGATCCTCCTTGATCTGACTGATCAAAGTGGGCTAAAGTTCTATGCTAGCCAAAAATCCATCACTTACTAATTCCATTCTAAAATCTTCCATCTCTTTGTGCAAACTTGGTTGCTCCTTCAGAATCATGGAGTTCAAGCGGCACGGCAATCTGCTAAGGGCATCTGCTACCACATTGTCTTTATCGGGGTGATATTGAATGTCTAGATCATAGTCCTTGATTAGCTCAATCCATATTCTATTCAGCTCCTTCTGAGTGAATATATACTTCAGGCTCTTTTGATCCAAAAATAAATCTCACAACGGTTTCCCATGAGATAATGCCTCCATGTCTTCAGGGCTAGAACTACGGCTGCTAGTTCAAGGTCATGGGTAGGATAATTTTGTTCATGCTGCTTCAGTTGTCTAGATATATAAGATATGACTTCTCCTTCTTGCATTAACACACATCCGAGTCCAATCTTGGATGCGTCACAATACACATCAAAGGGCTTCGTAATATCCGGCATGATGAAGATTGGGGCTGAAATCAATCTCTTCTTGAGTTCTTGAAAACTCGCTTCACATTTGTCCGAACATTCGAACTTCTTATCCTTATTCAACAATTAGGTCATGGGTCTGGGGATACTCGAGAATCCTTCAACAAACTTGCGGTAGTGTCCCACTAATCCGAGAAATGCACGAACTTGGGTTTGAGTGGTTGGGGCTTGCCAATCTTGAACATCCTTCAGCTTTTGCAGGGCCAACGACAATTCCTCCGGCTGATACGATATGTCTAAGGAATCCTACCTCATGTAAACAGAATTCACATTTGCTAAACTTGGCATACATCTGATGCTCTCTAAGGGTTCCAAGAATGGTCCTTAGGTGCAACTCATGTTCTTCTTCTGATTCGGAATAAATCAGAATGTCATCAATGAAAACCACGACAAACTTATACAGGAAGTCCATAAAAATCTTATTCATGAGGTTCATGAAATAAGCGGGGGAGTTGGTTAATCCAAAAGACATGACAGTGTACTCGTATAATCCATATCTGGTGATAAAGGCAGTCTTTGGAATATCCTCTACGCGAATCTTGAGTTGATGATAGCCAGTTCTAAGATCAATCTTAGAAAACACTTTGGCACCAGTCAACTGGTTAAACAGGTCTTCTATCTTTGGCAACGGGTACTTGTTCTTGATGGTGACATCATTCAACTTCCGATAATCCGTACATAAACGGTTACCTCCATCCTTCTTGTCCACAAACAAGACAGGTAATCTCCATGGTGACGCACTTGGTTGGATTAGTCCTATCTCCAGCATGGTATCCTGTTGCTTCTTCAGCTCCACTAGTTCAGACGGGTTCATACTATATGGTCTCTGGGCTATGGGTACGGTTCCAGGGATTGGTTCAATGATAAACTTGATATCCCGGTCTGGGGGCATATCGGGCAAAACATCTGGAAATACATCGGGGTATTCACAGACTATCCGGACTTGGTCAATGGTTGGTTAGGCTATACTCTTGTTGCATTTGAATTGACGGGGCAAGGTTTCAGATACATGCTCTACTGATATTCCGGCTGTACTGGTCATGGTTATGGCTTTCTTGGCACAGCTGATTAATCCTTTATGTTTGGACATCCAATCCATTCCTAGTACTACTTCCAAACCTTTAGTTCCAAGTACTATTAGATTAGCATAAAAATCTATGCCATGGATTCGGATAGGTACGGCCTTGCCAATTTGTCAAGCTTTGGTGGTTGAACCAGGTATTTGAACTATCATACCATGCTTTAATTTGGTTGGTTGAATCTTACTAGTGCCTGCAAATTCTTCAGTAACAAACGAGTGCGATGATCCAGAATCAAACAACACTCTTGCAAGTACCGAGTTAACAGAAAACATACCCAGCACGCCATCTGGCGCTTCTTGGGCTTCTTCAGCATGCATGAGAAAGAGACGGCTGTTGCGGTTGAGCGAACACGACGCTGCTGCTAAGCTAGGGCATTTGCATTGGGGGCTGCGGCAATCTTCTTGGGTCACTCATTGGAATAGTGACCTTTGGTTCCACACTCATAACAAGTCACTTGGGACTTGTCCTTCGCTGCAACAGGCACATCATTGCTTCCAGTCCTTGGGGCAGTGTTGGTGTTGGTGGCGGCATTGTTGTTGTTGAACTTGGGCGGGGCACGGTTGAAATTGCTAGGGTTCCCGGGGTTATTGTGGTTTCCTCCGGGCCTTGGGTTTCCATAGTTGGGATAGGTCGGATGGTTCATCGGGGGTCTGTTGGTTCTTGGGGCAAATCCTGGAGATGGGTTAGGGCGATACTTTGGTGTATGTGGGTTCCTGGTTGATGCATCATGCGACGCTTGCGGTTCTCATTGGCTTGGTTGATCTTGCCTTCCATATAAATGGCAGAGTCCACTAAAGCTTCATTATCAGCAAAGGGAATATTGACTAACACTGTCTGCATCTCATCGTGCAGACCATTCAGGAATCTCTCCTTCTTCTTGGCTTCACTGTCTATCTCATCAGGTGCATACCTAGCCAATGCCAAGAATTTGTCACGGTACTAAACTGCCGTCATCCTGCCTTGCTTCAGTTCCCTGAATTCATCTCTCATCCTCTTGATCAAACCCGGTGGCACATGGGTTCTGCTAAACTTGACTTTGAACTCTTCCCAAGTCATCATCTGTCCTACAGTCATTGCGCGAACGCTGTTCCACCATGCTCTTGCATCTCGAGCCAGATAGTGGGTGGCAAACAGTTCCTTCTCGTTAGCTTCCACTCCTGGAACTTCTAGGTTGCTCTCCATGGTTTGCAGCCAATCATCTACATCTAGGGGCTCTTCAGACTTAGTGAAAACGGGTGGATTGGTGTTCTAGAAATTCTTGAGCTTAGATCCATGGTTGTCCTGATTTCCATGGCCTTGATTGTTGTTGGCCATCTGCGCTATCTATTGAAGGGTGTCTAAGTTGGCTTGACGTTCAGCTCTTTCGACTTCGCGATCTGAAACCAACATTTGCAGGATTTGCTACACTGGGACCGAGGATGAAGTGCTTCCTCTGCGAGGCATCTAAAGATTGAGATAGATCATGAGAAAAGAGGGAAATTTCTAAGGTTCAGGGGTTTTGTGTTTTGAAAAGTTTTCAAAGTTTGACTCATATTTTTCTGGCAACTTGATTTTCATTCATTCATAGCACATGATACAACACACACCACAACAAAGGAAAACATATGGTTTTAAGAACCATTCTATGAAACTACGATATAGTGGGACCGAATACAACTCACTAACGCTAGTGCTCAAGTGATACAACTCCTCTGAGTCGGTGTCCTCATCATCCTCATCATCATCATCATCGATGAAGGCAAAGTCATACTCATCGGTGAAGAAGTCCATGGCCTGATCCTCCAGAAAGTCATCATCATCGCTGAGATAGGAGTAGGGGTTTCCATGAAGGTCTTCCCCTGCATTCTCCGTCTCCTCCAGCTGCATATCCCTCTCGTGGATGGTCTCCTCCAAATCCGTGATCTGGTGGCGAAGACAGGCAATGATGCGCTCCTTCTTGTCGAGCTGACGGCGACGAGACTAGCGATCCTTCACCAGCATGACAATGGTCTGATCCTTCTTGGCGGCGATGGCGTACTTGTGGTTGGCGTAGGAGTGGGCATTGTCTAACTCCTTCTAACGGTCATACATCATGAAGAAGAGGTGGTCCAATTGAGTCTTCAGCTTGTGGTGGTATGGGGCCTCCAGTGGCTGTTCCATAGCATCACGCCTTGGGTAAAACTCAAAGAGGGTACCCTTGATCTGATTTATACTCTGCCCACACAGACGGGCAAGAGCTTCCTGCATGGCCCTAGCAAGTCCATCAAGCCAGTTGTTCTCTCTCAAGGTGAACTGAATTCCCTCAGAGGTGGGGGCTTCAATCTTTCCCTAGAGACTTGCGACAACTAGCCATTGCAGCTCCTCTCCTTCCTGATCGTTGAGCTGATCTCCGAAGAACTTGGGGTGTGGACGCTCCAGCATCTCTGAAAGCTGGTCCAAGTCACGCTCAAAGATGAGGTCTCCTCCATTCCCCAACTGATAAAACTTGCTATACTTCACGTCCATCTATAAGAATATAGGATGAGTAAGTTAGTAGAATGATAAAGTGTGTCAAATTTTATGTAAGTTTGCAAGATTTTTGAGGAACATGAATTTTTATGAAAGAGTCGAAGTGATAAGAATGAGAATAAGTTTTCATAAATACTCACTTCCTTGGTTTTGAAACTAAGTTTTTTTATTCAAACATCCATTCTAAACTAGGGTCTCCTATGGTCAGGATTGATCTGATACCAACTTGTCAACACCCGGATTTTTAATTCCAGATGCCTGGTATGTAATACATCGCAATCCTAGGATTACCATTTTTGCAAGACATAACAGATTGGATATCATAGTACATCATCCATTACAAGCCATAAATAAGGTGTTACACAAATAAGGTTCTCATGATCTAGTCTTAATACAATTCAAGCAGCGGAATAACGTAATAATAACGATAGCATAGGCGAGGCTCCATCTTCATGGTCACAGGCAATGCTAACGATGGGAGATGATCCTTTGCACAAGGGTTCGTAGGATCTCAGAGTTTAAGGCTGTGGTTAGATTTATATCTTAATTACTTTCCTGTAGTTACGGATGTTTGTAGGGGGTTTAATCACAAGTATGTATTAGACCTAAGAAGGGCGGTATGTTAGCATAGGTTCACCCACACAATACTTACAAACACCAGTGAAGAGTACTCAGCTATTTGAAGCGAAAGCACTTGACAGAATTCCTATGTGTCATCGAGAACGTTTGGTCCTTATAATTATTTCCACCGGCTTGTCTTTGCTAAGAAAGGATTGGGCCACTTTCTCCATTTGTTCGTTACTTCTGTTTCTTGCTCTTTGTTTTGTTGCCTTGTTAGAAAACCACTAAAATCCGTTTGCTAAGTATTCACAGGGATTTCCTGCTCCATACCACTATTCAGCACCTTCTGCTCCTTATTGGGATTGACACTCCTATTTATCAAAAGTACTACGATACACCCCCTATACTTGTGGGTCATCACTCATAGAAGAGAGCAACTCACCATTATATAACTTAGCTTGCAACCAAGTACAACAGTCACAATAGAGATGCATAAAGATAAATCATAATTGGAATTGGCAAACTTGTTCTTGGTTAGAGAACACCTGGCAAACAGATTCACAAAATCTTTTTGTAGAAGTTTCAAAACAGGAACACTCTTTGCTCAAAAAGGTTTTTCACAAGTGAAGGCTTTCAAAGTAATACTCAATAGATAAGAGTTTTATGCAAACAAGGAAGATGAAGAACATGATTGAATAAATCACCATATTAATGCTTTAAACATAACAACTCAAAAGCTTGCTGGAGGTAGAGAGGAAGTAGGTTTACTAACTTCACTTGGAAGTGGGATAAAGGTCCCTTCTTAGAGGGTAGAAGGGATTACAAGTCATAAAGAGCTTTCAAAAGATTATGGTACTTACTAGCTTTGAGCCCTCATTGCCCCTACCATAAGCATCTTGATATGATTAAGGTTAAAGTGAACAAAGATGGAGTATATGCTTGACAAAATATAAGTTGGAAATCTCATGTCCCTTGAATATGAGGGCCACTCCTCATGCATACTGAACTTTGGGTCCAGGTAAGTTCTTGTCATTGTAAGTATTTGCATATCATTGAGAACCGCCAACGGGGTACCCCTTGCACATGGTACATGAACTTTCCCATAACCAAAATGACAAGGCAAGCAGACAATGAGCATCTCAGCATTCTTTTTATTTACTATGCATATAGCTTTTTATTGAGGATGCTTCATAGATGACTCACTATGGTGATGCTGCAAGTTTCCACCATGATTAAGCATGGATTAGGCTAGCTACCAGTGCTTTCTAACATAGAATACAAACTCCATGAACTTACAAGTTCCCTCTTTATTTCACACCGTTGACATCCATAGACAAGAGAGCACAATATCAAATGTGTACAGAGTACAAGTGCAATGTTGAAAACATTCCCCGTGACAGCACGGTTCTTCTAATTCCAACATATAGATGCAAGCATATACAACTTCGATGTTCATAAATGGTTCAAGTCTATTAGGGGCAAGTAATAAAGTGTGCCATTAAGTTCGTGAGAGCTTTACTAACTAGTTTTCACATAACAAAATACTTTTTAATTCGAAAGGTAGATGAAACTTGAGAATTTGCTTGGAATAGCAAAAGTGCTACTAGGTAGATATGGTGGACACAAGTGGCAAAAGTTTTGGTTCAAAGGATTTTGGAAACATGAGAAGTATACCTTCTCAAAATAGGTTTTTGGCTAGCAAGGCTGGGTAGCAAGCAAGAGAGTTGAAAGAAACAAGAAAACATACAAGTAATAAAGCCAAACATGCAATCTTCCTTGAAGACACAAAATAATCTTAAATAAAGAATACTAAGCTTATGAGCCAACAAGAAAGAAAAGAAATGATACCAAATACCTATGAGCTTTTTCTTTCTTTCTTTTTCTTTCAAATTAATGCCACTGACCAGAACTCGGTTTGCCAAAACCAATTTAAATCCACTTGATGATCCCAAAGTGGTGCCAATACTGAACAACAAGATCCATCATATAATAGAGATTGCAAACTAAAAATAAGAAGTGCAAAAAGTAAAAGATGGGACTTCTCATTAATATTCCAACAAAGGCACTCATACCAAGGGATACATAGATAATCAACTAAGGAGAGATACTTCCACATGCAAACCAAACTATAAGATAACCTCTCTACCACATATATGAATCCACTAAAAAGGTAAAAGATAAAGATAATGGTGGTGATACCGCGACACTCCCCCAAGCTTGGAACAAGCCAAGGGGATGCCAAACCTGATGACGAATTACTCCTTTGGTGGTGGTGTTGTTCTCTTGTCATCATAAAACTTCCATTAGTGGTTCCCCATCCAAAAAGGATGTCCTTGTCTCTGCAATCCTAAAACTAGCAGCTAAGCTTATGCGATCAAATCTAGCCTCATACTCACACTTTTGATTCTGTATGTCATAGAGTTGTGCTTGCAATTGATTGGTGGTCTGTTAGACTGAGAAGATCTCTTCTCGAATCTCAGCAACTTCCCCTTCATGCTTGGTGATGAGTTCTGAACTTATCTTGTGAATAACATCCACTTCGCGTTCTGCCATCTTCTTGTACCTGAAAACTTCTTGTTCCAACGCTTCCATCCTGTCTTCTAGACTACCTTCTCCTTTAGGGTCTTGAACTTCTTTCATCTATACCTTCCCCTCTTTGAGGATCAACTCTTTGGGATCAATCCTCAACTCATGCATGTACGGGTTGAGGACATCCGTAGAGGAATCCTCCATGGGTGATCCAGAGGAAGACACTGAGGCTCCAAATCTAAGAATTTTCCTGACAGAAACAGATTGAAACGAAAACACGACAAGAACACGATGCACGAACCTCGGGGGATCTGGGGGGTTATATATTACGAAGTTTCAATGCATAAGGAAGGTTTTGACACGGAAATGAGGTGGAGTCGGAGCTCGAGGAGGGGACACCCCCCTCAAGTGCGGCCAGGCTGGGCCCGCGCCTGGGGTGGGTTTGTCCACCCCGGGCTCCATTTCCTCTTTAGTTCCATCTCATAACTTCCCTGATGTATTAAAAACATCAAAAATATAAAAAGATTGGGGTTTCACGAACCTTCAGTTTTCACCACTTTTACCTATTGAAAGATGAACTCTGCAGATTCCTTTTCTCTTTCTTCTAAGAACTTCCCTCATCCAAAACCCTTGCACAAACTCAATGACAACATTAGTGTAAGCAAAAACAATAACCCTTTGGTAAATACTTCAACTGAAAACCCATCAAAACAAAAGCTTCCGTAAGAGGCAAATGCAAATGACGGCAGAAATCTGTCAAAACAGACCAGCAGGTAAAGATTGATTTTTCCGAAGACCTTTTGTTGCTCAAATCAAAAAGTGCAGAACTGATGAAAGATGGGTAACAACTTGTAGAACAAGCTCAGAAAAATGCAGCTCCATTGGAAGTACTGAGCTTCCTCATGAATTTTTTTCAATGCAGCACAAAAATCTGTCCCAGGACAACCACTTTTCACAACTCCTCCACTTCACAAAAGTAGTTGAACTTGACATAAAAACCAAAACAAAAAGGATAAGGAGCGGTTATTACAGAGTTAATAACTTCCGAGACTCGACAAAACTCTTGGGTTATCTCCCAACAAGTACTTTTCTTTAATGCCTTTAAGTTAGGCTTGGAACTTCCAAAGATGATCACATAGGATATATATATATATCTGGAGTGAAAGAGAGCATCAAGGAGCAAATAACCAACACACTTGAGTCTAATCCACTTCCTATGCATGGGGATATCATGAGAAAACAAATTGTTGAGACAAAAGGCCACAAGCATAGGAAGACAAAACAGATGCAACTTCAAAGCTTTCAACATAAAACAAGGAAACTTAACATTATTGAGATGCATAAAACCATGTTTCCCTCTCTCAAAATAACTTTCAGTAGCACTTTGAATAAAGTTGACAATATAACTGTCAATTGAAACAACTTTATTATCAGAATAAGCATACTTATAGTCACCAAAGGTCATAGACTGGATCAATAGAAGCAAGTTGTTCCATCCTAAAATATTTATTAGGCAAGCTATTTTCACAAGGAGCTTTAGCAAATTTGGAAAAGTTAAACTTATAAGAATCTCCATCAAACTTAGATAAAACTTTTTCCTTCTTACAATCAATAATAGCTCCACAAGTGTTCAAGAAAGGTCTACCAAAAATGTTAGGACATGTTTTGCTAGCTGCTGAATTAAGCACTAGAAAATCGGAAGGATACTTAATCTTACCATAGAGAACCTCCACATCTCTTACAATGACAATGGGGAAAATGGTTTCCTTGTTAGCAAGGTGAATAACCACATCAATGTCCTCAAGCTCACAAGGACCAATATCACGCATAATTTCCCTGTAAATCTCGTAAGGAATAGCACTAGAACTAGCACCAATATCACATAAACCATAGTAGCAATGATCACCAATTTTAATAGAAAGCACAGGAACACTAGATTTTCTAGCCTTACTAGGATGAGAGATAATATTAGAAGCGTCTTCAAAGAAGACAATATGCTCATCCTCTATATTTCTAGCGTCAAGACCTTTCACAATAGTTACCGCAGGTTCAAGATTCAATTGCCCATCAGGCTCCATATTTTTCTTTGTACCTTTGTTATTTGCACTAATAATCATAGAATACTCCTTTACCTTAGCTGGGAATGGAACTTTCTCAACATGAGGTTCAGGCACAATATGATTAGTAGTACAAACTTCAGTACTTCTAATAGGAACATGATTAACAACATCTTTATAAGGAGCATGGTACTTATTCCACTTCTTCTTGGGAATTTCTATGTAAGAGGCAAAGGCCTTAAAACAGTTGGCAATACTTTGGGAATCAATACCAAACTAATTACTAATTCACGGAAGTCATCAGTTCCCATAAAAGATTTAATGCATTCATAATCATAGTTTATACCTGACTTTCTTCATTTGTCATTCTCCTAAGCTTTAGTGTTTTCTTGAATACGGTCTAAGAGATCCCATTTAGCTTCTTCCTTCATAATGCGTGAATGATCCAAAGATAAGAAGCATCTAGCAAATCTTTATCATGAAGAGAAAGCCTAGTATAAAAATTATTGATAATAATATTGTTAGGGAGTTCATTAATAGGACATTTAAGAATTAGTTACTTTAATCTCCCCCAAGCTTGAGCTGTACTCTCTCCATCACGAGGCCAAAAGTTATATATCAGATTTCTATCCTTATGAATCTCACTGGGAGGATAAAATTTAGAATAAAAGAGAGATGCCATTTCCTCCCATTCCATGGATTGTCCATTCTTCTGCAGCTTATACTATTCTTCAGCTCTCCCTTTCAAGGATATGGAGAGTAACTTCTTCACTTGTTCAGTTCTGATACATGCACACTTAAACAACCCGCATAATTCATGGATAAAAAGCAAGCGATCATGGGGATGGACAGTTTTATCCCCTAAATAATAATTATCCGTAACACCATCAACAATACTTGTAGGTATCTTAAAAGGATCTATCTCAATTGGTGGTGGTGTCACATCCCAAGATTTTCCAAATCTTGTTATGTGAAAAATAAATGAATAAAATAAAACTTTGTTGATTTTCAGGGTGAGAAGAAACTTTTGAATCCAATTGGAAACTTTCAAAACCTATTTGGATCAAATAAAATCCTAAAGGGATTTAAAAAGATAAATAAACAATAAACTTAAAAATATTTAAAATTACTATTTTTGGATCTTGTAATAAAAGATTTGGTTTTCAAAAGAAAAAGGTAGAAATATAAATACGGATTATTTTATTTAGCCAAATTAAACCTTGGCTAAGCTTTTGAAATAAAATGTTTTGTTTTGATTAAAATAGTAAAGGTTTATTTAAACAAAATAATGAGGATTTATTAATATCCAATTTTATTAAAAATAAAGGTTTTACCATTTTAATTAAAACATCAAAACTTGTTAAATTATCTTAAACAAGTTTTCCAAGTATTTTTATATTTTCAAATAAAACCTACTGATTTGGTTTTGATAATATTTAGATTTCAAATGGAGATTTTAAATAAATAAATCAAAACCTATTTGAATTAATAAATAAAGTCTATTTTATTTAATTATTAAATAGATCCTAAAAAGAATAAAATTATTATTTTATTTTAGGACTTGGGTTTGTGTTGATAAACAAAGCTAAACTCAATATAAAGTTTAGTGGAAGTTTATTTGATTTGGTTGTTTGATTTGTGAATTGAATTTCAAAACAGAAATTGAATTGGAAAAAGGAAAAAGATTCAGAACAGAAAAAAATAGAATCAAACCAGCCCAACTATCCTAGCCCACTAAGCCCAGCCATCCCACAACCTCTCACCCCGCAGAAAAAAATTTCGCACCTGCTTACAGACCCGCAGAGACACCGACCGGTGGACCCAAATCCCCTCTCCTCTCTCACGCTGACAAAGGACCCCACGCCAGCTTAGCGTCATCTTCACCCGCTACGACCGCCCCGGCCGTTTCCTGCCAGTAATGCCGCGGTTGAATTCGCTTCAATGCTGCGCCTTAATCTCGCCGCGACCACGCCCCCTTAAACGAGTCCCTCTTCTCCCCATTTCCCCTCTGTTTCCATCCCCTCTCCGCCCCAGGGCTGCTCGAATTGCTCATGGTAAGCCCACTGGCTCCGACGAGGTCCAGTGCGAATTCCGGCCACCACCGCCAGCCCCACCACTTCCAGAGCACACTAGCTTTCCCGCCATCATCTCCTGAACCTGCCGGTGCTTCCCCTCGCTCGCGCGTGCTCTGCAGCTTCGACTTCGTCTTCCACAGAACGACGCCGCCGACCGCTCCAACTCCGACGAGCTCCACAGGTAGTTTCCTACCG
Organism: Avena insularis; assembly: GCA_023614405.1. Classification (NCBI taxonomy): domain Eukaryota; kingdom Viridiplantae; phylum Streptophyta; class Magnoliopsida; order Poales; family Poaceae; genus Avena; species Avena insularis. The sequence continues at coordinate 183,173,873 of CM042687.1, read as the reverse complement.
CGCCTCTCCTTCCCCTTCACGCACGCATCTTCGCCTTGAGCTTGCGCATCTAACCGTGCTCTCCGTTTGCTCTCTCGTGACCCGTAGCGTCGCCCTCGACCCACCGAGCGCCAGACGCCAGCAAGAACTCCGGTGAGCAATAGTCGTGAACTCCGTGCGCCCCTTGACTCCTCGAGAACACCTTGAGCTTCCCCAGGCTTCTGCGAACACAGTGAGCATATTCCTTTCCTCCCTCGCTTCCCGTAGCGTCGATTCCGCCGCCGTCTGACCGCTCCGCCACCACCAGCCGCCGCCAGCGCCGCCCGTCTCTGGCAAGTGTGCTAGGTGCCGTGTGATTAGGATCCAGCGGCTAAGATAGAAGCTGGACGAAGGGGTAAGTAGCATCTGTGTGCCGTGCGATATGACTTAATCCAACGGCCTGCGTCGCTTGATCCACGCGAAACGTTTTTGGCGAATAGGAATAGGACGCGTGTCCCAGTCTGTTTGATTTAAACAGAATTTGATCTATTAGATTTCCAATTTTGTAAATTGCATAACTTTAGTTCTACACATCCAAATTTTGCAAATTTTATATCAATGGAATCCGTGTAACAAGCCCTAGCCAACCATGCCATTTGTTTAGTAAAAAGTTTCTGTTAAATGGTTTGTTTTTGCAGAAACATATGTATGCTTGTTTAGAATGTAAAAATTGTTCAAAAATGTTTTTGGGGATAAAATCTTTGGCAAATGGAGTGATTTGAACCTACTGACCATAGGAAACACTTTGTGGTTTCAAAAATATATTTGGTGATGCAAAAGAATGATTCCTTGATTTAAAACCAATTCTAGTCAAATAAAAATATGGTTTATTTATTAAAAAATGGTTTTGGAAGAAAACCTTTGGGAAATGTTTTGTTTCAAACTCTCTTACCCTAAAACACAAAGTTTTATGGTTTGAAAACATATCTTGTGAATCCTATAGATTAATGCCTTACTAAAACATCTTTACACCACATAAAATGATACCTTGTTTTGAAAATGGTATATGAAGTGAAACCTTTTATAAATAACTTTGCTGCTTTGTAAAATGACCATTAGTTGTCTTCAAATGTTTATGACCCATTAGAAACCACTTTTACAAATAAAACAACCCTTTTGCATGCTTGCATGTATTGTTTTGTTTTATTATTTTATGTGATGTTTTGCTTGCATGGTAGATTGAAATATTGTTTGCTTGATTGAATTGTAGTGACTTGAAGTGTGTGAACATTGCAAAGATCAAGAAGTGAAATTATACCGTCTACCAAAAAGGCAAGTGATGCTTCATACTTTGTCCCATTACTTTCACTATGCATTAGTGATTTTTCTAAGTAAAACTTGCATGGAATTTTGGCTAAGTATAAACCTTGCTATGGGAAATCCTAGTAGATGAAACCTTAGTAGAAATTTTCCTAAGTTAAAGATCCCTACTACTATCATGCTTAGCTTAGCTAATAGAAAACAAGGGTGGAATATACATTCATACTATGGAAAAATTTCTAAGTCTGAGGACTTGTTTTTTTGTTTAATAAAATAACTAAGTTAATGAATCACCTGGGTGGAATGGTAATTGCTTGGTGGTTTTTGGTTGAGTGGTTACACAAGGCCCATGTTTATGGTTTACCTTGTGTATCTCACTTGTGGATGGCCACCAGAACAAAGAGATTTGAGATGTCAAATGTTGAGAAGCTTCAAGTGCAGCCACTTGTCATTATGGGCTCTGCCTGGATCACATAGGTTGCTAGAACTTAGCCATTTGGACAGTTGGTGGTAGTGGGATGATAGGTTGGAGTGCGTCCATTTGGTCTAAGGAAAGGCTTCTGAAAGGTCCTGTCTTGGGAAACCAAGTCTGGTGGGGAAAGTGCACAACCTCTGCAGAGTGTAAAATCTAAGTACTTAGCCATGTCCCTGGTAAAGGACAAATTGAGCATCAAGACATGGAAGCAATCAAGAATCTCATCATCCAAATTTCTAAGTTAAAAACTTGTGGATGAACAAGGGTTAAAGGATTTTCAATCTTTGATTAGGAGATGCCTTGGGAAAGATTATTTTGTCAAGCAAAAACTTAGTGTTTTCAAATGATAAGGAAAAACCTATTTTGAGCAATGCAAGCCTCAACTCCACTTAGCCAAAAGCATATAGATGATAGACTCCACTATACTACCATAGTATCACTTGCCAATACAATTCAAATGTATTGACCCTTGTGGCTGTAACTTGTATGTTGCAGGTTTGATTGATTTAGTGAAGTGTGTTTGATTGCACTTTGAAGATGAAGGACCCCATGCTTATAGATATTCTGCTGCAATGTAATGTAATAGCCAAATGAGCTATGTAAGATGTAATAAAATTATGTTATTCCTGGTTATAAAGTTGTATTATGACCTTTGTTTCTTGATATTACATCTTAACTGTGGATGCTAGCTATTGATCCAGGGACTAGCATTGTAATCACAGGGGACTCTACCTTATTAAAGGTTGGGAACCTTACACTTACACTACTTGATACCCAATCCTAGTTTTACTTGCAAGCTTAGTATTTTATTTCTTTATCAAAGATTTCTATTAGAGTTTACTTAGTGGCAAGTAGATTTTAGAAAAATATTTAAAGGTAGCATAAAGAGCATAAAACTTGATCTAAGTTAGATAATCTTGATTTCATCCTGAGGCATGAGATTGAACTTAGATCATTCACCCTAGTTTACCACCCCTCAATAGTGTTCACCCTCACTTGTAGATGCGAGTGCTAAGCATAAAACTTGATCACTTTAGATGGGAATACTTGGTGAAAATGTTTATGAAAACCTTAGAATGATGAGTCATTCTACTGAAATGTTTTGACATGTGTTCTTGAACACCAGATGATTTTTATGATGAAAATATTGAGGCATGAGCCTTAGCCCTTTATAAAACTGATGGTTGTCTGGATGCGATAACATACTAATTCTACCATAAACCACAATACCCGAAATTTGGGTAGGGCTTGACTGGAAATTATATACCTTAGTATGGGTTCCCTTGCGGCCAAGGTTTGAGTTGAGGCTACCTTGTGAAGATTATCCACCTGTGTAGTTCCCAAGATGACAGTTGGTCATGGTTGGGAGGCCAAACTCACATGAGAGGTGCATATACTAGGGCGTGTAATTGAAAGGTTAGGATTGATTATCCGCATACTGAGTATGGTGAATTCAAGATTGTTCCTAACGGATGTATCGACTATTGTGGTGAAAGTGTACCACCTCTACAGAGTGTCAAACTATTCGAATAGCCGCGTCCGCGGTTATGGATAGTTGGAGTGGCCATTCTGTTCCGTCGTCAGATGTTTTCAAAATGACTTATGAAATGAATCATGACTTTGACTTGACCACAACCGGGTTGTGATATGAAAATTAAAGTTCCTACTTAGGTGTTATAAATTTCAACTATCTTTCTTTGCTTCTGAACTTAGTTAAGGTAAATCTGGATTTTTGGAAAACAACTAGAGCTTAGTATCTCCTACTCAAAACCACTTCACTTGTTAGTATTAGTTTGCGAGTACTTAAAGAGTACCCATGGCTTTGTCCCTGGCTATTCCCGTGGCAAGACTATGAAGAGGACTATCAGGAGGATGGATCGCAGGAAGGTTACGATAACTAGGATCATGTCCCATCGTCAGCATTGCCTGTGACCATGAAGATGGAGTCTCGCCTACCCTACCGTTATTATTACGTTATTCCACTACTTGAATTGTATTAAGACTGGATCATGAGATCCTTTATTTGTTGTAAGACCTTATGTATGGTTTGTAATGGATGATGTACTGTGATATCCAATCTGTTATGTCTCGGAAAAATGGTAATCCTGGGATTGCGATGTATGGCATAACAGGCATTTGGGATTAAAAATTCGGGTGTTGGCAAGTTGGTATCAGAGCCATCCTGACCATAGGAGACCGTAGTTTAGAATGGATGTCTGAATCAAAAACTTAGTTTCAAAACCAAGGAAGTGAGTATTTATGAAAACCTATTCTCATTCTTACCACTTAGATTCTTTCATGAAAATTCATGTTCCTCAAATATTCTTGCAAACTTACATAAAATTTGACACACTTGATCTCTCTACTAACTTACTCATCCTATATTCTTATAGATGGACATGAAGTATAGCAAGTTTTATCAGTTGGGGAATGGAGGAGACCTCATCTTTGAGCGTGACTTGGACCAGTTGTCGGAAATGCTGGAGTGTCCGCACGCCGAGTTCTTCAGAGCTCAGCTCAACGATTAGGAAGGAGAGGAGTTGAAATGGCTGATTGTTGCAAGTCTCCGAGGAAAGATTGAAGCCCCCACTTCAGCGGGAATTCAGTTAACCATCAGAGAGAACAGCTGGCTCGATGGACATGCCAGGGCCACGCAAGAAGCTCTCTCATGCCTCTGTGGGCAGAGTATCAATCAGATCAAGGGTACCCGCTTTAGTTCTATCCAAGGCGTTATGTTATGGGACAGCCACTGGAGGCCCCGTACCATCATGAGATGAAGACTCAATTGGACCACCTCAGCTTGATGATGTATGACCGTAAGAAGGATTTAGACAATGCCCCCTCCTACGCTAACCACAAGTACGCAATCGCCGCCCAGAAGGATCAGACTATTGCCATGCTAGTGAAGGATCGCCAGTCTTGTCGCCGTCAGCTCGACAAGAAGGAGCGCATCATTGCCTGTCTTTTCCATAGGATCACAGAGCTGGAGGAGGCTATTGTCAACACCCGGATTTTTAATCCCAGATGCCTGTTATGCCATACATCGCAATCCCAGGATTACCATTTCTGCGATACATAACAGATTGGATATCATAGTATATCATCCATTACAAACCATACAGGTCTTACACAAATAAGGATCTCATGATCTAGTCTTAGTACAATTCAAGTAGTGGTATAACATAATAATACCGATAGCATAGGCAAGGCTCCATCTTCATGGTCATAGGCAATGCTGAATATGGGAGATGATCCTAGTTGTCGTAACCTTCCTGATGTTTGTCCTCTTGATACTCTTCTTCATAGTTTGGCCACGAGAATAGCCAGGGACAAAGCCATGAGTACTCTTTAAGTACTCGCAAACTAATACTAACAAGTGAAGTGGTTTTGGAATAGGAAGTATTAAGCTCTAGGGTTATTTTGCAAAAAGACAGGTTTACCTTAACTAAGTTCAGAAGCAAAGAAAGCTAGTTGAAAGTTTTATAACACCTAAGTGGGAAATTGAATTTCATATCACAAACCTGTCGTGGTCAAGTCAAGTCATAAATCATTTCATAAGTCATTTTGAAAACATCTGACGACAGAACAGTATGGCCACTCCAACTGTCCATAACCGCATACGCGGCTATTCGAATAGTTTGACACTCTGCAGAGGTGGTACACTTTCACCACAACATTCGATACATCTGTCAGGAACAAATCCTGAATTCACCTTACTCAAGATTGGATAATCAATCCTATCCTTTCAATTACACGCCCTAGTATAGGCACCTCTCCTATGAGTTTGGCCTCCCAACCATGACCAACTGTCATCTTGGGAACTGCATAGGTGGACAATCTTCAAAAGGTAGCCTTGGCTCAAACCTTGGCCGCAAGGGATCCCATAATAAGGTATATAAATTTCCAGTCAAGCCCAACCCAAATTTCGGGTATTGTGGTTGTATGGTAAAATTGGAATGGTATCGCATCCAGATAACCATAAGTTTTATAAAGGGCTAAGGCTCATGCCATAACATTTTCATCATCAAAATCATCTGGTGTTCAGAAACACATGTCAAAACATTTCAATAGAATGACTCATCTTTCTAAGGTTTTCATAACCATTTTCACCAAGTATTCCCATCTAAAGTTGATCAAGTTTTATGTTTCGCACTAGCATCTACAAGTGAGGGTAAACACTAATGAAGGGTGATAAAAAAGTGTGAATTAGCTAAGTTCAATCTCATGCCTCAAGATGACATCAAGATTATCTAACTTAGGCCAAGTTTTATGCTCTTTATTCTACCTTCAAATATCTGTATATTGTCTACAAGTCACTAGGCAAACTCAAAGAGAAAGCTTTGATAAAGAAATAAAATTCTACGCTTGCAAGTAAAACTAGGATTAGGTATCATCAAGTGGGTATAATCACATATGCTTAAAGCATCTAGTATCATGCAAGTCTTAGCTTGCCAAGTCATCTGGTAGTATTAGGCTTGCTAAGATATTAGTATAAGCTTCCCTTGTGCAGAGCAGTGGTTGAAGTTCTTCTTGGCTTCTTCCTCGTAGTATCCTCCTTCCTCCTCGTATCCTTGATCGGTACTATCGTCTATAAATAAATATGAGGTAAACAAAACCAAACAATGCTTAACTATTTCTATTTATCACACCAAGGTTTTCACTAGATGATCTAATATCATCACAAGCATTATAACCATTAGGGCAAATAGTTTTATTTCCTTTATTTTAGAAAAGTAATTTCTACTCAGACTGTGTTTGGATGTATGAATTTTAGCTTGGAATTGAATTGGTCTAGAAATTCAAAATCCATGTTGGAAAGGACGTGGACTACAATTCCACTTATGGTGTTTGGATGCATATGAAATTTTTGCTCGGAATCATAGGCTAGCACCCAATTCTAAATCCTGTTTGGATGTGCAGGCCATGGAATTGAAAATTTTGTTCAGGTTTGGCAATACGACCTTGTCTACATGTATACAAATAGTTGTGTATATTTGATGTATATCTCACATCATAGAGACAGAAATTGATTTTTGACCTTTCAGTCTTCCACATCTGCAATTTCGAAGAACATCCCGTGAGCCATAATTTCAAAGAAACATCCACAGTACTCCCTACCCACAATCTGGAGCAGCTCACCTTGGGGAGGAAAACAAGAGGGCAAGGAAGTGGAGGGGGGAGAAATCCATGGCCTTTGCCCTACTCCCGTCGTTATCCTCCCTCCTCTTTCCCCTCTGATCGCTGCTTCCTTGCTCGATCTAGGGTTTCGGGAGGGGAAGTAGAGGGGTGGAAGCCATGGCCGCCGCCAGCAAGCTCTACGGGTGCGGGAAGGAAAACAAGAGGGCAGGACTAGGGATGGGAAGAGGAGACGGAGGGGAGACTCACCGGAGCAGCCGCCTTCCTGTCAGCAGCCTTCAGCCTCATACCGCTTCTGTCAAGAGGATGAGCAGATGCATGGGCTGAGATTCCGAGCCTTTCCGAGCTGCTTCGCTCGGAAACGATAGAATTTTTTTTACGAGGGGGTGGGCTGGTCTAGAATTGGTGGGACATTTCCACGGTGCAATTCATAGGCCATCCAAACTGCTGAATTCGGTCGGGCCATTTCCAAAATCCCAATTCCGAGCCCCAATTGATAAATCCAAACACAACGTCATTCAAAAACTACTTAAGATTTAATATTCTCCAACTAAAACATGGGATCATGTTGACACATGTCATCACCATATATTTCAGTACTTGGGAATGTGATTTAAAGTGGTGTCACAGTTTAATAAGGTTTAACCTTTTTATTTTAATTAATTAAAGTGACTAGAAATTCCTATGGGGCATTCTTTTATCTATTGATCATTATTTCTGCAAGTAAACCTATATATTTTTATATATTCTGAAAGGTATGGTTAAATGTGACTTTTGAGAGTTGGAATCAACTCAAATCTTTTATGGTTGAATTTTGAAAAATGTTTGAATGCAGAAAAGCTTTTGCCTTGTTATTTTTACTATAGAAGATCTACAAATCCAAATGGTTTGAATCCAACGGTCTTGGATTAAGCACTCCAGTACCTTTCTAACAAAATTGGTTTCATGCATTTTTGTTACGTGAATTGAGCTGGGTTGATTTTTGAATCTAGGTACAGAACTGAGTTTGAAACTAAAAGAATAAACCTAAATTTGAATTATTGGGTCGCGCGGGAGGTTAATTGGGCCGGCCCACTATGCACAGCATGCGCACGGGCTGGTTAAGTGGCTGTCCCCACTCGTCAGTGAGACATAGGGGTGCGAAGGGGTACGGGGCGATTAGGGCCGTGCGATCTAACTCTAATCCAACGGCTGTGGTTCATCGTCCATTCCTGAACAGGACGCGGCAAGGTCGAACCCTAGCGCTGCCAGTGGGGGTTAGTGGGGGCTTACCGGGGCTCCGGTGATGGTCGGCGATGGGGGCGAACGAAGAAGTCGACGACGGTGATCTTCCTGGTATCGGTGGCTCCTCCTAGGGCGGCTCCAATCGACGATGCCCTTCTCCTCCAGCAGCGGCAAGCTCCGGCGAAACTTCGGCCACCTGGTGCTCGCCTTGCTCCGGGGATGAGTGGGTGTGATCAGTGAGAGGTGGGGAGTGAGATGGTGTGCTGAAATCGAATGGGGAAGGCCTCTATTTATAGTGCGGCAAGGGGACCGAAGGGTGTGGGTGGAGCTCGTCGTGGTCGTCTGCACAGCAAGCTAACGGCATGGCTGGGGGTAGGGGACGGTGCGTTGCCTTCTGGCAAAGATCAACAGCTTGATGGCGAGGCGTGGGGCGGTGCAAATTGGTCGGAACACTTCGATGCTCTGGACGGGTCCGACGGGAAATTTAATGGCGCACAGCGTTTACGGTCCGCGCGGCGGCGAACGGGCATGTCCGGGCGGTTCCTGGGGCGGTGGTGATCACGCATGAGGGCGGCGAAGGCGGGGCGTGGTCTGTGCTTGCGTGTCGGCCGGCGCCTGCATGCTCTCGGCATGGTTGCAGAGAGACTAGCCGCGCTCGTTCTGAGTGGTCCAGTGGCTGGCAAGGCTTGCGCACTGGACAGGGGGTGTCGATGGGCGGTGGCTTGTGTCCCAGACAAGGTGGCTAGGATCCTAGCTTGCTGTGGACATTGGGGTGGAAAGTTAGGCTCGGCATGGTCACCATTGATGGCTATGGCATGCTCATAGTGGTGCTAAAGCTTGTTAATTGAGCTAGATCATTGTCAACACCCGGATTTTTCAATCCTAGATGCCTGTTATGCCATACATCGCAATCCCAGGATTACCATTTTTGCGAGACGTAACAGAATTGGATACCATAGTACATCATCCATTACAAATGATACATAAGTTCTTACACGAATAGTGATCTCATGATCCAGTTCTTAATACAACTTCAAGCAGCGGAATACGTAATAGTAAAGGTAGCGTAGGCGAAGCTCCATCTTCGGGGTCACAGGCAATGCTGACGATGGGAGATGATCCTAGTTGTCGTAACCTTCCTGGGGTCCATCTTCCAGGTAGTCCTCTTCATAGTCTGGCCATGGGAATAGCCAGGGACAGAGCCATGAGTACTCTTTAAGTACTTGCAAACTAATACTAACAGGTAAAAGGGGTTTTTGGATAATAGGACACTAGGATCTAGGGTTGTTTTGCAAAAGCCAGATTTATGTCTACTAGGTTCCAAGGCTAGTCACAATTTTATAACTCCTAAGTGGGAACTTGTATTTCATATCACAACTCTGTTGTGGTCAAGTCAAAGTCTCAATTCATTTCACAAGTCATTTTGAAAAAGTCTGACGAGGGAACAGTATGGCCACTCCAACTGTCCATAACCACGGACGCGGCTATTCGAATAGTTTGACACTCTGCAGAGATTGTACACTTTCACCACAACATTCGATACATCCGTCAGGAACAAATCTTGAATTCACCATACTCAGTATGCGGATAATCAATCCTAACCTTTTAATTACACGCCCTAGTATAAGCACCTCTCACATGAGTTTGGCCTCCCAACCATGAACAACTGTCATCTTGGGTACTGCACATGTGGACAATCTTCACAAGGTAGCCACAGCTCAGACCTTGGCCGTGACGGAACTAATACTAAGGTATATAAGGTTCGAGTCAAGCCCTACCCAATATTCGGGTATTGTGGTTGTACGATAAAATTGGAATGGTATCGCATCCAGACAACCATCAGTTTTATAAAGGGCTAAGGCTCATGTCTCAACATTTTCATCACCAAGATCATCAGGTATTTAGAAACACATGTCCAAAACATTTCAATAGAATGATCCCTCATTCCAAGGTTTTCATAACCATTTTTCCACCAAGTATTCCCATCTAAATCTGATCAAGTTTTATGCTTAGCACTAGCATCTACAGGTGGGGGTAGTACTGATGAGGGGTGGTAAACTAGTGGGGTTTCAACTAAGTCCAACCTTATATCTTAGGCTGATATCAAGGTTTCTAACTTAGGCCAAATTTTATGCTCTTTATGCAACCTTCAAATATCTTTCTAGTATCTATAATTCACTTAAGTAAACTCTAAGTAAGCTTTGATAAAGAAATAAAGTATAAAGCTTGCAAGTAAAACTAGGATTGGTTTATCAAGTGGGTGTGATCACATATGCTTAAGGCATATAGTAGGCATAGTAATAAGTAGGGGTTTGTTGCATCAGTAGGGTATCTTGCAAGTGTTAGCTTGCATAAATGTCAATATAAGCTTGCATAGGTATAGCATCAGCTTGCTAAATTGCAAGTGTTAGCTTGCACATTCACTAGTAGTATTAGGCTTGCCTTGTGCAGAGCAGTGGTTAAAGTTCTCCTCGGCTTCTTCTTCGTAGTATCCTCCTTCCTCCTCGTATCCTTGGTCGGTACTAGCGTCTATGAATAAATACAAGGTACACAATCACCAAACAATACTTAACTACTTGCAATCATCACACACAAGGGTCCTATAGATGATCTAGCATCATCTCTAACATTACAAGGTTAAGGCTTGATTTAATTCCTTTTATTTATAGAATACTAATTTCTACTCATTGAAAAACTACTTAAGATTTAATATTCTCCAAACCAAACATGGGATCATGTTGACACATGTCATCACCACATATTGTAGTCCATGGGAATGTGATTTAAAGTGGTGTCACAATTTAATAAGGTTTTACCCTTTTATTTTAATTAATTAAAGTGGCTAGTAATGCCTATGGGGCATTCTTTTATTACTTGAACATTATTTCTGCAAGTAAACCTATATATATTTTTATATATTCTGAAAGGTATAGTTAAATGTGATTTTTGAGAGTTGGAATCAACTCAAAAGCTATTATGGTTTAAATTTGAAAAATGTTTGAATGTAGAAAAGCTTCTGCCTTGTTATTTTTACCATTAGTGATCTATAGATCCAAATAAATTGAATCCAACGGGCTAGGATTCAGCATTCACAGTCCTTTCCAACAAAATTGGTTTCATTCAATTTGGTGTACTGAATCGATCTGGGTTAATTTTTGAAGTTGGGTACAGAAGTGTGTTTGAATTGAAATGGAAAAAGTTTAATTTGAATAACTGGGCTGCGCGGGAAAAGTTAACGGGCCGGCCTGCTAAGCGCAGTGCTCCCGCGGGATGCTTAAGTGGGTGTCCCCACTCGTCAGTGACACGGGGCTAGGCGAAGCGGTATGAGGCAACGTGGCTCGTTCGATCTAGTTCTAATCCAACGGCTGAGAGTCATCGTCGACGCGAGACAACGCCGGCGAGAACGAAACCTAGCGCGGCCAGTGAGGGGTGCTGGGGGCTCACCGGGGTACGGGCGAGGGTCGGCGAGGCGGGCGAACGACGAAGTCGACAACGGCGAACTCCGAGGTGGTCACGGCAGCTCCTGGGGTGGACGAAATCGATGGCTCCCTTCTTCTCCAGAGGCGGCGGGCTCCGGTGAAATTCCGGCGGGGTGGTGCTCGCCTTGCTCTGAGAACGGTGTGGCACGATCAGTGAGGAGAGGGGAGTGAGATGGTGTGAAGAAATCGAGCGGGGGTGGCCTCTATTTATAGTCGAGCGAGGGGACCGTCGGGGCGCATGGTGAGCTCGTCGGGGGGATGTTACAAGGGGCTAATGGCATGGGCAAGGGTAGGGGACGGTGCTGTGTCTCCTGGCGATGCTCAACAACATGGATTCGAGGCATGGGGCGGTGCGGCTTGGTCTGGAACGGGCGATGCTCTGTGCGGCAGAGGCGGCGTCTTCGACGGGCGGTGTGGCTACTGACGCACGGGGCGGCTAACGGGGATGTTTGGCGGTCTCCTGGGTTGGTGGCGATCGTACGTGCACGCGGTGAGGGCGGCGTGCGGTCTGTGGGCGCTGGTCGAGGGTGGTGCTCGGGCGCACGCTCGGCATGGTCTCTGGCGGTCTGGGCGCGGTTCTTGCGCATGCTCCAGGGCTTGGCAACGCTCGCGGCTGGGACAGTGAGTGGCGGTGGACGGTGGGCTGCCTCCCAGACATGCTGGCTAGGCTTGCTGCTGCTCCTAGCTTGCTGTCGACTATGGGGTGGCAAGGGGGTGCTCGGCTGTTCACCATTGATGGCAATGGCAAGCTCATAGTGGTGCTAGTGCTCGGCTAATCTTCCTAGATGATCTACTGAGCTGGTTATGAGCTAACTAGGGAACAAGTTAGGCAAGAATCACTGCTCACAATAGTGTGTGATGTTTGTTTGATTTGTGTCTGCAACCTGTTTGATGAAATGGCCGCATGAAATCAAGTTTTGAATTTTGAAAAGATTTTTGGTGGGTTTGCTAGATTGGTGCTGGTGAGTCTGCAGATGCTTGGGTTTTGAAAGTTGAGCTTGTTTGAGTGGTTTTTGAAAAAGTGGGATCTTCCCATATGATAAAGATTCAATTTTGAATTGTCATTTAAACTATGAATTTGAAAGTTTTTGGATGATCACAAAGTGGGCCTTGATACTTTGTTATGAGTACATTCAAGGGGTGCAAAGATCCAGAAAAGTTTCTGTTAGGTTCTGAAAGTTTGAGACAGCCAAAGTAGGCATGAGAGTTAAATTGGTCAAAGTGACCATTCATTTAATATATGTGTTTTGATTTACTTGTCTTTAGTAAAAGTGTGGGAAATGTTTTATATGATGTTTATTTCACCTAAGAAACATTTTACAAGCAATGAAACAAACAAACAAGGTGGTTTTAAAAGAATTCAAAATCAATGCATACACATATGCATGCATTCATAATTTTTTTAGAAAAGTTTTTGTTAACCCTAAGTTTGATGATTAGAGTTTGATGATCCAAGCTTAGTATTTTTTTGGGATGTTACAATCATCTACTGAGAGTGTAGTGTGAGCTATAGAGGGAACAAGGTAGGCCAAAATCACTGCTCCTAATAGTGTTTGATGTTTGTTTGTTTGCTGATTACAAGGTGTTTGATGAAATGGCCGAAAGATATTCAAATTTGGTGGTTGTGTTGGTTACATACTAGGGAGTCTCTGGTTAGTTGGATTGGTCAAGGTGCACTGGTTTGGTTGGGTTTTGAGAATGTGGGATCTTCACATATGAATCAGATTCAATTTTGAATTGTGATTTGAATCAAGTTGCCAAATGTTTCTGTAAGTTTGAAAGGTGGGATTTGATTCACTTTTACTTGGTCTTGCAAGGGGTGAAAAGAAATGGAAAAGTTTTTGTTGGAAATATTGGATTAGAAACACTCAAAGTGGTCTAGTGAGCAAGATTGGCAAAAATGACCATTTTCCTTATTTGTTTTGTTTTTGATTCTCTTGATTTGTTTCTGCTTGGAAATGTTTTAGATGATGTTGTTTTCATATTTAATCCATTCCTTGCTATTTATATTAATCACACAAGTCCATTCATTCATGCAATCATCACAGACACACATGCATTCATAAAGATTTTAATTAACAAAAGTTTTTGTTAACCCTAATTTTGGTGATTGGAAATTGATAATCATTGTTCAACATTTTTGGGATGATACAAACCTTCCCTCCTTAAACAAAATATTGTCCCGAGATTTGAGAAAGAAGAGGAAGAAAACTAGCATTTAAAAAGATCGGGAAACTCCGTCTTCACGTGATATTCTCGCTCCCATGTAGCTTCTTCTTCAGTGTGGTTACTCCACTGAATCTTGAGAAACTTGATGCTTCGGGTTCTGGTGGTTCTGAAAGCTTCCTCCAAAATACGGATGGGTACTTCGGGATACGTCAGGTCATCGTTGATCTCTATGGTGCGGTGATCAATGTTCTTGAAAACCTTAGTCTTCTCCGGAACTTCAAGGCATTTGCAAAGTAACGATATATGGAACACATTGTGCACTACTGACATCTCCTCGGTAGTTCCAATTGATATGATACATCTCCTCGACGATTCAGAATCTTGAAAGGTCCAATATATCTAGGGGCTAACTTTCCTTTGAGTTGGAAGTGCTGCATTCCTTTCAAAGGCGACTCTTTGAGATACACAAAATCTCAGAATCTTGAAAGGTCTCGACGTCTCTTTTCGGCCTAACTCTTCTGTCTTGACTGGGCGGTCTTCAGGTGCTCACGGATCTTGTGAACTTTCTCTTCTGCTTCTCGTAGGATGTCGGGTCCGAAAATCTGACTCTCTCCTACTTCTGACCAATTCAAAGGGGTGCGACACTTCCTTCCATACATGAACTCAAATGGGGCCATTTGCAACCTAGCTTTATAACTGTTGTTGTAAGAAAATTCTGCGAAAGGCAGACAGTCTTCCCATTTAGATCCATACTCTATCACACATGCTCTCAACATATGTTCGAGTATTTGATTTACTCGCTCCATTTGTCCATCGGTTTGAGGGTGATGCGCGGTGCTGAAATCCAGTCTTGTTCCTAGTCCTTCCTGGACTTTCTTCCAAAATCTTGAGGTAAACTGAGTTCCTTGATCCGATACGATGTTCTTGGGGACTCCGTGGCCAGCGATTCTAGCGATGTATAACTCCGCTAGCTTCGAACTCTGGTAAGTGGTCTTGACTGGTAAGAAATGGGCTACCTTGGACAATCTATCAACTATGACCGAAATAGAGTCATTTCCTCTACTAGACGTAGGCAATCCGGTGATAAAGTCCATTCCAACGGAATCCCATTTCCATTCTGGAATCTTCAATGGTTGCAACAGTCCTGCGGGTCTCTGATATCCCGCCATAACTCTTTAACAAATATCACACTTGGTGATATAGCTTCCGATTTCTCTATTCATCTTATGCCACCAAAATTGCTCCTTTAGATTATTGTGGATATACCAAATGGGTATACCTACGACATAGTCTCATACTGGCAAGCCCGGGTGGCCCACAGTTGGTGGTTAGGCCTATGGCATAACCGGGCGGCCCAGTTGCTGATAGGAAGATGGAGGTCTAGCAGGGATGAAGGAAGGCCACGTGCCACCGCTTTAGACGGAAGCCGAATCCTTGGAGGACACGAAGACTAGTTAATGTTAGTCTAGGACTCTTCATGTAACCCTAGGTCCTGGCGCCCTTATAAGCTAGCCTACGGGAGCCTTTAGGGCAGATAACAACAAGTGCATAGCACTACCCGCACACAGCGAACCCCCCAATCCTGTAACTCGGTGTATTGCCATTATAGTGAATTATAGCAGGAGTAGGATCTCGCCACCGTCGTGAGATCTGAACCTGGGTAAACTATGTCAAGCTGACCCGGACGCTCTCTGTCTCCCCCCACGTCTCTAAACTCGCCGTTGGGATACCACTATGGTTTACGTGTCGACAAAACCACGACAGTTGGCGCCCGCCGTGGGGCAAGAGGCGCTTACAGCACGGATCCGGGCGGGATCCCTTGCCGTCTTCAAAGATAGACAAATCGCACCTCTAGTGACGTGCCGGCATCGCCATCGCTCTTTCTAGCGTATGGTCGGGTCGGCGGCATCCTAGAGATCTGTATCTACATGCAGTATTGATGGACCGACGCGATTAAATCTGCGGTGACCTTTAGTTAGCGCGAGAAGAACTCGGTGTGATGTCAGGCTCGTCGTGCGGGCAATAACCGATTTGAGTTCGATCTATGATCCTCAAAGCGGAGCGCACATGTGCTGAGACCGGTTCCGATCGATTTTCTCATGCGTATACTATATGTATGTATGCTCCTAAGCACTAGATTGGTCGGCCTCGGGGCTCGCTCCAAAGCAGTTCCAAAAGAGCAAGCGTACAAAGCTTTGCATGGATTTTCCGCCATGACGCACTTCCGTGGTAGAGCCAGCAGCTAGCACGCGCGATGTCTTGTAATTTTCTGTGTTGGGTTACTTTGAAGTCAAATCATGGTTTGAGTCGGAGGTACTCTCTTGTTGGCTTTTACACGATGGAGAAGTTCCATGAAGGCACGCCTATGTATGCGGTGGTGGTCCGTCTTAGTTTCCTTGCGGCAAACTTTGTTCCGGATTCGCTGCCGACTGCTTCAGAGGATCAGATTCATCTTCGGCGTGACCAAACTTAGACTCCGCTTAAATAGCTAAGTCCCTATTTATATTTTATTTTAATTGTTTATGATCATTATATTAAGATTGGTTCACTCATATTACGAGTCTTTTACCACTTTCGTTTTGGTCATACCTTTATCATGATTTGCCTTGTGCTCGTGAGTATAAACTTTTTACTGGCTTGCCGTTTTAAGGCCCTGTTACCATGCAAAAAACCCGCCTTCGGGTGTTAGCTTAAGTTTTCTTGATACACGTTTTCTGGATACACGTTTTCTATTGTTTTTATGTCGATTGCGGAGTATTGACTTTTCAGCACTCAAAGCGGCGTTTGACCTTGGGTTACGGGCGGTGCCATTAGGCATCATCACCTAAGGACATGGTTCTGTGTTGCGAGTCTTCCGTCTCACGAAAGGTCAAGCATAAAAACCAGAATAATGGATAAGCCAGCACTTGCTTAAACAAAATTTTACATAAACTGTTTAAATTAGTTGAGTTTTTTCCTCCTAAACAGTTTTATGTTGTTCAACTGCTGCATTGTTTCAGCTTTAAAGAATTTGTTTAAAGGCTACATTTGTTCCGCCTTACATTTGTTTGTTGGACATGATTAAAGGAACATTAATACATTTGTATTTTCATGTTTATGTTTCAGGTACATGACGCTTGGATATTGCCGCGTTCCTCGAAATTAAGGTGTTTTGAGCCGGATTTTCACTAGGGTTGACACCTCGGGGACTGCAATTGCAATTGTTGGCCAAGACTTGAGCAGCCTTTGAGGATGTCATATCGACGCTTGGGGGCTTGGCATCTATAATTTAAGACCCTTGTCCCGACTTACGTCCAAGCCGGAACAAACCTCGGGGGTTACAGTACATTGATCTCTAAGACATGGTGAAAGTTCTCTTTGAGCATCAAGCCGGAAAATTCAAGTGATTTCCACCTTGACGCTCGGGGGCTACACCGATGTTGAATTTTTGTGAAGTTCTCTCTGGAGCACCAAGCCGAAGTAATTCCGACTTGACGCTCGGGGGCTACACTATTCAAATTTTTCTAAAGCTACTTTGAGATCACCAAGACGATTTTCTTTTAAAACTCTGACTTGGCTCTCGGGGGCTACAATCGTTTGATGTACAATTATGCATGTTCTTTTGAGAATGAAGCCGCCTTCGATGAAGCCAACTCAATGCTCAGGGGCTACATATGGTTATGTCAAGAAACTTTCAAGATGGTGAAAAATCCAGCTAGCAAAACCTAGAGGCTTGGCATCGATTTTGCCTTCCTAGAAGTTTCACTGGGTTACACGGCTCGATGGCCTAAATGTCCGTGATATGAGAGGCTCTAAGACCTTAATTCGGCAAGCTCTTATGTCTGTGACTTTGCTGGCTCTAAGTCGGCAATTTGGTAGCCTTTGCGATCGTGGCCTAGTAGCCGTGATTTTTTTCGGCTTACATATCGCCCTGCATGGATGATGATATTAAAGACGTTTCTAGAGCTTGTAAGAATCACTAACGATTCATTAGAGAGTACTCCGCCTTGGATTCGTTCGCAGAAGCATACAAGCAACTCTCTGGCTAGGCTTAGTCGGATAAGAATATGATATGGGAGCTCTCTAAGATTCTTCACGAAGCACGCCTACAAATTGAAGACGACGTGATACGTACGCTCAAAGCTAGACGGAGGAACGCGAGGATCATGAAGAACTTCGGGGGCTACTGTTGTGGATATACCAAATGGGTATACCTACGACATAGTCTCATACCGGAAATCCCGGGTGGCCCACAGTTGGTGGTTAGGCCTATGGCATAACCGGGCGACCCAGTTGCTGATAGGAAGACGGAGGTCCAGTAGGGATGAAGGAAGGCGACGTGCCACTGCCTTAGATGGAAGCTGGAGCCTTGGAGGACACGAAGACTAGTTAGTGTTAGTCTAGGACTCTGTAACCGTATCCGACTAGGACTCTCCATGTAACTGTAGGTCATGGCGCCCTTATAAGCCGGCCTACGGGAGCTTTAGGGCAGATAACAACAAGTGCATAGCACTACCCGCACACAGCGAACCCCCCAATCCTGTAACTCGGCGTATTGCTATTATAGTGATTTATAGCAGGAGTAGGATCTCACCACCATCGTGAGATCTGAACCTGGGTAAACTGTGTCAAGCCGACCCAGACGCTCTCCGTCTCCCCCATGTCTCTAAACTCGTCGTTGGTATACCCCTATGCCGTACGTGTCGACAAAACCACGACACAGATCCTGATACATCTTTGTCCCTCTGGGGTGGATAGAATAAAGAGTATCATGGGCCTCCTTCAAAATAACTTCTTTCAACTCTGAATCTGATGATACACAGAGACGTCCTTTGTACCACAAAACTCCTTCTTCATCCTCGGTGAATCCGGGTACTTTGCCTGTACCAATACGACGTTTGATTCCGTTGATACTAGCATTCCCTTTCTGATCCTCCTTGATCTGACTGATCAAAGTGGGCTAAAGTTCTATGCTAGCCAAAAATCCATCACTTACTAATTCCATTCTAAAATCTTCCATCTCTTTGTGCAAACTTGGTTGCTCCTTCAGAATCATGGAGTTCAAGCAGCACGGCAATCTGCTAAGGGCATCTGCTACCACATTGTCTTTATCGGGGTGATATTGAATGTCTAGATCATAGTCCTTGATTAGCTCAATCCATATTCTATTCAGCTCCTTCTGAGTGAATATATACTTCAGGCTCTTTTGATCCAAAAATAAATCTCACAACGGTTTCCCATGAGATAATGCCTCCATGTCTTCAGGGCTAGAACTACGGCTGCTAGTTCAAGGTCATGGGTAGGATAATTTTGTTCATGCTGCTTCAGTTGTCTAGATATATAAGATATGACTTCTCCTTCTTGCATTAACACACATCCGAGTCCAATCTTGGATGCGTCACAATACACATCAAAGGGCTTCGTAATATCCGGCATGATGAAGATTGGGGCTGAAATCAATCTCTTCTTGAGTTCTTGAAAACTCGCTTCACATTTGTCCGAACATTCGAACTTCTTATCCTTATTCAACAATTAGGTCATGGGTCTGGCGATAGTCGAGAATCCTTCAACAAACTTGCGGTAGTGTCCCGCTAATTCGAGAATTGCACGAACTTGGGTTTGAGTGGTTGGGGCTTGCCAATCTTGAACATCCTTCAGCTTTTGCAGGGTCAACGACAATTCCTCCGGCTGATACGATATGTCTAAGGAATCCTACCTCGTGTAAACAGAATTCACATTTGCTAAACTTGGCATACATCTGATGCTCTCTAAGGGTTCCAAGAATGGTCCTTAGGTGCAACTCATGTTCTTCTTCTGATTCGGAATAAATCAGAATGTCATCAATGAAAACCACGACAAACTTATACAGGAAGTCCATAAAAATCTTATTCATGAGGTTCATGAAATAAGCGGGGGAGTTGGTTAATCCAAAAGACATGACAGTGTACTCGTATAATCCATATCTGGTGATAAAGGCAGTCTTTGGAATATCCTCTGCGCGAATCTTGAGTTGATGATAGCCAGTTCTAAGATCAATCTTAGAAAACACTTTGGCACCAGTCAACTGGTTAAACAGGTCTTCTATCTTTGGCAACGGGTACTTGTTCTTGATGGTGACATCATTCAACTTCCGATAATCCGTACATAAACGGTTACCTCCATCCTTCTTGTCCACAAACAAGACAGGTAATCTCCATGGTGACGCACTTGGTTGGATTAGTCCTATCTCCAGCATGGTATCCTGTTGCTTCTTCAGCTCCACTAGTTCAGACGGGTTCATACTATATGGTCTCTGGGCTATGGGTACGGTTCCAGGGATTGGTTCAATGATAAACTTGATATCCCGGTCTGGGGGCATATCGGGCAAAACATCTGGAAATACATCGGGGTATTCACAGACTATCCGGACTTGGTCAATGGTTGGTTAGGCTATACTCTTGTTGCATTTGAATTGACGGGGCAAGGTTTCAGATACATGCTCTACTGATATTCCGGCTGTACTGGTCATGGTTATGGCTTTCTTGGCACAGCTGATTAATCCTTTATGTTTGGACATCCAATTCATTCCTAGTACTACTTCCAAACCTTTAGTTCCAAGTACTATTAGATTACCATAAAAATCTATGCCATAGATTCAGATAGGTACGGCCTTGCAAATTTGTCTAGCTTTGGTGGTTGAACCAGGTATTTGAACTATCATAGCATGCTTTAATTTGGTTGGTTGAATCTTACTAGTGCCTGCAAATTCTTCAGTAACAAACGAGTGCGATGATCCAGAATCAAACAACACTCTTGCAAGTACCGAGTTAACAGAAAACATACCCAGCACGCCATCTGGCGCTTCTTGGGCTTCTTCAGCATGCATGAGAAAGAGACGGCTGTTGCGGTTGAGCGAACACGACGCTGCTGCTGAGCTAGGGCATTTGCATTGGGGGCTGCGGCAATCTTCTTGGGTCACTCATTGGAATAGTGACCTTTGGTTCCACACTCATAACAAGTCACTTGGGACTTGTCCTTCGCTGCAACAGGCACATCATTGCTTCCAGTCCTTGGGGAAGTGTTGGTGTTGGTGGCGGCATTGTTGTTGTTGAACTTGGGCCGGGCACGGTTGAAATTGCTGGGGTTCCCGGGGTTATTGTGGTTTCCTCCGGGCCTTGGGTTTCCATAGTTGGGATAGGTCGGACGGTTCATCGGGGGTCTGTTGGTTCTTGGGGCAAATCCTGAAGATGGGTTAGGGCAATACTTTGGTGTATGTGGGTTCCTGGTTGATGCATCATGCGACGCTTGCGGTTCTCATTGGCTTGGTTGATCTTTCCTTCCATATAAATGGCAGAGTCCACTAAAGCTTCAATATCAGCAAAGGGAATATTGACTAACACTGTCTGCATCTCATCGTGCAGACCATTCAGGAATCTCTCCTTCTTCTTGGCTTCACTGTCTATCTCATCAGGTGCATACCTATCCAATGCCAAGAATTTGTCACGGTACTAAACTGCTGTCATCCTGCCTTGCTTCAGTTCCCTGAATTCATCTCTCATCCTCTTGATCAAACCCGGTGGCACATGGGTTCTGCTAAACTTGACTTTGAACTCTTCCCAAGTCATCATCTGTCCTATAGTCATTGCGCGAACGCTGTTCCACCATGCTCTTGCATCTCGAGCCAGATAGTGGGTGGAAAACAGTTCCTTCTCGTTAGCTTCCACTCCTGGAACTTCTAGGTTGCTCTCCATGGTTTGCAGCCAATCATCTGCATCTAGGGGCTCTTCAGACTTAGTGAAAACGGGTGGATTGGTGTTCTAGAAATTCTTGAGCTTAGATCCATGGTTGTCCTGATTTCCATGGCCTTGATTGTTGTTGGCCATCTGCGCTATCTATTGAAGGGTGTATAAGTTGGCTTGACGTTCAGCTCTTTCGACTTCGCGATCTGAAACCAACATTTGCAGGATTTGCTACACTGGTACCGAGGATGAAGTGCTTCCTCTGCGAGGCATCTAAAGATTGAGATAGATCATGAGAAAAGAGGGAAATTTCTAAGGTTCAGGGGTTTTGTGTTTTGAAAAGTTTTCAAAGTTTGACTCATATTTTTCTAGCAACTTGATTTTCATTCATTCATAGCACACGATACAACACACACCACAACAAAGGAAAACATATGGTTTTAAGAACCATTCTATGAAACTACGATATAGTGGGACCGAATACAACTCACTAACGCTAGTGCTCAAGTGATACAACTCCTCTGAGTCGGTGTCCTCATCATCCTCATCATCATCATCGATGAAGGCAAAGTCATACTCATCGGTGAAGAAGTCCATGGCCTGATCCTCCAGAAAGTCATCATCATCGCTGAGATAGGAGTAGGGGTTTCCATGAAGGTCTTCCCCTGCATTCTCCCTCTCCTCCAGCTGCATATCCCTCTCGTGGATGGTCTCCTCCAAATCCGTGATCTAGTGGCGAAGACAGGCAATGATGCGCTCCTTCTTGTCGAGCTGACGGCGACGAGACTGGCGATCCTTCACCAGCATGGCAATGGTCTGATCCTTCTTGGCAGCGATGGCGTACTTGTGGTTGGCGTAGGAGCAGGCATTGTCTAACTCCTTCTAACGGTCATACATCATGAAGAAGAGGTGGTCCAATTGAGTCTTCAGCTTGTGGTGGTATGGGGCCTCTAGTGGCTGTTCCATAGCATCACGCCTTGGGTAAAACTCAAAGAGGGTACCCTTGATCTGATTTATACTCTGCCCACACAGACGGGCAAGAGCTTCCTGCATGGCCCTAGCAAGTCCATCAAGCCAGTTGTTCTCTCTCAAGGTGAACTGAATTCCCTCTGAGGTGGGGGCTTCAATCTTTCCCTAGAGACTTGCGACAACTAGCCATTGCAGCTCCTCTCCTTCCTGATCGTTGAGCTGATCTCTGAAGAACTCGGGGTGTGGACGCTCCAGCATCTCTGAAAGCTGGTCCAAGTCACGCTCAAAGATGAGGTCTCCTCCATTCCCCAACTGATAAAACTTGCTATACTTCACGTCCATCTATAAGAATATAGGATGAGTAAGTTAGTAGAATGATAAAGTGTGTCAAATTTTATGTAAGTTTGCAAGATTTTTGAGGAACATGAATTTTTATGAAAGAGTCGAAGTGATAAGAATGAGAATAAGTTTTCATAAATACTCACTTCCTTGGTTTTGAAACTATGTTTTTTATTCAAACGTCCATTCTAAACTAGGGTCTCCTATGGTCAGGATTGATCTGATACCAACTTGTCAACACCCGGATTTTTAATCCCAGATGCCTGGTATGCAATACATCGCAATCCCAGTATTACCATTTTTGCAAGACATAACAGATTGGATATCATAGTACATCATCCATTACAAGCCATAAATAAGGTGTTACACAAATAAGGTTCTCATGATATAGTCTTAATACAATTCAAGCAGCGGAATAACGTAATAATAACGATAGCATAGGCGAGGCTCCATCTTCATGGTCACAGGCAATGCTAACGATGGGAGATGATCCTATTTGTCGTAACCTTCCTATTGTCCGTACTCTTGATACTCTTCTTCATAGTATGGCCACGAGAA
The DNA here is from genome assembly GCA_023614405.1 of Avena insularis. Lineage (NCBI taxonomy): Eukaryota > Viridiplantae > Streptophyta > Magnoliopsida > Poales > Poaceae > Avena > Avena insularis. The sequence continues at coordinate 183,150,549 of CM042687.1, read as the reverse complement.
TAGCCAGGGACAAAGCCATAAGTACTCTTTAAGTACTCGCAAACTAATACTAACAAGTGAAGTGGTTTTGGAATAGGAAGTACTAAGCTCTAGGGTTATTTTGCAAAAAGCCAGGTTTACCTTAACTAAGTTCAGAAGCAAAGAAAGCTAGTTGAAAGTTTTATAACACCTAAGTGGGAATTTGAATTTCATATCATAACCCTGTTGTGGTCAAGTCAAGTCATAAATCATTTCATAAGTCATTTCGAAAACATCTGACGACGAAACAGTATGGCCACTCCAACTGTCCATAACCACGGACGCGGCTATTCGAATAGTTTGACAATCTGCAGAGGTGGTACACTTTCACCACAACATTCAATACATCCATCAGGAACAAATCCTGAATTCACCATACTCAGTATACGGATAATCAATCCTAACCTTTCAATTACACGCCCTAGTATAGGAACCTCTCATATGAGTTTGGCCTCCCAACCATGACCAACTGCCATCTTGGGAACTACATAGGTGGACAATCTTCACAAGGTAGCCTCGGCTCAAACCTTGGACGCAAGGGAACCCATACTAAGGTATATAAATTTCCAGTCAAGCCCTACCCAAACTTCGGGTATCGTGGTTGTACAGTAAAATTGGAATGGTATCGCATCCAGACAACCATCAGTTTTATAAAGGGCTAAGGCTCATGCCTTAACATTTTCATCATCAAAATCATCTGGTGTTCAGAAACACATGTCAAAACATTTCAATAGAATGACTCATCATTCTAAGGTTTTCATAAACATTTTCACCAAGTATTCCCATCTAAAGTTGATCAAGTTTTATGTTTAGCACTAGCATCTACAAGTGAGGGTAAAAACTAATGAGGGGTGATAAACAAGTGTGAATTAGCTAAGTTCAATCTCATGCCTCAGGATGACATCAAGATTATCTAACTTAGGCCAAGTTTTATGCTCTTTATGCTACCTTCAAATATCCTTCTATTATCTACAAGTCACTAAGAAAACTCTAAGAGAAAGATTTGATAAAGAAATAAAATACTACGCTTGCAAGTAAAACTAGGATTGGGTATCATCAAGTGGGTATAATCACATATGCTTAAAGCATCTAGTATCATGCAAATCTTAGCTTGCCAAGTCATCTGGTAGTATTAGGCTTGCTAAGATATTAGTATAAGCTTGCCTTGTGCAGAGCAGTGCTTGAAGTTCCCCTCGGCTTCTTCCTCGTAGTATCCTCCTTCCTCCTCATATCCTTGGTCGGTACTATCGTTTATAAATAAATACGAGGTATACAATCACCAAACAATGCATAACTATTTCTATTTACAACACCAAGGTTTTCACTAGATGGTCTAATATCATCACAAGCATTACAACCATTAGGGCAAATAGTTTTATTTCCTTTATTTTCGAAAAGTAATTTCTACTCATTGAAAAACTACTTAAGATTTAATATTCTCCAACTAAAACATGGGATCATGTTGACACATGTCATCACCACATATTTCAGTACTTGGGAATGTGATTTAAAGTGGTGTCACAATTTAATAAGGTTTAACCTTTTTATTTTAATTAATTAAAGTGACTAGAAATGCCTATGGGGCATTATTTATTACTTGATCATTATTTCTGCAAGTAAACCTATTTATTTTTATATATTCTGAAAGGTATGGTTAAATGTGATTTTTGAGAGTTGTAATCAACTCAATAGCTTTTATGGTTGAATTTTGAAAAATGTTTGAATGCAGAAAAGCTTCTGCCTTGTTATTTTTACTATAGAAGATCTACAAATCCAAATGGTTTGAGTCCAACAGGATGGGATTAAGCACTCCAGTACCTTTCTAACAAAATTGGTTTCATGCATTTTGGTTTAGTGAATTGAGTTGTGTTGATTTTTGAATATGGGTATAGAACTTAGTTTGAAACTAAAAGAATAAACCTAAATTTGAATTACTGGGTCGCTCGGGAGGTTAATTGGGCCGGCCCACTATGCATAGCGCGCGCAGGGGCTGGTTAAGTGACTGTCCCCACTCGTCAGTGAGACAGAGGGGTGTGAAGGGGTACGGGGCAATTAGGGACGTGCGATCTAACTCTAATCCTACGGCTGTGGTTCATCATCCACGCCTGAACAGGACGCGGTGAGGTCGAACCCTAGCGCGGCCAGTGGGGGCTCACCGGGGCTCCGGCGATGGTCTGCGATGGGGGCGAACGACGAAGTCGATGACGGCGATCCTCCTCGTACCGGTGGCTCCTCCTAGGGCGGCTCCAATCGACAACGCCCTTCTCCTCCAGCAGCGGCAAGCTCCGGCGAAATTTCGGCCACCTGGTGCTCGCCTTTCTCCGGGGATGAGTGGGTGTGATCAGTGAGATGTGGGGCGTGAGACGGTGTGCTGAAATCGAACAGGGAAGGCCTCTATTTATAGTGCAGCGAGGGGACCGAAGGGTGCGGGTGGAGCTCGTCGTGGTCGTCTGCACAGCGAGCTAACGGCATGGCTAGGGGTAGGGGACGATGCATTGCCTCCTGGCGAAGCTCAACGGCTTGATGGCGAGGCATGGGGCGGTGCAAGAAATTTAATGGCGCACAGCTTCCACGGTCCGCGCGGCAGTGAACGGGCATGTCCGGGCGGTTCCTGGGGCGGTGGTGATCACGCATGAGGGCGGTGAGGCCGCGGTGCTTTCGTGTGTCGGCGCTTGGCGCTTCTCGGCATGGTTGCAGAGAGACTGGGCGCGCTCGTTCTGAGTGGTCTAGTGGCTGGCAAGGCTTGGGCACTGGACAGGGGGTGGCGGTGGACGGTGGCTTGTGTCCCAGACAAGGTGTCTAGGCTTGGTGAGGCTCCTAGCTTGTTGTCGACATTGGGATGGCAAGTTAGGCTCGGCATGGTCACCATTGATGGCTATGGCATGCTAATAGTGGTTCTAAAGCTTGTTAATTGAGCTAGATCATCTACTGAGAGTGTAGTGTGAGCTATAGAGGGAACAAGGTTGGCCAAAATCACTGCTCCTAATAGTGTTTGATGTTTCTTTGTTTGCTGATTACAACGTGTTTGATTAAATGGCCGAAAGAGATTCAAATTTGAATTTTGGATTCAAACTTGGTGGGTGTGTTAGTTACATACTACGGAGTCTCTGGTTAGTTGGATTGGTCAAGGTGCACTCGTTTTGTTGGGTTTTGAGAATGTGGGATCTTCACATATGAATCAGATTTAATTTTGAATTGTGATTTCAATCGAGTTGCCAAATATTTCTGTAAGTTTGAAAGGTGGGCTTTGATTCACTTTTACTTGGTCTTGCAAGGGGTGAAAAGAAATAGAAAAGTTTATGTTTGAAATCTTGGACTAGAAACACTCAAAGTGGTCTAGTGAGCAAGATTGGCAAAATGACCATTTTCCTTATTTGTTTTGTTTTTGATTTTCTCTTGATTTCTTTCTGCTTGGAAATGTTTTAGATGATGTTTTTTTCATCTTTAATCGATTCCTTGATATTTAGACCAATCACACAAGTCCATTCATTCATTCATGCAATCATCACATACACACATGCATTCATAAAGATTTGAATTAACAAAAGTTTTTATTAACCCTAATTTTGGTGATTGTAAATTGATAATCATTGTTCAAAATTTTTGGGATGTCACAACTATCCACGAGAGGTATATGCAGCTTTAGGAGAGGGAGAATGCATGGGAAGACCTTCGTGGAGACCCCTACACCTATCTCAGTGACGATGATGAATTTCTGGAGGATCAGACCATGGACTTCTTCACCGATGAGGATGACTTCGCCTTCATTGACGGTGAGGAGGAGGATGAGGACACCGACTCCCATGAGTAGTAGCACTTGAGCACTAGCATTAGTGAGTTGTATTCGGTCCCACTGTATCGTAGTTTCCAAGAATGGTTCTTAAAACCATCTGTTTTCTTTGTTGTGGTGTGTGTTTGTATCTTGTGCTAGAAATGAATGAATGAAAAGCAAGTTGCTAGTGAAATCTGAGTCAAACTTTAAAAACTTTTCAAAACCCTGAACCTTAGAAATTTCCCTCTTTTCTCATGATTTATCTCAATCTTCAGATGCCTCGTGGAGGAAGCAGTTCATCCCTGGACCCGATGTTGCAAATCTTGCAAATGTTGGTTTCTGACCGCGAAGCTGAAAGAGCCGAACGTCAAGCCAACTTAGCCACCCTTCAGCACATCGCTCATATGGCCCACAACAATCAAGGCCATGGAAATCAGGAAAACCATGGATCCAAGATCAAGAACTTCCTGAACACCAACCCACCCATTTTGACTAAGTCTGAAGAGCCTCTTGATGCAGATGATTGGCTACAAACCATGAAGAAGAACCTAGAAGTTGCGGGAGTGGAAGCCAACGAGAAGGTACTATTTGCCACTCACTACCTGGCCGGAGATGCAAGATCATGGTGGAATAGCGTTCACGCCATGAATGGAGGACAAATGATGACTTGGGATGAATTCAAACTCAAGTTTAGCAGAGCCCATGTGCCACCGGGTTTGATCAAGAGAATGAGAGATGAATTCAGAGAACTGAAGCAAGGGGGTGACAGTAGTTGAGTACTGTGAGAAATTTTTGTCATTGGCTAGGTATGCGCCGGATGATATAGATAACGAAGCCAAAAAGAATGAGAGATTCTTGAATCGTCTGCATGATGAGATGCAGACAGTGTTAGTCAATATTCCATTTGTTGACATTGAAGCCCTAGTGGATTCTGCCATTTAGATGGAAGGAAAAATCAACCAAGACAATGAGAACCGCAAGCATAGAATGATGCTTCGACCAGGAACCCACCATACCCCAAAATATCGCCCCAACCCATCTCCAGGATTTTCCCCAAGAAACAACAGACCCCTGATGAACCGTACAACCTATCACAACCGTGGAGGAGGAAACCCAAGGCCCGGAGGAAATCACAACAACCCCGGCAACCCCAGCAATTTCAACCGTGCACCGCCTAAGTTCAACAACAACAATGTCACCACCAACACCAACATTGCCCCGAGGACTGGAAGCAATGATGTGCCGATTGCAGCAAAGGACAAGTCTCAGGTGACTTGTTATGAATGTGGAACCAAGGGTCACTATTCCAATGAGTGCCCCAAGAAGATTGCCGCAGCCCCCCAATGCAAATGCCCTAGCCCAGCAGCGTCGTGTTCAGCCCGGAAGAAGGTTTGCCCTAGGGAACTCGCTCAACCGCAACGGCCATCTCTTTCTCATGCATGCTGAAGAAGCCCAAGAAGCGCTAGATGTCGTGCTGGGTATGTTTTATGTTAACTCAGTACTTGCAATAGTGTTGTTTGATTTTGGAGCATCGCACTCGTTTGTTACATAAGAATTTGCATGCACTAGTAAGATTCAACCAACAAAATTGAAGGATGTTATGATAGTTCAAATACCTGGTTCAACCACCAAAGCTAGACAGATTTGCAAGGCCGTAACCATCCGAATCCATGGCATATATTTTTATGCTAATCTAATAGCTCTTGGAACAAAAGGTTTGGAACTAGTACTAGGAATGGATCGGATGTCGAAACATAAAGGATTAATTGACTATGCCAAGAAAGACATAACCATGACCAGTACAGCCGGAATATCAGTAGAGCATGTATCTGAAACCTTGCCCCATCAATTCAAGTGCAAGAAGAGTCTAGCCTAACCAACCATTGACCAAGTCAGGATAGTTTGTGAATACCCCGATGTATTTGCAGATGTTTTGTCTGGTATGCCCCCAGATCGGGATATCGAGTTTATCATTGAACTAATCCCTAGAACCGGACCCATAGCCCAGAGACCTTATAGCATGAACCCATCTGAATTAGTGGAACTGAAGAAACAACTGGATGCTCTACTGGAGACAGGATTGATTCAACCCAGTGCGTCGCCATGGAGATCAGTTGTCTTGTTTGTGGACAAGAAAGATGGAGGTACCGTTTGTGTACAGATTATTGGAAGTTGAATGATGTCACCATCAATAACAAGTACGCACTGCAGAAGATAGAAGACCTATTTGACCAGTTGACCTATGCCAAGGTGTTTTCAAAGATTGACCTTAGAACTGATTATCATCAACTCAAGATTCACGCAGAGGATATTCCAAAGACTGCCTTTACCACCACATATGGACTGTATGAGTACACAGTCATGTCTTTTGGATTAACCAATGCCCCCTCTTATTTCATGAACCTCATGAATAAGATTTTTATGGACTTCTTGGATAAGTTTGTCGTTGTTTTCATTGATGAAATTCTGATCTATTCCAAATCATAAGAAGAACATGAGCTACACCTAAGGACCATCCTTGGAACCTTAGGGAGCATTAGTTGTATGCCAAGTTTAGCAAATATGAATTCTGGTTGTAGGAGGTAGTATTTCTCGGACATATCGTATCAGCCGGAGGAATTGCCGTTGACCCTGCAAAGGTGAAGGATGTTGAAGAGTGTCAAGCCCCAACCACTCAAACCCAAGTTCGTGCATTTCTCGGATTGGCGGGATATTACCGCAAGTTCGTAGAAGGATTCTCAAGTATCGCAAGACCCATGACCCAATTGTTCAAGAAGGACAAGAAGTTTGAATGGACAGCCAAATGTCACGATGCCATTTGATGTGTATTGTGACGCATCCAAGATCGGACTCGGATGTGTGCTAATGCAAGAAGGCAAAGTTATATATTATCTATCCCGACCACTGAAGCAGCATGAACTGAATTATCCAACCCATGATTTTGAACTAGTAGCCATAGTTCGAGCCCTGAAGACATGGAGGCATTACTTGATGGGAAACCATTGTGAGATTTATTCGGATCACAAGATCCTGAAGTACATATTCACTCAGAAGGAGCTGAATATGAGGCAGAGAAGATGGATAGAGATAATCAAGGACTATGATCTAGACATTCACTATCACCCCGGTAAAGCCAATGTGGTAGCAGATGCCCTTAGTAGATTGACGTGCCGCTTGAACTTCATGATTCTGAAGGAGCAACCAAGTTTTCACAAAGAGATGGGGGATTTTAGAATGGAATTAGTAAGTGAAGGATGTTTGGCTAGCATAGAACTTCAACCCACTTTGATCAGTCAGATCAAGGAGGCACAGAAAGGAAATGCTAGTATCGATAGAATCAAACGTCGCATCGGTATAGGCCAAACAAATCAAACAAGCAAATGGTCATTTTTGCCAATCTTGCTCACTAGGCCACTTTGAGTGTTCCTAGTCCAAGATTTCAAACAGAAACAATTCCATTTTTTTTCACCCCTTGCTAGACCAAGTAAAAGTGAACCCAAGCCCACGTTTCAAACTTACAGAAACATTTGGCAACTTGATTCAAATGACAATTCAAAATTGAATCTTTAACATATATGAAGATCACCCGTTTTCAAAAACCAACCAAACCAATTCACCTTGACCTTTCCAACTAACCAGAGACTACCTAGTATGTAACTAGTACACCCACCAAATTTGAACCAAAAAATCAAATTCAAATCTCTTTCGGCCATTTCATCAAACACCTTGCAAACACAAATCAAACAAACAACAAACACTGTAGTGAGCAGTGATTTGGCCAACCTTGTCCCCTCTCTAGCTCACAGCAGACATTTAGTAGATCATCTAGCTTAGTAAGCAATCTCTAGCACCACTGTGAGATTTCCATTGCCATCAATGGTGACCATGCGAGACTCACCTTGCCACCCCTTAGTCGACAGCAAGCTAGGAGCAGCACCAAGCCTAGCCACCATGTCTGGGACATTGACCACCGTCCACTACCACCCCATGTCCAACGCCAATGATCAGCAAGCCACTGGACCACTCTAGAATCGCCACGCCCTATGCCTCTGTGCCATGCCGAGAGCGTGCCAGAGCGCCGCACTCGACATGCGCCCATATACCACGCGTCTCCCTCGCCGCGTGCAAGCGTGATCACCACTATCCCAAGAGACCACCAGACAACCCCGTTTGCCGCCGCGTGACCCGTAGCCGCGGTGCGCCAGTAAAATGCCCGTCAGACCCTTCCAGAGCACCACAGTGTTCCGACTGTCTCGCACCGCCCCACGCCTCAAGACCACGCCGTTGAGCTTCGCCAGGGAGAACATCACCGCCCCCTATCGTCGCCCATGCCAGTAGCTCGTTGTGCCGACGACCACAACGAGCTCCACCCGCGTCTTTCGGTCCCCCCTTGGAACTATAAATAGAGGCCACCCCCGCTCAATTTCTTCACACCAACAAACTCCCCTCTCTCTCAGAACCACCCCACCTCACTCCCGGAGCAAGGCGAGCAGCAGGTCGCCAGAATTTTGCCGGAGTCTGCCGAGGAGGAGGAAGAAAGGAGCCAGCGATTGGAGCCGCCCCAGGAGAAGCCGCTGGTACCAGGACATTCATCGTCGTCGACTTCATCGTTCGCCCCGTCACCGACCCTCGCCTGAGCCCCGCTGAGCACCCGTAGACCCCCACTGGCCGCGCTAGGGTTCTGTCTCGCCGAAGTTGCCCGACGGAGACGATAGGTCACAGCCATTGGATTAGATGTTGATCATGCGGCCCACATCACCCCGTACCTCTTCGCACCCCCCTGTCTCGCTGACTGGTGGGGACACCCACTTAAACTCACCCCCGCGCGCGCTGTGCGACGTGGGCCGGCCCATTTACATTCCCGCGTGACCTAGTAGTTTGAATTTAGGTTTATTCTTTTAGTTTCAAACTCAGTTCTATACCTAGATTCAAAATCAATCCAGGTCTATTCACGAAACCAAAATGCATGAAACCAATTTTGTTAGAAAGGTACTGGAATTCTTAATCCAAATCCGTTGGATTCAAACCATTTAAATCTGTAGATCACCTATAGTAAAAATAACAAGGCAGAAGCTTTTCTGCATTCAAAATTTTTCAAAATTCAACCACAAAAGCTTTTGAGTTGATTCCAAATCTCAAAAATCACATTTAACTAGACCTTTCTGAATATATAAAAATATCTAGGTTTAGTGGCAAAAATAATGAACAACTAATAAAAGAATGCCTCATAGGCAATTCTAATCACTTTAATTAATTAAAATAATAAGGTTAAACCCTATTAATTTGTGACACCACTTTAAATCACATTCCCATGTACTGAAATATGTGGTGATGACATGTGAAAACATGATCCCATGTTTTAGTTGGAGAATACTAAATCTTAAGTAGTTTTTCAATGAGTAGAAATTACTGTTCCAAAATAAAATAAATAAGACAAGTGCTTTGATGATTGTAATATTTGTGATGATGCTAGATCATCTAGTGAAAACCTTGGTGTGATAAATAAAAGTAGTTAAGTATTGTTTGGTGATTGTGTACCTCGTATTTATTTATAGACGCTAGTACCGACCTAGGATACGAGGAGGAAGGAGAATACTACGAGGAAGAAGTCGAGGGAAACTTCAACCACTGCTCTCCACAAGGCAAGCCTATACTTGCAACCTTGCAAGCCTCACTATACAAGTTGACTTAGCAAGCTAATCATTGCAAGCTTACACTACTTGATACCCAATCCTAGTATTACTTGCAAGCTTAGTATTTTATTTCTTTATCAAAGCTTTCTATTAGAGTTTACTTAGTGGCTAGTAGATTTTAGAAAAATATTTAAAGGTAGCATAAAGAGCATTAAACTTTATCCAAGTTAGATAATCTTGATGTCATCCTGAGGCATGAGATTGAACTTAGATCATTCACCCTGGTTTACCACCCCTCAATAGTGTTCCCCCTCACTTGTAGATGCTAGTGCTAAACATAAAACTTGATCAACTTTAGATGGGAATACTTGGTGAAAATGTTTATGAAAACCTTAGAATGATGAGTCATTCTATTGAAATGTTTTGACATGTGTTTCTGAACACCAGATGATTTTGATGATGAAAATGTTAAGGCATGAGCCTTAGCCCTTTATAAAACTGATGGTTGTCTGGATGCGATACCATTCCAATTTTACCGTACAACCACGATACCCGAAATTTGGGTAGGGCTTGGATGGAAATTTATATACCTTAGTATAGATTCCCTTGTGGCCAAGGTTTGAGCTGAGGCTACCTTGTGAAGATTGTCCACTTGTGCAGTTCCCAAGATGACAGTTGGTCATGGTTGGGAGGCCAAACTCAGAGGAGAGGTGCCTATACTGGGGCGTGTAATTGAAAGGTTGGGATTGATTATCCGCATACTGAGTATGGTGAATTCAGGATTGTTCCTAACGGATGTATCGACTATTGTGGTGAAAGTGTACCACCCCTACAGAGTGTCAAACTATTCGAATAGACGCGTCCGCGGTTATGGACAGTTGGAGTGGCCATATTGTTCCGTCGTCAGATGTTTTTAAAATGACTTATGAAATGAATCATGACTTTGACTTGACCACAACCGGGTTGTGATATGAAAATTCAAGTTCCTACTTTGGTGTTATAAAACTTTCAACTATCTTTCTTTTCTTCTGAACTTAGTTAAGGTAAATCTGGCTTTTTGCAAAACAACCTAGAGCTTAGTACCTCCTACTCAAAACCACTTCACTTGTTAGTATTAGTTTGCGAGTACTTAAAGAGTACGCATGGCTTTGTCCCTGGCTATTCCCGTGGTCAGCCTATGAAGAGGACTATTAGGAGGACGGATCACAGGAAGGTTACGACAACTAGGATCATCTCCCATTGTCTGCATTGCCTGTGACCATGAAGATGGAGTCTCGCCTACGCTACCGTTATTATTATGTTATTCCGCTGCTTGAATTGTATTAAGACTAGATCATGAGATCCTTTATTTGTTGTAAGGCCTTATGTCTGGTTTGTAATGGATGATGTACTGTGATATCCAATCTGTTATGTCTCGCAAAAATGGTAATCCTGGGATTGCGATGTATGGCATAACAGGCATCTGGGATTAAAAATCCGGGTGTTGACATCATAGTTGCCATTCTTAGTTCTATGTGCATTGTCCCAACACTTATTGATTGATGCATATTGTTGATATTATTTGTTCTTGTGCTATTTGTATCTATTCACTCTTATGAACTTTGAAGGTGTCATATGCATTTATTTACTACTCCATGAGGGACAAGCTGAACGCCACTATGCGATGTTTTTTGTATGTGAAACAAACAAACGTTTTTCAATGCATGTTATTCATGATCTTTGTTTGTAACCTTTCATGTTGCATGCATAGTTACTTTGTCTTACTGTTAGAACTCCATCTTTCATGCTCATGTTTAGAGTTCTTTGATCCTAGATTTCAATGCTTGCAAATGGTTTGATCTTGATTTTGATGGTGCATGTCACCCCAAATATTATTCTTTTTATCAATTACCTACTTGTGGACGAGCAGGAGTTAAGCTTGGGGATGCTTGATATGTCGGAAATGTATCTATAATTTTTTATGTTCCATGCTTGTTTAGTATCTACTTTGCTTTGCTTTGTCTACACATTGAGGTGTTTTTATATGTTTTCTGGTACTAACCTATTAACAAGATGCCACAGTGCCAGTTGCCTGTTTTCTTCTGTTTTTGGTTCTAGAAAGGCAGAAAATCAATATTCTCGGAATTGGACGGGTCAATAGCCAAAGTCAATATTTTACCGTGGGGAACACAGAGCCAGAGTACGAGACATAGGGGAGGCACCAGGGGCCACACACCCTGGCGGCGCAGGCTAGGGCTAGTCGTGCCTGGGGGGTGTGACCACCCTGGCCGCCCCTCGCCTCGCCTCTTCGCCTATAAAGACCCCCCGATGCAGAATCCCTAAGTACCCGATCAATATTCCACGAAACCGTCTGTAGCCGCTGCCTCCATTGTCCCTAGATTGGGGGATCTGAAGCTCTTCTCGGCACCTTGTCGGAGGGGAGATCATCCCGGAGGCCTTATTCTTTATCATGCCAGCTTCTGGTATAAAGCGTGAGTAATTCCACCTTGGACTACGGGTCCATGTAGTAGATATATGGTTGTATCTCCTCCTTTGTGCTACCATATTTAGATCTTGTGAGCTCCGTTCATGATCAAGATCATCTATTTGTAATCATGCGTGTTGTGTTTGCGGGGATCCGATGGATATTGAGATTACTATGTCAGATTGATTAATGGTTTTGTCTTATTGATTCTATCATGTCTGTGTTGTTTGTGATCTTGCATGCTCTCTATTTCTATTAGCTATCTTGGCCAAGTAGATTCTAGTGACTCCAAGAGGGGTATTTATTCTAGATAGTGGGTTCATGCCTCTATTTAATCTAAGGGAAGTGACAGAAATCTCTTAGGTTGTAGATGTGCTGTTTCCACTAGGGAGAAAACAACGGTCTCTTGTTCATGGAACAAGTGGATTGTTTACCTTACACACTCTGCTTAAAGTAGTTATCTGTTGCTTGCAACTTAATACTGGAGGGGGTTCGGATGATAACCTGAAGGTGGATTTCTAGTCATAGATGCAGTTGGATGGCGATCTATGTATCTTGTTGTATTGCCCAATCGAATCTCATAGGATCATGAATGTCTAGTATTGCATTGTTATGCCTTGCTCAGTCCTGTCAATTGTCCTGTTGTAATTTGTTTACCCAGCATGCCATGTTTGTTTATCTTAAGGAGAACACCTCTAGTGAACTATGGACCCCGGTCCAATCTTTACCATTGATACATCTTCCGCTGTTACTGTTTACTTTCTATAAACCACTATTACCTTCCACACCATACAGTTAATCCTTTGTTACAACAACCGGTGAGATTGACAACCTCGCTGTTCGTTGGGGCAAAGTCTTGAGTTTGTGTTGTGCAGGTCTCCAAGTTTCTAGCAACACCTTTGAGTCGTTTCCTTCCTCCTATTGGTTCGATAACCTTGGTTTCTTACTAAGGGAAGACTTTCTATTGTGCTCATCACTACTTGATCTTGGGGTCTCCGAATGAAGCGCTACCACGCACCATCATAGATCCAAAGCATTTAACGAGATTGGATTCTTGTGGTTGATGTAGTCGATCAATTGCCGATCTCAAGATCGTGTAGACGATCCTTCCGGCACCATGTTCCGGCAGCGCTTCCGCAGTCGGTCACACTTACGGTACTCGATGAAGACCTTCCTATCCCTTGTTCTAGCAGTCAAGGGAGGTTGTAGATCTCTCCTCACAATTCCAACAGCATGACGGTGTGGTGGTGGAGGTGGAGGAGTAGATCCTGCAGGGCTTCGCCTAAGCCGGAGGAAGTATGGTGCATTAGAGAGAGCCTTGGTGGCTAGGAGTTATACACTGAGGGGAGGAGGCGCCAGCATTTAGGGCTAGAGCTAGGCAGCGTCTTGGGATCTAGGGCTAGGGCGCTGGTGGCTAGGGGCTCCCGCTTAAGGTCTACGAGGGTGAGTCCATCTGTAATCGTTACAAAGTATTTCCTAGATTCGATCTTGGCTATTGCAAACAGTAGGAAATTTTTTGTTTTCTATGCAACAAACCCCATTAGTGGTATCAGAGCTATGTCTATGCGTAGATGCTTTGTATGGTTAGAATACATGGATGTGGGATTTGATATGTCTTGTTATTGCAAATCTCTTGTATTTTGGATATTGGTGGCATAGTGGGATGAAGCGGCCCAGACAAACTTTACATGTCCTCGTAGAGACCTATTTCACGCTTGACATGCAACTCATTTTGCATAAGTGGCTAGTGGGTGTCTGTCTCTCCCACTATAGTTGATATCTGATTTACAACGGTCTGCTCAATAACCTGGTTATCACCGTTGTGGCTAAAGTTCGTAGGTAGAATGGTTATATCCTAGAAATCCCACAGCCGCGTAAAATATACAAAAATAATGTAGAGGCGTCTAACTTATTTTTGCAGGGCATGTGATATGATATGGTCTATGATACAAATGTTATTGTATGCAATGTGTTTTATTGTAGAACAACCGGTAGGAGCCATATGGTTGTTATTTTATTTTATGGCTTGTGTACCGGAAAATGGAAATCCATGTAATTAGATTAGTGGAGAAAAACCTTGATGGTATCTCCATGGACCTTGGTGACATGCCGTTGGAATGATGGAGATCATGCCATGATGCACGAGATGGAGATCGAATGTGAGAAGGACCATATAATATCACATTATATATGCATGTGATGTTTATGCTTTTATGCATCTTATTTTGCATTGATTTGATCGTCTATGTAGTATTTGACTGCCTTGGTAGCACTATAAGATGATACCTCCCACTAAATATCAATATAATAATATGTTCTTCCTTAGTATGCACCGTTAAGAAAGTTCGTCATGACGAAGCACCACGTGACGATCGGGTGTGATAGATTCTATGTTCGCATACAACGGTGTAAGATAGTTTTACACACGCGAATACTAAGGTTCTTACTTGATTAGCTTAGCATGTATAGACATGGACTCGGAACATGAACCAAAAGGTAAAGCATGAGTCATATGTATATATGATGACCCATACGATGCTCGCCATTGGAGCTGTGCCACCACTTGTGATTATCGGTCGTGGCATAGTGAATTTGGTTCGTGTAATCACTAAAATGGCTAGAGGGATGTCATTTTGAGTGGGAGTTCATATAAGTAATTTTGAATTAGCTTGAACTCTATCTGTTATAAACCTAGTATAAATAGTCTTTGCAAATACATTGTGATCATGGCACCCCCTGCATTCAATTTCAATGCATTCCTTGAGAAAGAAAAGCTTCTCGAAAATGGGTCTAACTTCACCAACTGGCACCTCAACTTGGTATTATCCTCACGGGCATAAAAATTCCCTATGTACTTGACGATCCATTAGGTGACACTCCTGCAGATGGTGCTCCTCGGGAGGAGTATACTGTGTCCAACACAGTTTGATGACTACACTCTTGGGCAATGCACGATACTCCAATCGTTGGAGCCCGAGATGGAAACGTGTTTTGAACTTATTGATGTTGATGCCATGGTGGAGGAACTCAAAACTATGTTTGGCGAACAAATCTATGCCGAGAGATACGAGATCTCAAAAAATCTCTTTAGCGCTAAGATGGAGGAGCACAGCTCTGTGAACGAGCACGTCATAAATATGACGGGATACGCTCAACGTCTTGAGACACTTGCATGTAAGATTCCAGCTAATCTCATGATGGACAGGTAAAAGGGCATGTATGCCCCCATGTGTGGTTTTGGTAATCAATGACAATCTCTATGGACTAATGTGTAAATTGAGTTTCACTTGTAGGTTTGTCCATTGGCATCGCTTGGTCCATGTGTTGGTCTCAAGGTTGAAAGATGAAGAAATGGACAAGGGCTTTGTGCCCATTGGAATCATGAAGAAAGAAGGAGCTTGAAGTTTGATCAAGACAAGTGCAAAGAGTTTCATCAAGATGGATAAACCTCAAGAAGGGATGAAGAAGGGCGAGCTCAAGATGCGCCATCTCGAGAAGATCTCATGCTTGAAGCTTGACATCCTCGTAATCATGGGGTGATGAAGACAAGTTCAAAGAAGAGGTTTCCCCATGGAGTATGGGGAGCAATTTGCATGTCTCCATCTTCATCAAGCAACAGCAAACAAGAAAGGTGTTCCCACTCTAGAAGAACAAGACGGTCTACATCAAGTTCAAGTGGAATGCTCAAGGAAAAGGTTATAGATCAAACAAGATAAAGAGGTTCTAGCAGAACAAGAAATTCTAACTGAAGTTCCGTCAAATTGATCAAACAAGACAAGGCAAAGGTATGTCGCGATTGCCCATAACGGGCAGATCTGGGAGCCCTTTAAAAGGGGCTCCTCTTCCCCTTTGTGGCCGTAAGCTCTTTTCTTGGTTCTTGGCTTTCTCTCTCTCCTCCATTGTTGACCTTAAAGAGCTTTCCCTCTCCCCTTTCCCGTCCTATGATTCTTGCATCTTTTTTAGGGATTTGAGAGAGGATATCTAGATCTACAATCCCCCCAAGCCAAATCCCTTCTTTGTGAAGGAACCATTGGGATCTAGAACTTGGAGAGTTTTGTGTTCTCCTCTTATGTTATTCCTCCCTTATTCCCCCAATAGCTTTTATAGCTTTGTTGGAATTTGGAAGTGAAGGACTTGCCCTTGCATTTGTTGCATAGGTTTCAGTTCTCCTCGGAGATTCCACGAGTACAAGCTTGTGGGCTTGTTACTCTTGGGTCCTTGGAACCCTAGACGGTTGTGTGGTTGGGTTGTTGACATTGTGTGGTCTTGTTGACCTTTTTTGGTCTTGTAGTGTTTTCTGGCTTTGTTGGCCTTTTGTGGCTTTGTTGTTGGGAGCCTCCAATTGAGTTGTGGAGATAGCCTCAATCTTGTACGGGTTCGGTGACTGACCTCAAGTGTCCCATAGTGGAGAGAGTGCCCGCCTTTTGTGGTGCGCACTTGGGAGAATAGGGTGAGCCTTTTGTGGCGTCGGTGAGTTGCGTGCTTCCGCATCTGGGGTGAGGCCTTGTGTGGCGTTGGGTGAGCATCGAGCCACCACACCCCGAGGTGAGCCATTTGTGGCGTTCGGAGAGCATTGCGCCATCGCACCTCTCCAATGGAGATGTAGCTTCTTTGGAAGTGAACTTCGGGAAACAAATCTTCGTCTCTGCGTCCATCGGTTATCTCTCAACCGAGCCCTTTACTTATGCACTTTACTTTGTGATAGCCATCATGCTTGAAGTATATATATCTTCCTATCACCTTGTTGCTTGTATTGCTTAGCATAGGTTGTTGGTGCACTTAGGTGAACCTAGTGGTTAGGTTTTGTGCTTAATAAATTAAACTTTAGTTTTATTCCGCATTTACTTGAGCCTAAACCGTAATATTTTTAAAATCCTATCCCCCTCTAGGCGACGTCCATTGCACTTTCAACAGGGTTCTGCAATCGCTGCCACCAAGTTACAAAGCGTTTGTAATTAACTACAATATGAATGGTGCCAACAAGTCTCTCACTGACCTCGCAGCTATGCTTGAGACTCCTGAGGTACACATCTGATACGTCCATTTTGCATCACTATTTTATATCATAATTTACTGTTATTCATTGATATATTTCATATTAAGAGATGATACTCATGTTATTTCATCTATTTTGCATGATTGATGACTTTTGGAGGATGAACCGTCAGAGTCAGGATTCTGATGGAAAAGCGCTATCCAAATGCAATATTCGCGAAGATCAGAAAATTCCAGAAAATATATGGAAATACTGATTTTTCTAGAAGAGAAAGGAAGCCAGAAGGAGGAGTGGAGATGGGCCACAGGGGGCCCACACCACCCCCTGGCACGGCCCAGGGCCGCGCCACCAGGTGGTGTGGCCACCTTGGCCCACCTCTAGCATCGCCCTTTGGCGTATATAATCCCCCCCAAAACCCTAAGACTCGGGGAGCAACCATAGAAAGATTCCGCCGCCTCTGCGGGGCGGAAAACTACAGAGAGAGAAAGAGCTCTCTGGCAGGCAGAATTCTGTTGGGGAAATTCCTTCCCGAAGATGGGAGATCATCGCCATCAACTCCATCATCAAGCTAGACTTCATCGGGATCATCATCATCTTCACCATCATCTCCACCAGCACCATCACCACCACTCCATCCCGCTATAACAATTGGGTTGAGTCTTCCATAGTTCTTAGGGGAAACTTTCCTAGTGTTAATTACTTGCTGTAGTTGATGCTATTGAGTGGAACAATTGGATTATTGTTTATGTTTAGATTGTTACTGATCATTATTTCATCTCTGATCTTGATCCATATGATGTCTCGTGAGTAGTTCGTTTAGTTCTTGAGGACATGGGAGAAGTCATGTTGTTAGTAGTGGAATTGTGTTGAGAAATATTTGATGGTTTGATATTAAAGTTGTGGTGCTATTGTTCTAGTGGTGTCACGTGAACGTTGACTACATGATACTTCACCTTTATGGGACTAGGGGAATGCATTGTGTATTTGGCTACTAATTGTGGGGTTGCCGGAGTGACAGAAACCTAAACCCCCATTAGGAAACCATTGCATAAGGGAGTGTAGGATCTCGCAGATCTAACCGTGTGCTGCCACTTAAATCTAACGGACCTCGTAGATCGATCCACACGAAGCAGTATCGACGAATCAGAACACGCCGCGTGTCTGTAGGTTTGATTTAAAATCTGAATTTAGATCTATTAGTGATTCAAACTTGCAAAATTCATAACTTTTGATCCACACGTTCAATTTGTGCAAATTTTATATCATTGGAATCAGGAGAGAAAATCCTATCTGTTTATGCAATGTTTTTAATGTTTTGCCTTTGTAAAAATGGTTGTTTTTGCAGAAACACTTGTACGCTTAATTTGAGTATGGTTATTATTTGAAAAATGTTTTAAAGATCAAATAAAGTTTGTTTTGAGTATTTTGGTCTTGTTTATGTTTCAGTACTGTACACTTGTCTTGTTTGGAGTAGAAAAATCATCACATGGCATTTGCATGCATTCATATATTTTTGTCTGTGTATTTTGTTATGTGATTTTGGTGCCATTATTTTATGTGTAGATTTTGGTGCTAATAGTGATTGTGGTGGTGAAGATTGTTGCTACTCCCCAAACTACCAAGGAAAGTGGTGCTTCATGTTTTATTCCTATATTTTACCTATGCATTAGAAATATTTTGTATAGGACTTGCATGAATATTTTGCTAAGTATCTTATTGCTATGCTTGGGAAATCCTAGTAGTTGTAGAATTGTTAGAATTTCCTCTAAGTTAAGATGCTTACCTTTGCCATGCTTAGCCTAGCTAGTAGCAACCAAGGGTGTATTATATACATGCTATGTGAAATATTTCTAAGTCTTTGACTTGTGTTTTTGCTAATAAAACAACTAAGTGAATGAAACACCTGGGTGGAATGGAAAGAATGGTTTGTGTTGAGTGGTTACACAAGGCCCATTTATATGGTTTACCTTGTGTATCTCACTTGTGGAATGCCACCCAGGAACAAAGGGATTTGATATGCCAAATGTTAAGAAGCTTCTAGTCCAGCCACATGGCAATATGGGCTCTGCCTGGATCATATAGGTTGCAATAACTTAGCCATTTGGACAGTTGGTGGTAGTGGGATGATAGGTTGGAACGCGTCCATTTGGTCTAAGGGAAGGCTTCTGAAGGGTCCTGTCTTGGTGAAAATCAAGTCTTGTGGGGAAAGTGCACAACCTCTGCAGATGGAAGAATCTAAGTACTTAGCCATGTCCCTGGTATTGGACAACTTGAGCATCAAGACATGGAAGCTATCAAAAATCTCCTCATCCCAATTTTCTAAGTTAAAACTTGTGGTTGAACAAGGGCAAAGGTTCACCAATTTCTATTGGTGGTTCCTTGGGAAAGTTTTTGCCAAACAAAAACTTAGTGTTTTCAACTAATAGGTAAAACCTATTTTGAGCAAAGCAAGCCTAAGCTACACTTAGCCAAATTCATGTAGTATCTAGATGCTAATATTTTACTAAGGTATCACTTGCCAATACTATTCCAATGTATTGACCCACTGTGGCTATAACTTGTGTAAGGTCCCTCCTTTATAAAGGAAAAGGATCCCTGTGATTGCAATGCTAGTCCCTGGATCACTGCTAGCATCCACAGTTTAAGATGAAGTACACAGAAACAAAGGTCATTATTACAGGCATTCCAGAGACAAACATAGTATTTACAACTCCAAGGCCACAGGCCTAGTACAAGAGTTTGAATAAGTAAATAAATAAAAGTCTTCATCTTCATGTGCCACAGGCAAACATGTTGAGTGTAGACTCATGACTCCTAATCCTCATCAGAGTAACCTGCAACATCACAAGTTACAGCCACAGTGGGTCAATACATTGGAATAGTATTGGCAAGTGATACCTTAGTATAATTTAGGTGGACTAGATACTATATGCAATTTGGCTAAGTGTAGCTTGGCTTGCTTTTCTCAAAATAGGTTTTGCCTATTAGTTGAATTCACTAAGTTTTTCTTTGTCAAACTTTTCCCAAGGAACCACCAATAGACATTGAGGTCCTTCACCCTTGTTCACCCACAAATTTTTACTTAGAAATTGGGATGAGGAGATTCTTGATAGCTTCCATGTCTTGATGCTCAAGTTGTCCTTTTCCAGGGACATGGCTAAGTACTTAGATTTTTCCATCTGCAGAGGTTGTGCACTTTCCCACAGACTTGATTTTCACCAAGACAGACCTTCGAAGCCTTCCCTTAGACCAAATGGACGCGCTCCAACCTATCATTCCCACTACCACCAACTTTCCAAATGGCTAAGTTCTAGCAACCTATATGATCCAGGCAGAGCCCATATTGCCAAGTGGCTGCACTAGAAGATTCTCAACACTTGGCCTCTAAAATCTCTTTGTTCCTGGGTGGCTTTCCACAAGTGAGATACACAAGGTTCACCAGTCCCCTGGCCTTGTGTAACCACTCAACACAAACCATTCATTCCATTCCACCCAGGTGTTTCATTTACTTAGTTGTTTTATTAGGCAAAACACAAGTCCAAAGACTTAGAAATATTTTCATCATAGCATGTATATTTCACCAACCCTTGGTTGCTACTTGCTAGGCTAAGCATGGCATAGATAAGCATCTTAACTTAGAAATTTCCTAGCAATTCTACAACTACTAGGATTTCCCAACATGGCATATGAGCAAAATATAGCATGCAAGACTAGCAAAATATTTCTAATGCTTAGTAGAAAACATAGGAATAAAAATATTCATGAAGTACCACTTGCCTTGGTAGTTTGGAGAGTAGCTACACTCCTCACAATCACAATCACTAGCACCAAAATCTACACTAAGAATCATAGCCACAAATCACATACAAAACATATACAAACAAAAATATATGCATGCATGCAATATGATATGTGATGATTTTTAAAACTCAACAAAGCAAGTGTATAGTACTGGTTCATAAACAAGTTAAAAACTTGCCAAACAACATTTAATTAAACCCTAAATCAATTCTTAAATAATTCATAAGCTCAAATTAGCCCTACACAAGTTTCTGCAAATAAAGCCATTTTAACAGAAGCAAAACATTAAACACATTGCATATTTAGAAAGATCTTGCTCTCCTGATTCCAACGGTATAAAATTTGTCAAATTCTAACATGGGGATCAAAAGTTATAGCCAAAACAAATTTAAACATCTAATAGATTCAAATTCTGTTTTTAAACCTAAACAGATGCCACGCGTCTTAATCTAATTGGCCCGTACCGCTTCGCTCAGGATCGCGTCTGTGGGCCGTTAGATCAACATAATTTGCATGGTCCAGATCTACTCGTAACGGTTCGTTAAGTGATCTAATCTCGCACGCTGGATCCAGATCCAATGGCTCTGGATCAAACAACCAAAGCTGGGCGGCGCTGGCGGTGGCTACTAGCGGCGGCGAGCTCTGCCTACGGCGATGCGGCGCTACAAATGGATAGGGGGTCGTCGAAGACGCTTACTAGAAACGCGACGACGTGCAGATGCTCAACCTGGCGACGGCTTGGCAAGGGGCGCACGGATACAGTCGCTGGAGCTCGTCGGAGTTGCGGGCGGCGTCTGTTGCTTGATGTCGAGGTCGTTGCCGAGGCTCTGCGTCGACCTAGCACAAGCCAGAGGGTTTAGGAGACGCGCAAAGTCCGCGAACAGCGAGTACCAAAGGGAAGGCAAGGGGTGCTCGATTCTTACCGCTATTGCTCGTCGGAGTCGAGCGGCGGCTCTGGTGGTTGCGGGCGTGAACGAAGACGGCGACCTGGGTCACGAGCAGGCAAACCAGGAGTGTTAGCAGATGCACAAGGACGTGGCGGTCACGCTCGTTTGAACTAGAGACAGAGGGGCGGTCGGAGCTTACCAGAATCGCCTGCCGGAGTTGTTTTGTCTGCGGCGGTGCAGAGGCAATTGCGGGCAGCCTGGGGGCGTAGAGGTGGCGCTAGGTGAGAAATGGCAGCGTGCGAGGGGTCTTATAGCCGGAGCGGGGGCGAGGATCGCACGGCATATCAATGGCAATTAAGCGCGCAGTAACAGCGGCGAGGTAACGGCGGAGCGAGCGTCGCAAGCGCGCGTGATTGACGACGAAGGCGACGTGGTCACAGGGTCCACTTGTCAGCGAGTTAAACAGAGAGGGGGTGGGGTCCTGGCGTCAGTCTCTCTATGGGTTCGTTTGCGAGTGAGAAGGAGAGAGGGGGAACCCGGGTGGGCTAACTAGGCTGGATCTGTTGCTGGGCTCAATTGCTGGCGCTGGCCTTTTTCTAATTCTTTTCTCCTTTTCTTTTTCTGTTTTGATTTTCTGGAATGATTTTCAAATCCAAATCAAATGAGTTTGAATTCAAAACTTCTCTAGGTTTTTATACTGTAAACCTTGCACTCATAAGTGTGTCAAACACTACTGTTTAATCAAAACACTTTGATCAAATGAAAATAAAATAAAACCAAGCCTTTATGATATATATTCAAATAGGCATAATATTGGTTTATTCACTCATTTTGTTTTTTGAAATTTTGTTCAAACTTTTGGTGGTGCCTAAGTTAATCTTTACTGAATCAAAACCAGTATTTTCTCATTGGAAGATAGCACTAAGGCTAGAGCAAACTTACATGAAATAATAAGCATAAATGCTTCTGTTTTTGAAATGTTTTGTTTGAAATGAAATTCATATGATCATGGATGCATGGATGATATGCATAAGTTTGAAACATGATTTTAGGGATATTACAAATCTAACCCCCTTAAGGTGAATCTCGCCCTCGAGATTCGGATTGGCTAGCAAATAGGTGAGGGTGGTCTTTCCGAAGATCATCTTCTCTTTCCCATGTTGCTTCCTCTTCGGAATGATGGTTCCACTCGACTTTGCAAAACTTGATAGTCTTAGTCCTTGTGACTCTTTCTGCAGTCTCAATAATCTTGATAGGTTTCTCCTCATAAGTGAGGTCACTTTCCAATTGTACCTCCTCCAAAGGTATAGTATCCTTCAAAGAAGTTTCTTCCATTTCTGGATGACATTCCTTAAGCTAACTCACATGAAACACATTATGGACAGCTGACAAAGACTCTGGCAATTCAATTTCATAAGCAACTTCTCCTTTGCGACTTAGAATCTTGAATGGCCCAACATATCTTGGGGCCAACTTTCCTTTGACTCCGAACCTCTTCACTCCACGAAGTGGTGACACTCTAAGATAAGCTCTATCACCAACTTCGTAGGTGACTTCTCTACGCTTAGGATCTGTGTAGCTTTTCTGTCGGGACTGTGCTATCTTTAATCTGTCTTTGACCAACTTGACTTTCTCTTCGGCTTCTTTGATAAGTTCTGGTCCGAACAAACTTCTTTCTCCCACACCATTCCATAACAATGGGGTGGTACACTTTCTCCCGTAGAGAAACTCAAATGGTGCCATCTCAATGCTGGCTTGATAGCTATTGTTATAAGAAAATTCTACGTAAGGCAGACTTTCATCCCAACTGGCTCCATAGTCTAGGGCACATGCCCTCAACATGTCTTCAAGAATCTGGTTAGTCCTTTCGGTTTGTCCATCAGTTTGAGGATGAAAAGCAGTACTGAATTCCAACCTCGTTCCCAATGACTCATGTAGCTGTCTCCAAAAATGGGAAGTGAATTGAGTTCCCCTATCAGACACAATACTCTTGGGCACTCCATGTAGACATACAATTCTACTCATGTAGATCTTGGCCAACTTAGCACTTGTATAAGTTGTCTTCACGGGTATGAAATGAGCCACTTTAGTTAGGCGATCCACTACTACCCAAATAGAATCATATCCTGATCTGGTCCTTGGTAATCCGGTAATGAAGTCCATACCAATCTTGTCCCACTTCCAATCAGGAATAGGTAGTGGTTGAAGCAAACCGGCTGGTTTCTGATGTTCCGCCTTCACTTTACTACACACGTCACATAAAGCAATATGTTCAGCGATATCCTTCTTGAGATTATTCCACCAAAATCTTTCTTTCATATCCATGTACATCTTGGTGTTACCCGGATGAATAGAATACGGTGAGTTGTGTGCTTCTTGCAAAATCAGTTTCCGAAGCTCCGGATCTTGTGGAACACAGATACGTTTCCCATGCCATAAAGTACCCTGTTCGTCTTCATGGAACCCTTTGGCTTTTCCTTTGCCAATCTTTTCTTTAATCTCTTCAATTTCCTTATCAATCTTCTGGGCTTCTTTGATCTTGTCCAACAAAGTGGGTTGAACATCCAAAGACATGAGATGTCCTTCGGGCACAATCTCCAATCTAAGATCTCTAAATTGGGCACACAAATCATCTGGCAATTCTCCTTTGGTAAGGCCATTCACAAAAACCTTACGACTTAGAGCATCTGCTACAACATTTGCTTTACCGGGGTGGTATTGCAAACTTAAGTCATAGTCCTTGATGAGTTCTAGCCATCTTCTTTGTCTCATATTAATTTCCTTCTGGGTGAAGATATACTTCAAACTCTTGTGATCTGTGAACACTTCACATCGCTTTCCCAAAATATAGTGTCTCCATGTTTTGAGTGCATGGACAACAGAGGCTAACTCTAAATCATGAGTAGGGTAGTTCACTTCATGAGTTTTGAGTTGTCTCGAGGCATAAGCCACAACTTTTCCTTCTTGCATAAAATCTGCACAAACCATGATGAGATGCATCACAATATACTTGGAAATCTTTTTCCAAGTCTGGCAAACACTAAGACTGGTCTTGTCACAAGTCTCTTCTTCAATTCCTGAAAGCTGAGTTCACAACCTTCAGACCAAGCAAATTTCTTGTCTTTCTTTAGCAATTCTGTCATAGGCTTAGCTACCTTGGAGAAATTCTCAATGAACCTTCTGTAGTAACCTGCTAAGCCAAGAAAACTGTGAACTTCTTTCACTGACTTGCGATATTCCCATTCAGTTACAGCTGAAACTTTAGCAGGATCAACTGCTACACCATCCTTTGTCATAACATGTCCAAGAAATCCAACTTCATTCAACCAGAATTCACACTTGCTGAATTTGGCATACAGTTTATGCTCTCTAAGCTTCTCGAGTATCAAACGTAAATGTCCTTCATGCTCTTCTTTGCTCTTGGAGTATATTAAAATGTCATCGATGAAAACGACAACAAATTTATCAAGGAATTCCATGAACACCTTGTTCATCATATTCACAAAGTATGCTGGAGCATTGGTTAAACCAAATGGCTTCACGGTATACTCATACAACCCATACCTTGTGGTGAAAGTTGTCTTAGGTATATCTTGTTCCCTTATCTTGAGTTGGAAATAACCTGACCGGAGATCAATCTTCGAGAACACACAAGCTCCTTCTAGCTGATCAAACAAGTCATTGATTCGAGGCAAAGGGTATTTGTTCTTGATAGTCACCTCATTGAGTGAATGATAATCTATGCATAACCTTTGACTTCTATCTTTCTTTTCCACAAACAAAACTAGGGCTCCCCAAGATGAAGAACTTGGTTGAATAAATCCTTTCTGCAACTGTTCTCCGAGTTGTTTCTTGAGTTCTTTCAGTTCATCTACTGACATCTTGTATGGTCTCTTTGCTATTGGTCCAGATCCTGGTAGCAAATCAATAAGGAACTCCACATCTCTATCTGGAGGCATTCCCGGCAATTCTTCCGGAAACACATCCGGATATTCACTCACAATTAGCTGCTTGTGCTAACCCCCTTAAGAGAATTTAGCTTACTCCCTTTTGATTCAAAGTTAGACCTGAATTTAATCCGTTTTCTTTCCGGGGTTGTGAGTGCGACAGTACGATTAGCACAATCTAGTACTCCTTCGTATTTAGCCATCCAATCCATTCCCAATATTACATCCAGTCCTTGGGAATCTAGGATTATCATACTCACTGGAAATTTATGCTTTCCAAACTCTATTACTAGATCCCGGCATCCAAGAGTTACTATCATATCTCCACCTGGAGAACTAACTTTTATTGGACACCCAATGTTTTCAGTTGGAAACCCATTTCTATCAATAAATGCTTTTGATATGAATGAATGTGATGCTCCAGTATCAAAAAGAACAAATGCTGGAATAGAATTGAGTCTGAACTTACCAGCAACAACATCAGGCTCCTCATAAATTTCCTCCACATTGATGTGGTTCACTTGTCCCTTCTGAAAAGGGTTGGGCTTGTTGGGTCCTTCAACTTTCTTTTCTGGGCATTCATTTGCATAATGCCCCATCTTCTTGCACTTGAAGCATTCAACCTAACTGATGTCCTTCTTGACAGGCTGGCTTCCACTGCCACTTCCATTTCCACTGTGGTCGATCTTATATCCACCCTTGTGGTTCTTGTACTTGTCATTGTCATGACTACGGTGATGCTTGTTGTCATGACGGTTGTGGTTGTGGTGCTTGTTGAATTTCCCATGCTTGTGGGATCCTGAGATTCCACTATCATCGTAATGGGAACGTTTGTGAGACGATCCCGAGCTGTGCTTGTCCGAGTGCTTTCTCTTCCTGCTCTCCACTTGCTTCATTTTGTTCTCCAAAATAGCAGCCTTATCATAAAGAGACTGGTATGTGGGAACATATGCCACAGCCAACTGCAGGTTCAGCTCAGCATTCAACCCTTCGAGGAACTTTTCTTTCCTCTTAGCATTAGTGTCAACTTCATCCGGTGCGTAACGCGCCAGATTGTTGAACTCCTCAATATATTCAGCCACGCTGCAGTGGCACTGCTTTAGGTTATGAAACTCTTTCTTTTTCAGACTCATCACTCCAGATGAGATATGAGAAGTACGAAAACCATCCTCAAAGATAGCCCATGTCACATATTCTATGGGAGTGGTGATCTGGAAGTTATCCCACCAAGTGGCGGCTGGTCCTTCCAGCAAATGTGCTGCAAATCTGATATTTTACGCATCGATCTGACCCACAGTTACCAAGTCCTTGTTCACAGAGCATAGCCAATCATTGGCCACCATGGGATCAGTTGTTCCTGAGAACTTTGCTGGCCTCAATCTCAAGAACCTGGTAAGCATGTCAAAACCCGGTGGGTTGTTGTTGTTGTTGTTGTTTTGGTTCTGGATGAGCGTCGTCGTCATTTGCATCAGTTGAGTTTGAGCGGTCATCATTTGCTGCATTTCTGGAGTGATGTTGTTGTTGGGGTTGGGGTTTGCATGACGGGGAGGCATCTATGGTTGGTTCAATAGAGATAAGAATGAGATACCCATAGATGCTTTCATGCACAATACATCACATAAACAATCACAAAGCATGCAACATAATGATAAAGGTTCAACAACCAGATAACAAGTTCACAAAGTAAAACACACACAAATAACAAGCCATCCACATGTTGGATGGTCAAATAACAAGTTCTCAACGACAAGTATGATAATAGATGATAAATGAGTAGTCAAATCTACTCCTCGGCATCAGCCTCCTCCTCGACAAAGGTAAGACCTGCGTTCTCCATCGCGGTCTTGTATTCCTCGACTCTGGTGGTCAAGGTCTCTATCTTGGCTTTGAGAGCCCTCTTCTGGGAACGAAACCTCTCAATCACCGTCTGCTGATGCTCGAGCTCGAAGTCCTTGGCCTGCAGTTCTTCAGTCATGTCCCGGATCTTCTTGTTCCTATCCTGGACTCGCTTCTCCTGACTCTTGAACTTTCTGTCCTGGCTCTCGAACTTTGCCTCCATCTCCTTAACTATCTCATCTTGCTCCGCGAAGAGCTTGTCCTTCTCGCGAAGCTGCACCTGGAGTTCGTCATTGTTGAGCATGACATTGGTCCTATCAGAGTCCACGTGCCTAATGAGAGCCTCTAAGTCCTGGAGGTATAGACGAATGGGCTCCGCTGTGTCCCTCGCAGTGTCCTTGAAGTCGATGGACTCTCCATCCTCATCACGTCTACCGAAGACGTGGAAGTGAGTACCTCTAACCTGTCAGGAGTGTCTCCCCAGCAGACGTCCTATCAGATCCTGCATGACTACCTCAAGGCCTCTCTCCTTGTCATCGTGCATGAGCTTGAAGACGATGGCCTCCGTGGTAGGCTCAGTCTAGCGTCCGGGCTGGTTGACCTTGAAACCCCAAAGGTCTTTCCTCTCAAACTTGGTGAGGGGAAGCACCATGATGGTAGGAAGAGGGAGATTGAGCAAAGTAGTAAGCTCAACAATACGAGGACCAAAGCGAGTTCCCTGGAACTCCTCAACAGTGCTGATGGTAACAGTAGGCATCTATTTATAAGATAGAAAAGTTAGAACAACACAATTTAAGTTAAAACACAAGGCAAAACATCACATACATATCCTTTGAAATCAAAACACACAATTCATGGTATACAAGAATCCATTACATCAACCAAGGTTCAACTTATTTAAGGTAACATTTGGAAAATAAGGTGATAAGTGGTGGTCCAACTAACGTAGTACGTTTACAATCCTATCTCACTGGATATGTTGGCTAACATAATGTTTCTAGAAGCAATCAGTCTATCTTGCTCACATGACTCCATCACTAAGTCTATAATGTGTCCTCTTAAGGTTTGGTTGGTAGCCTCCAACTCTTGGGTATGTTTCTTCTCTTCTTTCAGGCTATTCTGGATGTTGAACATTCTGCACTTGAATCTTTCACCAAGTTCTTTGATGGTCTTCCAAGCTGCATCCCTTGCTGAGTCAAAGAATGTAGGGTGCATCACTGAATTGGTGAACATGCAGAATCCTGAGTCCTTGTGGTTGTCTTCCTTGTTTTTGTACAAGTGAAGTTGCACCCGCCAGTACTCAACTCCTTCATCCATCACAGGAAAACTTTTATACACAGCTGCACCATGTATTTCCATTGCAACCATGAGG
This sequence comes from Avena insularis, assembly GCA_023614405.1. Taxonomy (NCBI): domain Eukaryota; kingdom Viridiplantae; phylum Streptophyta; class Magnoliopsida; order Poales; family Poaceae; genus Avena; species Avena insularis. Next base: position 183,121,823 of record CM042687.1, on the reverse strand, counting down.
TCCTTGAGAGCCTTGGGGAATTCTGTCCCACACTCCAAAGTCATTGTCATGAGTGGTCCTTTCCTCACGGCTTCGTTGATGGAGTTCATCTACAATTAGAGATGAAAAAGAAGATTAGAAAAGTTTACGAGAAGAATAGACAAGTGTAGAAGTTGTTGAAAAAAATTTCCTTAGTGGTTTGCAATCCTAGGGTCATAATCCTACAGGCAACACAGTGCTCTCATACCATCTATAAGATCCCTCCTTTATAAAGGAAAAAGGATCCCTGTGATTGCAATGCTAGTCCCTGGATCATTGCTAGCATCCAAAGTTTAAAATGAAGTACACAGAAACAAAGGTCATTATTACAGGCATTCTAGAGACAAACATAGTCTTTACAACTCCAAGGCCAAAGGCCTAGTACAAGAGTTTGAATAAGTAAATAAATAAAAGTCTTCATCTTCATGTGCCACAGGCAAACATGTTGAGTGTAGACTCATGACTCCTAATCCTCATCAGAGTAACCTGCAACATCACAAGTTACAGCCACAGTGGGTCAATACATTGGAATAGTATTGGCAAGTGATACCTTAGTATAATTTAGGTGGACTAGATACTATATGCAATTTGGCTAAGTGTAGCTTGGCTTGCTTTTCTCAAAATAGGTTTTGCCTATTAGTTGAATTCACTAAGTTTTTCTTTGTCAAACTTTTCCCAAGGAACCACCAATAGACATTGAGGTCCTTCACCCTTGTTCACCCACAAATTTTTACTTAGAAATTGGGATGAGGAGATTCTTGATAGCTTCCATGTCTTGATGCTCAAGTTGTCCTTTTCCAGGGACATGGCTAAGTACTTAGATTTTTCCATCAGCAGAGGTTGTGCACTTTCCCCACCAGACTTGATTTTCACCAAGACAAGACCTTTCAGAAGCCTTCCCTTAGACCAAATGGACGCGCTCCAACCTATCATTCCCACTACCACCAACTGTCCAAATGGCTAAGTTCTAGCAACCTATATGATCCAGGCAGAGCCCATATTGCCAAGTGGCTGCACTAGAAGCTTCTCAACACTTGGCCTCTAAAATCTCTTTGTTCCTGGGTGGCTTTCCACTAGTGAGATACACAAGGTTCACCAGTGTGCCGCCCCGCAAAACCACTACTAGAAAATCGCGTTGTTTTTGTGCATTGCATCATCATGACCGCATGCTCATGTCATCATGCCACATTGCATTTGAGCATCGTCATCATCATGCATTTGTTTGACTGAAACTATTTTCGAAAAACATATTTTGTTTTCTAAATACCCGCCTTTATTTCAAATCCAAAACCCGGGTCTCCGGATTATTTTGTTTCGTCTACCAATGGTTTTCAAAAGCCCCGGTTTAAATAATAAAATATTTAGTTTATTTTAGGGGACAGCCATACCGGGCCGATCCGACCCAGTCGGCCATCCCCAGTACAAAAACCAGTTTTCCCAAAAACCTAGTCCACCATATATTCTACCCACTCTAATCCTACCCAGCCCTCCACATCACCCCGACCAATCACCAACCGCCACCTCACCACTTCCCCAACTCCCTCCACTCCCATGCCGCCACATCAGCCTCCTGGCCCCACCTCCTCTCCACACCCTCACCACTTCCCCCACCCCACACTCCCAGCAGCCGATCCACCCCCTAGCCTCCTCTCCCTTCTACCCCGGTCCCACCGACCCCGCCTGGCCCCACCACTCCCCACGCGCTGCCCCATCTCTCTCTCCCTCACGCAATCCCCGCTGCCGTTTTCCCCTCTTCGGACACCGCCGCCGGTCGCCATCCTCGCCCTCTGTCCGCCCCGCCCTCGCGATCCTGGCCTCCCTCTCCTTGCCTTGACCGGCCGCCCTCCTCCACCTCTGCCGCCTCCCCTTCCGAAGCGAGCTCCGACCGCCGCGTTCCCGGCCGCCTCGAGCCCGGCCCCTCTGTTCCGGCCACCGCCTCCGCCATGCGCGGGAGCGCCGCCCCGCGTCGCCTGCGTCCGCCCGCGAGCGAGCCCCGCGGATGCGCCTCTGCTTCCTCTCGGCCGCCGGCCTCCTCCTCCTCCCGCCGCTCGGGCTCGCCCCGCCGTCCGCCACCGCCTCCTTCCTCCTCTGCTTCGCTCGCGCCTCCCCGTTGCCGCTACCGTCCTGTCGATCCCGCCGCCGCCGCTCCAGCCCTGGAACCCCGATCGCCGCCCGCTCGGTCCCAGCGAGCGCCATCGCTGCCTCCCGTCCCCGTCCTTGGAGCTCGTTCCCGACCCTTGGGCCTCTCTCTGGCCTGGCTCTTGGGCCATGCCGCCACCACCAGGGCCCTCTCCTTCCTCCGTTCGTTGGCTTCCCCAGCGGACCATCGTCGCCCCCCCTGCTGCTCTGCATCGAGCTTGCCGGACCGCCGCCCTCCTCTGTTCCGTCCCCGCACCCCCGAGCCCGCCGCTAGAGCCACCCCGCCCCCCTTCCTCCGACCTCTCTCGCGCCGGGCCCGAGCTCCAGCTCTGCACCGCCTCGCCCGCAGGCATGCCGCCGCCAGCGTCTCCGGCGCCCGCGGCATGTGCCCGCCCTCGCCGTTTTTTTCCCCCCTGTAGGTCGTCATCGCCAGTACCAGGTGGTGCTGCTCAGTTTTGGGAGCCTCTCTGTTTCCTCTGCCTCGGGAACCCGTGTGTATTCGGTATGTGGTTTACCAACACCATGTACCGGTATCGAGTGGAGTACCGAGATGGGACCGAAGAATCACCGAAACCCGTATATCATCGACATGGACCCGATGATCGAGACCCTGAGGACATCTTCCTCTCGGACCCAAGGAACACGGATCTGAAGCCCGATCCGAAGACCCCTGATTCAAAGAACGACCAGTTCGCCGAGGACCGCTCCCGGACCCCGGAGACCGAACCCGACACGCCAAGTTCTTCCTCTCGGATCCGAGGACACCGAGACCCCGGTGCGACAAGTACTCCTTCCCGGACGCCAAGTTCGCCGAGAACCCGGATGCCAAGGTCACCGACACGGAACGACAAGACCTCCTTCCCTTGCCGTCTGGCGGCGTCGCACGCCAAGTTCTTCTTCCCGAATGCCAAGACCGACCCGATACGAGGACCCGACAAGATCTTCGTGACGACAAGATTGGCACCGACCAGGGCGGATCCGATGTGCCCCCGACGCCAACCAAGTTCTTCTTCTCGGATGCGACAAGATCGACTTCCGTTGTCCGAGACCGATCTCGTCGAGCCGTTCTCCCGTCGAACCCTGAGGCCGACCCCGAACCCCTCGGAGCCCAAGTTCGCCGAACCCTAATGTGATTCCCTATCCGAGACCCCATTATTTTTATAATATGACATTATCAACTGATGCATATTAAATTGTTCATGCATGCATACTTGTTTGTGGTTTGGGGGCATTATGCCGATTCACCTCATAATTAAATATGGAGACCATATGCGGACATTTCTAGTCTCATATTGGTTCCATTTAAATTTGTGTAGCGAACCGGTGATATAATTTTGCCTTGTTAAGACAACATTTAAATTGCGGGGTATCTAAACAACTTGAACCACTTAAATATTTGCCGGAACCCCGGTTCCGCTTAATATTGTCTATTGCATCGCACCTTTGACATGTCATACATCATACATGCATCATGCCTGATCTTCTGCCGTAGTATTAAATATTGCATCCGGTGTTTCTGCTAGTGCTTTGCTTCTTCACGGATTAGGCCGATGAGTTGATGCGAGTGTCGACCCGATCTTCAGCTGAATCTTCGGCAATGTTTTTAGGCGAGCACCTCCCCCTTTCTACCTATCTTACTTTTCTAGTCTTTATTTCCTCCTGTTGATCTATTGCTATCTGTGTTGCGATGCTCTAGTTTCGTACCCGTGATATCCCTTGCAGCCTTATATTGCCTTGGACACATCCTATTACCTGTTGTTTGGTAGATAGTTGGACTTGCGCATCGTAGTCGCTTGCTCAAGTGCTGTTGCGTGTCGTCAAGTACCTCGGTTGTTGGAGTATTGCCGCATGTTTAAAGTTGGAGATGATCTTGGCTTTAATTATTGTTTAATAACTAAAATTGAAGTTGGTAAATAATGCAGAGGCACAGGTGGGCAATAGATGTTATTTGGTTGTTAACCGTCCACTTATGTCCCGTAGGACCCCGAGTTCTTGACACCTGTTCCGAGATAGAGCGCGCTAACCACAGGTGGGGTGTGTGGGCACCCCCATCGATTAGTACCTGATTTCAAAGTATTGTACTGGGGGCCACAAAGTAGTTTGGAGCTTTATTACTATCTTGTACTTATGCCATGCTTTACTGCTTTATTTAAGATTGTGCGTGGAGCACCTGTCGCTTAGGATTGCGGAGTGTTTTCGCTATCGACAAGCCAGTCACACTTCGGGTTCCCGATCGTTTACCACCAGCGCAAACCACAGGTCCGTTCCGGAGCTGGCCAACTTCGTTGCGGGCAGCTTAGTGGGGTGGCCCCCATGTACTTGCTTTGGGTCTGGGAAACGTCATGACTTAGGCCCCGCCGACATACCGATGGGTGTATGTTAACTGATCTGGCAAAAAGGGTCGAAGTGCGTGTGGATACTTTGGTGCACCCCTGCAGGGTTAAATCTTTTCGAATCGTTTCTATGCGGGTTTGGCGGAAATCGCTGAAACTTGCATAGAGTCGATTCTGAGGGTGTTACAACCAGTCCCCTGGCCTTGTGTAACCACTCAACACAAACCATTCATTCCATTCCACCCAGGTGTTTCATTTACTTAGTTGTTTTATTAGGCAAAACACAAGTCCAAAGACTTAGAAATATTTTCATCATAGCATGTATATTTCACCAACCCTTGGTTGCTACTTGCTAGGCTAAGCATGGCATAGATAAGCATCTTAACTTAGAAATTTCCTAGCAATTCTACAATTACTAGGATTTCCCAACATGGCATATAAGCAAAATATAGCATGCAAGACTAGCAAAATATTTCTAATGCTTAGTAGAAAACATAGGAATAAAAATATTCATGAAGTACCACTTGCCTTGGTAGTTTGGAGAGTAGCTACACTCCTCACAATCACAATCACTAGCACCAAAATCTACACAAAGAATCATAGCCACAAATCACATACAAAACATATACAAACAAAAATATATGCATGCATGCAATATGATATGTGATGATTTTTAAAACTCAACAAAGCAAGTGTATAGTACTGGTTCATAAACAAGTTAAAAACTTGCCAAACAACATTTAATTAAACCCTAAATCAATTCTTAAATAATTCATAAGCTCAAATTAGCCCTACACAAGTTTCTGCAAATAAATCCATTTTAACAGAAGCAAAACATTAAACACATTGCATATTTAGAAAGAGCTTGCTCTCCTGATTCCAATGGTATAAAATTTGTCAAATTCTAACGTGGGGATCAAAAGTTATAGTCAAAACAAATTTAAACATCTAATAGATTCAAATTCTGTTTTTAAACCTAAACAGATGCCACGCGTCTTAATCTAATTGGCCCGTACCGCTTCGCTCAGGATCACGTCTGTGGGCCGTTAGATCAACATATTCTGCACGGTCCAGATCTACTCGTAACGGTTCGTTAAGTGATCTAATCTCGCACGCTGGATCCAGATCCAATGGCTCTGGATCAAACGACCAAAGCTGGGCGGCGCAGGCGGTGGTTACTGGCGGCGGCGAGCTCTGCCTACGGCGACGCGGTGCTACAGATGGCTAGGGGGTCGTCGGAGACGCTTACCAGAAACGCGGCGACGTGATAATGCTCAACCTGGCGACGGCTTGGCAAGGGGCGCATGGATACAGTCGCTGGAGCTCGTCGGAGTTGCGGGCGGCGTCTGTTGCTTGATGTCGAGGTCGTTGCCGAGGCTCTGCGTCGACCTAGCACAAGCCAGAGGGTTTAGGAGACGCACAAGGGTCTGGCGAACAGGACAGTACCAAAGGGAAGGCAAGGGGCGCTCGATTCTTACCGTTGTTGCTCGTCGGAGTCGAACGGCGGCTCTAGTGGTTGCGGGCGTGAACGAAGACGGCGACCTGGGTCACGAGTAGGCAAACCAGGGGTGTTAGCAAATGCACAAGGACGTGGCGGTCATGCTCGTTTGAACCAGAGACAGAGGGGCGGTCGGAGCTTACCGGAATTGCCTGCCAGAGTTGTTCTGTCTGCGGTGGTGCAGAGGCAATTGCGGGCAGCCTGGGGGCGTAGAGGTGGCGCTAGGTGAGGGGAAATGGCCGCGGTGCAGAGGGGGTCTTATAGCCAGAGCGGGGGCGAGGATCGCGTGGCGTATCAATGGAAATTAATAGCGATAACGGCGAGGTAATGAGCGAGCGGCCGTAGCAGCGTGATTAACGACGAAGGTGACGTGGTCGCAGGGTCCACTTGTCAGCGAGTTAAACAGAGAGGGGGTAGGGTCCTGGCGTCAGTCTCTCAGCGGGTTCGTTTGCGAGTGAGAAGGAGAGAGGGGGAACCCGGGTGGGCTAACTGGGCTGGATCTGTTGCTGGGCTCAATTGCTGGCGCTGGCCTTTTTCTAATTCTTTTCTCCTTTTCTTTTTATTTTTTGATTTTCTGAAATGATTTTAAAATCCAAATAAAATGAGTTTGAATTCAAAACTTCTCTAGGTTTTTATACTGTAAACCTTGCACTCATAAGTGTGTCAAACACTATTGTTTAATCAAAACACTTTGATCAAATGAAAATAAAATAAAACCAAGCCTTTATGATATATATTCAAATAGGCATAATATTGGTTTATTCACTCATTTTGTTTTTTGAAATTTTGTTCAAACTTTTGGTGGTGCCTAAGTTAATCTTTACTGAATCAAAACCAGTATTTTTCTCATTGGAAGATAGCACTAAGGCTAGAGCAAACTTACATGGAATAATAAGCATAAATGCTTCTGTTTTTGAAATGTTTTGTTTGAAATTAAATTCATATGATCTTGGATGCATGGATGTAATGCATAAGTTTGAAACATGATTTTAGGGATGTTACAACTTGTGATGTTGCAGGTTATTCTGATGATGATTAGGGGTTATGAGTCTACACTCAACATGCTTGCCTGTGGCACATACAGATGAAGACTTATTTATCTTATTCTATATTTGAACTCTTGTATTAGGCCTGTGGCCATGGAGTTTGTAAAATACTATGTTTGTCTCTAGAATGATATGTAATAATGACCTTTGTTTCTATGTACTTCATCTTAAACTGTGGATGCTAGCATTGATGCAGGGACTAGCATTGCAATCACAGGGATCCTTACCTTTATAAAGGGAGGGATCTTACAGATGGTATTAGAGCACTGTGTTGCCTGTAGGATTATGACCCTAGGATTGGATTAGAAACCACTAAGGAAAAAATTTCAACAACTTCCACACTTGTCTTATTCTTCTCGTAAACTTTTCTAATCTTCTTTCTCATCTCTATTGATATAAGGATGCTTTGATAGCCTTTAGACTAGAGAGTGAGAGATGTATTATGCCTTGTTAGTTGGACCACCACACTTATCATTATATTTCCAAAATTTTGATTAAGTTATATTGAACCTTGGATTCTTGTAAAGAATTTTTGTATGCCATGACTTGTGTGTTTGTTTGCCAATGATATGCTTGTGTCACTTTGTCTTGTGTATTTCTAGTGATGTTGTTTCTAACTTTTCTCTATCTTATAAAATAGATGCCTAATGTTACTATCAGCACGGCTGAAGAGTTCAAGGGAACTCGTTTTGGCACTCGTCTTATTGAGCTCACTAGCATGCTCAATCATCCTCTTCCTAGCATCATGGTGCTTCCCCTTACCAAGTTTGAGAGGAAGGACCTTTGGGGCTTCAAGGTTAATCAGCCAGGACGCCAGACTGAGCCTACTATGGAGGCAATCATCTTCAAGTTTATGCATGACGACAGGGAGAGAGGCCTAGAGGTAGTCATGCAGGATTTACTTGGGCGTCTGTTAGGGAGACACTCTCGGGAGATTAGAGGTACTCACTTCCATGCCTTCGAAAGACGCGACGAGGATGGTGAGGCTATTGAGTTCAAGGATGCTGCTAGAGAGACGGCAGAGCCAATTCGTCTGTACCTTCAGGACTTAGAGGTTCTTCTTAGGCACCTAGATACTGATAGGACCAACGTCATGCTTAGCAATGACGAGCTCCAGGTGCAGCTTCGTGAGAAGGACAAGCTCTTCGCGGAGCAAGATGAGATAGTCAAGGAAATGGAGGCCAAGTTTGAGAGTCAGGATAGAAAGTTCAAGAGTCAAGAGAAAAGAGTCCAAGATAGGAACAAGAGGATTCGAGACATGACTGCAGAACTAGAGGCCAAGGACTTCGAGCTCGAGCATCAGCAGGGTGTGATTGAGAGGCTTCGTTCACAGAAGAGGGCTCTCAAAGCCAAAGTAGAGGCCTTGACTACCAATGTCGAGGAATACAAGACCGCTATGGAGAATGCAGGTCTTACACTTGTTGATGAGGAGGTTGATGCAGAGGAGTAGTGATGACTACTCATTTACCTTTTATTTACCATGATTTTGATTATTGAGTTGCAATGACCATCCAACATGTGGATGGCTTGCTATTGGTGTGTTTGCTTTTCAAAAACTTGTTGTTTATGTTGTTGAACCTTATGTTATTTTGATGCTTGTTTGGTGATTGTCTAAGTGTTGTATTGTGCATAATAAGCATCTACGGGTATCTCATTCTTATCCTTATTAAAAACCACAAATGCCTCCCTGACGTTCCAACCCCAACCCGAACAACAACAATGTCACCCCAGAGATGCAGCAGCTGATGACAACATAAGCACAGCTGATGCAAATGATGACTACTTTCATGCAGAATCAGAACAACAATAACAACAACAATCAGAACAATCCACCAGGTTTTGACATGCTCACCAGATTTCTAAGACTGAGGCCAGCAAAGTTCTCAGGAACTACTGATCCCATGGTGGCCAATGATTGGATACACTCAGTGAACAAGGATTTGGTAACTGTTGGCTGTACTGATGAGGAGAAAGTCAGATTTGCAACACACTTGTTGGAAGGACCAGCAGCTACTTGGTGGGATAACTTCCAGATCACCACTCCCATTGAGGATGTGACATGGGATATCTTTGAAGATGGTTTCTGTATAGCTCACATCTCATCCGGAATGATGAGCTTGAAGAAGAAGGAATTCCATAATCTGAAGCAGCGCCACCGTAGCGTGGATGAATATATTGAGGAGTTCAACAATCTAGCGCGATATGCACCGGATGAAGTTGACACTGATGCCAAGAGGAAGGAGAAGTTCCTCGAAGGATTGAACGATGAGCTGAACCTGTAGTTAGCTGTGGCCTATGTCCCCACTTATCAATCTCTTTGTGACAAGTCTGCCATCTTGGAGAGCAAGATGAAACAGGTTGAAAGCAGAAAGAGGAAACACTCTGACAAGCACATCTTGGGATCGTCTCACAAGCGTTCCCATTATGATGATAGTGGGAGTTCTGGATCCCACAAGCATGGAAAGTACAACAGCCACCACAACCACAACCGTCATCATGACAACAAACATCATCGTGGTCATGACAATGACAAGTACAAGAATCACAAGAGTGGATACAAGAACCACCACAATGGAAGTGGAAGTGGTAGTGGAAGCCAGCCTGTCAAGAAGGATCTTAGTCAGGTTGAATGCTTCAAGTGCAAGAAGATGGGGCATTATGCAAATGAATGCCCAAAAAAGAAAGTTGAGGGACCCAACAAGCCCAACCCTTTCCAAAAGGGACAGGTGAACCACATCAATGTGGAAGAAATCTATGAGGAACCTAATGCTGTTGCTGGTAAGTTCAAACTCAATTCTGTCCCAGCATTTGTTCTCTTTGATACTGGTGCATCGCATTCATTCATATCAAGATCATTTGTTGAAAGAAATGAACTTCCAGCAGAAACTATTGGGTGCCCTATAAAAGTAAGTTCTCCTGGCGGAGAAATGATAGTGAACTCAGGATGTCATGATCTAGTCATAGAGTTTGGGAAGTATAAGTTTCCCATTAATCTGATAATCCTAAATTCCCAAGGATTGGATGTCATTTTGGGGATGCACTGGATGACTAAGCACAAGGGAGTGCTAGATTGTGCCAACCATACAGTCACACTCACAACTCCAGAAAACAAAAGGATTAGATTCAAGACTAACTTTGAACCGAAAGGGAGTAAGCTAAATTCTCTTAAGGGGGTTAGCATAGACAGTGTGCCAATTATGAGTGAATATCCGGATGTGTTTCCGGAAGAATTGCCGGGAATGCCACTAGATAGAGATGTGGAATTTCTGATTGATTTGCTACCGGGATCGAGACCGATAGCAAAGAGACCATACAAGATGTCAGTTGATGAGTTGAAAGAACTCAAGAAACAACTTGGAGAACAGTTGCAGAAAGGATTTATTCAACCAAGTTCTTCATCCTGGGGAGAACTAGTCTTGTTTGTGGAAAAGAAAGATAGAAGTCAAAGGTTATGCATAGATTACCGTTCACTCATTCAGGTGACTATCAAAAACAAATACCCTTTGCCTAGAATCAATGACTTGTTTGATCAGTTAGAAGGGGTCTGTGTGTTCTCGAAGATTGATCTCCGGTCAGGATATTTCTAGCTCAAGATAAGAGAACAAGACATACCTAAGACAGCTTTCACCACTAGATATGGATTGTATGAGTACACCGTGATGCCATTTGGTTTGACCAATGCACCAGCTTATTTCATGAATATGATGAACAAGGTGTTCATGGAGTTCCTTGACAAGTTTGTTGTCGTTTTCATCAATGACATTTTGATCTACTCCAAGAGCAAAGAAGAGCATGAAGGACATTTGCGTTTGATACTTGAGAAGCTTAGAGAGCATAAGATGTATGCCAAATTTAGCAAGTGTGAATTTTGGTTAAATGAAGTTGGATTTCTTGGACACGTTGTGTCAGGAGATGGTGTAGCAGTTGATCCCGCTAAAGTGTCAGCTATAACTGAATGGGAATCTCCTAAGTCAGTAAAAGAGGTTCGTAGTTTCCTTGGCTTGGCAGGATACTACAGAAGGTTCATTGAGAATTTCTCCAAGGTAGCTAAACCAATGACAGAATTGCTAAAGAAAGACAAGAAATTTGCTTGGTCTGAAGGATGTGAACTTAGTTTCCAAGAATTAAAGAAGAGACTAGTGACAGCACCAGTCTTATGTCTGCCAGATTTGGAGAAAGATTTCCAAGTGTATTGTGATGCATCTCATCATGGATTAGGTGCAGTTCTAATGCAAGATGGGAAAGTTGTGGCTTATGACTCGAGACAACTCAAAACTCATGAGGTAAATTACCCTACTCATGATTTAGAGTTAGCCTCTGTTGTCCATGCACTCAAAACATGGAGACACTATCTTTTGGGAAAACGATGTGAAGTGTTCACGGATCACAAGAGTTTGAAGTATATATTCACTCAGAATGAAATCAACATGAGACAAAAAAGATGGCTAGAACTCATTAAGGACTATGACTTGAGTTTGCAATACCACCCCGGTAAAGCAAATGTTGTATCAGATGCTCTAAGCCGTAAAGTTTTTGTGAATGTCCTTACTAAGGGAGAGTTGCCAGATGATCTATGTGCCCAATTTAGAGATCTCAGATTGGAGATTGTGCCTGAAGGACATCTCATGTCATTGGATGTTCAACCCATTTTGTTGGACAAAATCAAAGAAGCCCAAAAGATAGACAAGGAAATTGAAGAGATTAAGGAAAAGATTGGCAAGGGAAAAGCCAAAGGATTCCATGAAGACGAACAGGGTACTTTATGGTATGGAAAACGTATCTGTGTTACACAAGATCCGGAGCTTCGGAAACTGATTTTACAAGAAGCGCACAACTCACCATATTCCATTCATCCGGGTAACACCAAAATGTACATGGTTATGAAGGAAAGATTTTTGTGGAATAATCTCAAGAAGGACATCACAGAACATATTGCTTTGTATGATGTATGTAGTAGAGTGAAAGCGAAACATCATAAACCAGCAGGATTGCTACAACCACTACCTATTCCTGATTGGAAGTGGGACAAGATTGGCGTGGATTTCATCACCGGATTGCCAAGGACCAGGTCAGGATATGATTCTATTTGGGTAGTAGTGGATCGCCTGACTAAAGTGGCTCATTTCATACCCGTGATGACAACCTATACAAGTGATAAGTTAGCCAAGATCTATATGAGTAGGATTGTGTGTCTGCATGGAGTACCCAAGAGTATTGTGTCTGATAGGGGAACTCAATTCACTTCTCATTTTTGGAGGCAATTACATGAGTCATTGGGAACGAGGTTGGAATTTAGCACTTCTTTTCATCCTCAGACTGATGGACAAACAGAAAGGACCAACCAGATTCTTGAAGATATGTTGAGAGCATGTGCTCTAGACTATGGAGCTAGTTGGGATGAAAGTCTGCCTTACGCAGAATTCTCTTACAATAACAGCTATCAGGCCAGTATTGAGATGGCACCATTTGAGTTTCTCTATGGGAGAAAGTGTACCACCCCATTACTATGGAATGGTGTGGGAGAAAGAAGTTTGTTCGGACCAGAACTAGTCAAAGAGGCTGAAGAGAAAGTCAAACTAGTTAAGGACAGATTGAAGATAGCACAGTCTCGACAGAAAAGCTACGCACATCCTAAGCGTAGAGAAGTCACCTATGAAGTGGGTGATAGAGCTTATCTTAGAGTGTCACCACTTCGTGGAGTGAAGAGATTTGGAGTCAAAGGAAAATTTGCCCCAAGATATGTTGGACCATTCAAGATTCTGAGTCGTAAAGGAGAAGTAGCTTATGAGATTGAATTGACAGAATCATTGTTTGCCGTTTACAGTGTGTTTCATGTGAGTCAGCTTAAGAAATGTCATCTAGAGATGGAAGAGACTTCCTTGAAGGATACCATACCTTTGGAGGAGGTTCAATTGGAAAGTGATCTCACTTATGAGGAAAAACCTATCAAGATTCTTGAGACTGCAGAAAGAGTTACTCAGACTAAGACTATCAAGTTACTCGGACTAAGACTATCAAGTTCTGCAAAGTCCAATGGAACCATCATTCCGAAGAAGAAGCAACATGGGAAAGAGAAGATGATCTTCGGAAAGACCCCTCACCTATTTGCTAGCCAATCCGAATCTCGAGGGCGAGATTCACCTTAAGGGGGTTAGATTTGTAACATCCCTAAAATCATGTTTTCGAAGTTTGCATATCATCCATGCATGCATAATCATTTAGGGATCAACTTCAAAGTCATTACAAAAATAGAAGCATTTGGGTGCTTATTATTTTATGTAAGCAAACATTGATCCAATGCTACTCTCTAGAGAGAGAATATTTGTTTCAAACCAAGGATTGTTTGATCATGAGATGGTGTGGTCAAGTTCTAAGCCTGGACAAAATTTTCCAAAACAAATTATGGTTTTAAAACCCTTTTCATATATTTATCAAATCTTGTGCTAAGGCACTGTTTATTTTAAAAATTTCAAAGCAACCAAGCAAGTCCAGCAAGACAGCCTGGTTTTATGCTCAAAAATATGAAGGTTTCACTTTATAAAAGTCTAGAAAGTTTTGGAATTCAAATACATTTGAATTCATTTGAAAAGGTTTCCTGAAAATCATTTTAGAAAAAGAAAAAGAGATAAGAAATGGAAAAGGGTCGGCGCCAGACTTTCAGCCCAGCAGCAGACCTAGCCCACTAAGCCCACCCGGGGTTCTTCTCTCTCTCTCTCACGCGACGCAAGCCTACCCCTCGCTCGCTGACTGGTGGACCCAAATACCACGCGAGCATCGTCCCCAAACCACGCACCCCACGACCCCGTCGACGCGGCTGTTACCTCCATCACTGCCGCGAATGAAGTAGGCTTAATTGCCGGTGTTTCCTCGTGTGATCCTTGCCCCTGCTCCGGCTATAAGACCGTCTCCTCACCCCGCGTCTTTCCCCTCACACCACACACTCGCTCCGCCACCAGTCTGCCACAATTGCGCATTGCATCGCCGCAGACAGAACCAGCTCCGGCGACTGATTCCGGTGAGACGCGACTGCCCCTTTGCCTCTGCTTCAAACAAGCTTGACCAGCACATTCTAGCGCATCTCCTGATTCTTTTCTTTTTCCTTCTCGTGACCCAGGTGGTCGACTCCGTTAGCATCCGCAAGTGACAGCACCGCCGCCCAACTCCGACGAGGAATACTGGTAAACTTCGAGCACCCCTTGTTTCCTCTCTGACCCTATCATGTTCGCCACGGCCTTGCGCACCCCCTGACCCATCTGGTTCATGCTAGGGAGATCCAAAGCATCGGCAACGTCCCCCTCCGCAAACACCCGACGCCGCCAGCAACTCCAACGAGGTCCTGCCGCTGTGTCCGTGCGCCCCTTGACAAGCTACTGCCACGTTGAGCTTCCTTGTGACCTTGCAAGTCTGGTAAGCCACGCCACACACCCCAGCCCCTCCTGTATTCGCCGGACCATCACCTCCAGTAGCGCCGCCGCCAGCACCTAGCTGCGCCGCCAGTCTTTGGTCGCAAGCTTTGCAGCCGTTAGATCTGGATTTAAGGCTAAGGATTAGATCACTAACTCGAACCGTTACGCGCAGATCTGACCGTGCGCTGCCACTTAAATCTAACGGCCCTCGTAGATCGATCCACACAAAGCGGTATCGACGAATCAGAACACGCAGTGTGTCTGTAGGTTTGATTTAAAATCTAAATTTAGATCTATTGGTGATTCAAACTTGCAAAATTCATAACTTTTGATCCACACATTCAATTTTTGCAAATTTTATATCATTGGAATCAGGAGAGAAAATCATATCTATTTATACAATGTGTTTAATGTTTTGCCTCTGTAAAAATGGTTGTTTTTGCAGAAACACTTGTAGGCTTAATTTGAGTATGGTTATTATTTGAAAAATGTTTTAAAGATCAAATAAAGTTTGTTTTGAGTATTTTGGTCTTGTTTATGTTTCAGTATTGTACAATTGTCTTGTTTGGTGTAGAAAAAACATCACATAGCATTTGCATGCATTCATATATTTTTGTTTGTATATTTTGTTATGTGATTTTGGTGCCATTATTTTATGTGTAGATTTTGGTGCTAATAGTGATTGTGGTTGTGAAGATTGTTGATACTCCCCAAACTACCAAGGCAAGTGGTGCTTCATGTTTTATTCCTATATTTTACCTATGCATTAGAAATATTTTGTATAGGACTTGCATGAATATTTTGCTAAGTATCTTATTGCTATGCTTGGGAAATCCTAGTAGTTGTAGAATTGTTAGAATTTCCTCTAAGTTAAGATGTTTACCTTTGCCATGCTTAGCCTAGCTAGTAGCAACCAAGGGTAGATTATATTCATGCTATGTGAAATATTTCTAAGTCTTTGACTTGTGTTTTTGCTAATAAAACAACTAAGTGAATGAAACACCTGGGTGGAATGGAAAGAATGGTTTGTGTCGAGATGCCAAATGTTAAGAAGCTTCTAGTGCAACCACATGGCAATATGGGCTCTGCCTGGATCATATAGGTAGCCATTTGGACAGTTGGTGGTAGTGGGATGATAGGTTGGAACGCGTCCATTTGGTCTAAGGGAAGGCTTCTGAAGGGTCCTGTCTTGGTGAAAATCAAGTCTTGTGGGGAAAGTGCACAACCTCTGCAGATGGAAGAATCTAAGTACTTAGCCATGTCCCTGGTATTGGACAACTTGAGCATCAAGACATGGAAGCTATCAAGAATCTCCTCATCCCAATTTTCTAAGTTAAAACTTGTGGTTGAACAAGGGTGAAGGATCACCAATGTCCATTGGTGGTTCCTTGGGAAAGTTTTGTCAAAGAAAACTTAGTGTTTTCAACTAATAGGTAAAACCTATTTTGAGCAAAGCAAGCCTAAGCTACACTCAGCCAAATTCATGTAGTATCTAGATGCTAATATTTTACTAAGGTATCACTTGCCAATACTATTCCAATGTATTGACCCACTGTGGCTGTAACTTGTGATATTGCAGGTTATTCTGATGATGATTAGGGGTTATGAGTCTACACTCAACATGCTTACCTGTGGCACATGAAGATGAAGACTTATTTATCTTATTCTATATTTGAACTCTTGTATTAGGCCTGTGGCCATGGAGTTTGTAAAAGACTATGTTTGTCTCTAGAATGATATGTAATAATGACCTTTGTTTCTGTGTACTTCATCTTAAACTGTGGATGCTAGCATTGATCCAGGGACTAGCATTGCAATCACAGGGATCCTTACCTTTATAAAGGGAGGGATCTTACATCCTTTTACAAAGCCACTCTCGCAGCCTGTGCATGAGTTGCACGCAAGAGCAATAGGTATTACATTCAATCTAGATTGACTCTGGTGCAAGTGGGAGACTGAAGGAAATATGCCCTAGAGGAAATCATATAGATGATTACATTTTTTATGTATCCATGAGTTATTGTAATGTTCCTTGAATATCCATATCTGACAACTTGATTGGAAATTATATGAATTGTTTGTGAAACTCTTTACTTGTATGGTTATCTAATAGTGGTCCCTAGTCGGAGTTCATGTGAGGACACACGTGAATATTAGACTAGCACATCGATTGGTTGATGACTATGTTTTGCAAGTCATAAACATGGAGATGTCAAACTAATGATGTGCACACATGTTATGAACATGAGGTTGGACTGACCCAACTTGAGACTGGCAATTAGTTGCAGCTCTCTCTACACATCGTGTACGTTTTGTCCTTAGACCTAAGATTGTCGCATGTACTTGAGATGTGGATCGACCTACTTTGGGGCTATCAGAATGACCTGCTCAATCGGGTAGTTCTAAAGGTAGCTTTCGGGTTTGTCCTGAAGCATGCTGCAAGGCATGGTCAATCAAGATGGGATTTGCCCCTCTCTACTTGAGAGAGATATCTCTGGGCCCCTCGAGTGATCGGATCCAGAAATGCATGGTCGTGCTACATATGGTTAAGAGTTAAACTAGTAAAGGGATTCCGAATCACAGTATCGAGAAAGGGAGGTCAGCTTGGAGCTAGACCAAATATCGTAAGGCAAAGGGAAAGACATGTACTAAACCTTGTGATGGTTCGTCCGATATGATCTTTGTATGTGTTTAGGAGTTGGCACGTCTTGCTAGAGGCCACTACCAACTATTGACAGAATAAGTGTATTCATGTCATGTCTATATGTATATGAACCTATAGGGTCACGCACTTAAGGGGCTAGAAGCCTAATGAGGATTGGATCCAAATTAGACCATGCTTAGGCTACTAATGGCCTTCTAATGTAGAAGCCCAATAGTGACGTCTATATAAGAGAGGGTAGGGCGAACTGACCAGGGTTAGACCATTCCACCTAGCCGCCACTCCTCATGCATGTGTTGCACACGCGGACCTAGCAGTCCGGCGTCCGATGCTTCCACCCTGTACGTGTGGATACCTCGGAGGTGCTGCATCTGTGGCACTTGGACGAGCCGCGCAAGGGGAGCTGCTCGTGGGACGAGGACGAGGAGGAGACGTAGAACATCTACACTACCTCGACGCGCTTCATCAAGTTCCGCAACCGCGGGTCTAGTGGTAATCCCATGATCTATGACAACAGTAATCCTGGTTTACGCAGTAGAAATTGTTTCTTTGCACTAGTGTAGCCTACCCGTATCCCTACACCTAAAAATATGTTTGTTAAGTATTTACATTGAATTCCTGATCCAAACCACTTGTCAACACCTTATGCTCCTCATTGGGTTCGACATTCTTATTTATCAAAAGTACTACGATACACCCCCTATACTTGTGGGTCATCAAGACTATTTTCTGGCGCCGTTGCCAGGGAGTGAAGCGCTATTGAAGAGTGGAACTGGTAAAGAAAATTTCTACTATGAGTATTTTTTATTTCATTATGGATAGTTCGCTTAGTTTCCTATTTGGAAAAGCTACTACCACTGCTAATGTAGTAGATGAACCACCACCTGCTGAAATAGATCCTTTTAAAATACCTACAAAAATTGTTGATCGTGTTATGGATAACTACTACTTTGGAGATGGAACTGTCCATCCTGGTGATCATTTGCTTTTTATACACGAATTATGTGGGTTGTTCAAGTTCGCAGGTATCACAACAGAACAATATAAGAAAAATTTATTCTCTTGAATGGGAGGAAATTGTATCTCTCCTGTATTCTAAATTCTATCCTCCTAGTGAGATTCATAGAGATCAAAATCAAATATATAATTTTTGGCCTCGTGATGGAGAGATTATAACCCAAGCTTGGGGGAGATTGAAGTTACTAATGCTCAAATGTCCCATTCATGAGCTCCCCAACAATATTATTATTAATAACTTTTATGTGAGGCTTTCTCTTCATGATAAGGATTTATTGGATGCTTCTTGTGTTGGATCATTTACATGTATGAAAGAAGAAGCTAAACAGGATCTTCTCGACCATATTCAAGAAAATACTGAAGCATGGGAGAATGACAAAGGAAGAAAGTCAGGAAAGGAAGAGGAAAGATTGTTGGAAGTATTGAAGAAACACTGTGGAACTATGGGTTATACTCTTGATGATTTAAAAGGGATTTCTCCTACTATATGTCAGCATGCTATTAATATAGAACCTGATGCAAAACCAGTTGTTGAACATCAATGTCGTTTAAATCATAAGATGAAGGAAGTGGTAAGAAATGAGGTACTAAAACTGCTTGATGCTGATATTATTTACCCTATTGCTAATAGTCAATGGGTTAGTCCTGTTCATTGTGTCCCTAAGAAAGGAGGAATCACTGTTGTGCCTAATGAAAATAATGATCTTATTCCTCAAAGAGTAATAGTTGGTTATAGGATGTCCATTGGTTTTAGAACGGTTAACAAAGTTACTAAGAAAGATCATTATTTGTTACCTTTTATTGATCAAATGTTAGAAAGGTTGTCTAAGAAGACTCATTTCTATTTTCTTGATGGTTATTCTGGATTCTCTCAAATTTCTGTTAAACAACAAGATCAAGAGAAAACCACTTTTATGTGTCCTTATGGAACTTATGCTTATAGGCGTATGCCTTTTGGTTTGTGTGATGATCCTGATACTTTTCAAAGATGCATGTCTGCTATATTTCATGGTTTTTGTGAGGAAATTGTGGAAGTATTCATGGACAATTTTTCTGTCTATGGAACTTCTTTTGATGATTGTCTGCACAACCTTGATAAAGTTTTGCAGGGATGCGAAGAAACTAATCTTGTTCTTAATTGGGAGAAATGCCACTTCATGGTTAATGAAGGAATTGTCCTTCGGCATAAAATATCTGAAAGAGGCATTGAAGTTGACAGAGCCAGAGTTGAAGAAATTGAGAAAATGCCATGTCCTAGGGATGTTAAAGTTATTCATAGTATCCTTGGTCATGCTGGTTCCTATAGGAGGTTTATTAAAGATTTCTCCAAGATTTCAAAACCTCTTACCAATATTCTCC
Source organism: Avena insularis (assembly GCA_023614405.1). Taxonomy (NCBI): domain Eukaryota; kingdom Viridiplantae; phylum Streptophyta; class Magnoliopsida; order Poales; family Poaceae; genus Avena; species Avena insularis. Next base: position 183,102,345 of record CM042687.1, on the reverse strand, counting down.
AAAAATATGTACCTTTTGTTTTTTATGATGATTGTAAGGAAGCTTTTGAAACTCTAAAGAAAGATTTAACTACTGATCCTATTTTCCAACCACCTGATTGGAATTTACCCTTTGAAATTATGTGTGATGCTAGTGATTTTGCTGTAGGTGCCGTTCCTAGACAACGAATAGATAAAAAGTTGAATATTATCCATTATGCTAGTAAGACTCTTGATGCTGCTCAAAAGAATTATGCTACTACTGAAAAAGAGTTCTTAGCTGTAGTCTTTGCTTGTGATAAGTTTAGACCTTATATTATTGATTCAAAAGTTACGATTCATACCGATCATGCTGCTATTAAATGCCTTATTACAACGAAAGATGCTAAGCCTAGGCTTATTATATGGGTGTTGCTTTTACAAGAGTTCGATCTGCATATTGTAGATAGGAAAGGTGCTGAAAATCCTATTGCTGATAATCTGTCTCGATTGGAAAACATTTCTTTTGATCATATGCCTATTAATGATAGTTTTCCAAATGAACTGTTGGCTGCAATAAAGGTAAGCTCGCGAGAGAGTCCTTGGTGTGCTAATTATGCTAACTTTATTGTTTCCAAGTATTTGCCTCCAAACTTTATAGCCCAGCAAAGAAGGAAATTCTTTTATGATTTGAGGCATTACAGCCCAGCAAAGAAGGACTGGTTGGTATTATGCGAAGATGTGCTCCAGAACATGAACAACAACAGATATTGATAAAATGTCATGGTAGTTCCTATGGAGGACATCATGCTGGAGATAGAACCGCACAAAAGGTTTTACAATCAGGTTTCTATTCGCCTACTCTTTTCAAAGATGCAAGAAAGTTTATTTTATCATGTGATGAATGTCAAAGAGTTGGTAATATTTCTAGATGCAATGAAATGCCTATGAATTCTCTTGTTACTGAACCATTTGACTGTTGGGTTTTGACTTTATGGGTCATTTTCCTACTTCAAAAGGCTATACTCATATTCTTGTTGTTGTAGCAAAACCAAAGCTACCAAAAGAAAGACAAAGACTAGAAAGCAAGTATAACCACGGTGAAAACATTATTTTGTTCATTAAAATCCTTTTGTTAACAAGGTTGGTCAAGTCTTGTTACCAAAACAATCTTATATGAAACAAAAAATCATTCCAGAAGGTAATTATGTTACCTCATACTTTATATCAATGGTCCCAATCATAATAGTTTCAAAATTTTATTGTGGAATGGGACAATATATTTCTCCAATCTTGATGCTCTCAATATTTTCAATGGAATTCAGGAAATAGCTCTTAACAACCTTCTTGGGGAAATAAATAGTATGCTCTTTGTCATCAATATTGAATGTTACTTTTCCTTGATTACAAATAATGACAGCACCTACAGTATTAAGAAAAGGTCTCCTAACAATAATAGACATATTATCATCTTCAGGCATTTCAAGCACAACAAAATCAGTCAGAACCAAACAATTATGATCCACTTGAACAGGAACATCCTCACATATACCAACAGGAATAGTAGTTGACTTATCAGCCATTTGCAAAGATAAATCAATTAGTATCAACTTTTCTAGATGGAGTCTCTTGTAGAGAGAAAAAGGCATAACACTAACTCCAGCTCCCAAATCACATAAAGCAATTCTATCATAATTGTTCTTAATAGAGCAAGGAATAGTTGGTATACCTGGATCACCAAGTTTCTTTGGAACCTTACCATTGAAGGAGTAATTAGCAAGCACAGTAGAAATCTCCTCATTAGGAATATTCCTTTTATTAGAGACAATATCCTTCATATAATTTGAATAAGGAGGCAATTTCATAGCATCTGTCAAAGGGATTTGCAAAAATAAAGGTTTCATCCACTCACAAAACTTGTTGTAGTGTTCTTCCTCCTTTGACTTGTGTTTCTTACCTGGAAAAGGCATAGGTTTCTGCACCCAAGGTTATCTCTCTTTACCATGATTATTAGCAATAAAATCTTCCTTAGTGTACCTAGTGTTCTTAGTGTGCTTCTCAGGTTCTTACTCAACTTCCTCCTTATCAGGAGCATCATTTTTATCATTACCACTCTCAGTTTCAGCATCAGAGATAGCTATACTAATAGGATCTACAGCAGGTTCAAGTGGTTCCTCGACTATTTTGTGTTTCTCTTTCTTTCTCTTACGAGGACTACCACTACTCTCACCTTATTGAGAATCCTGCTCAATTCTTTTAGGGTGTCCTTCAGGATATAAAGGATCTTGAGTAGCTATACCACTCCTAGTTCTAATTCCGTAAGCATGTTTATCTCCTAAGACATCAACTAGCTTATACTTTTGTACTTTAGCAAGTTGATCAAGTTGGGTTTAACATCCCAAAAATATAAAACAATGATCATTAAACTCTAATTACTAAAATTAGGGTTAACAAAAACTTTGATTAATTAAAATCATATGAATGCATGTGTGTATGTGATGATTTGATAAATGCATGAATGATCTTGTGTGATTAACCTAAATAGTAAGGAATGGTTCTAAGATGAATATAACATCATATAAAACATTTCCAAGAAGAAACAAATAAAGAAAAAATTCAAAAACAATTCAAATAATGCAAATGGTCATTTTTGCCAATCTTGCTCACTAGGTCACTTTGAGTGTTTCTAGTCCAAGATTTCGTACAGAAACTTTTCCAATTCTTTTCACCCCTTGCTAGAACAAGTAAAAGTGAATCAAAGCCCACCTTTCAAACTTGCAGAAACATTTGACAACCTCATTCAAATGACAATTCAAAATTGAATCTTTATCATATGTGAAGATCACACCTTTTCAAAACCCAACCAACCTAGTGCCCCTTGACTAATCCAACTAACCAGATACTCCCTAGTATGTTCCTAGCAAACCCACCAAGTTTGAATCCAAAATTAAAAATTGAATTTCTTTCGGCCATTTCATCAAATACCTTGTGATCAGAAAACAAACAAACAAACAACAAACACTATAGTGTACAGTGATTTTTGCCAACCTTGTTCCCTCTGTAGCTCTCACTATACTCTCAGTAGATGAACTAGACAAATTAACAAGCCTTAGCACCACTGTGAGCTTGGCATAGCCATTAATGGTGACCATATCGAGCCCCTTTGCCACCCCCAATGTGGACAGTAAGCTACACGCCTCTCTAGCCTCGCCAACCTTGTCTCACAGATGCAGCACCATCCACCGCCACTCCTTGGACCACCCGCCATGCACGCGCCCAGTTTCTCTGTGGCCATGCCGAGAGAGCGCCAGAGCTCCCCGCTCGACACGCTCGCACAAACCGCACGCCGCCCTTGCCTCTTGCGTGCGTGATCACCACCGCCCCAACAACCCCGCAGACATGCCTGTTTGCCGCCGCGCGGACCATGCACGTTGTGCGCCATTAAAATCGTCGACGAACCCGCCTAGAGCATCGACGTGTTCTGACCGATCAGCACCGCCCCACGCCTCGCCACCACGCCATTGAGCTTTGCCAGGGAGCACAACACCGCCCCCTATCGTCTCCCATGCCATTAGCCCTCTGTGCCGTCGACCACGACGAGCTCAGCCCGCAACCTTCGGTCCCCTCGCCGCACTATAAAAGGAGGCCTCACCCGCTCGTTTTCTTCACACCAGTTCACTCCCCACCTCTCACTGATCACACCCACTAACTCTCGGAGCAAGGCGAGCACCAGGTGGCCGGAATTTCACTGGAGTTCGCCGCTGCAGAGGAGGAGAGGCGTCGTCGATTGGAGCCGCCCCAGGAGAAGCTGACGGTACCAGGAGAACCGTTGTCATCGACTTCGTTGTTCGCCCCCGTCGCCGACCATCACCTGAGCCCCGGTGAGCCTCCCACGACTCCCACTGGCCGCGCTAGGGTTCGTGCTCGTCGCGTCCTGTTCAGGCGTGGACGATGAACTCAAGCCGTTCGATTAGAATTAGATCCTACGGACTAGATCACCCCATACCGCTACACCCCTCACTGTCTCACTGACGCGTGGGGACAGCCACTTAACCATTCCGCGCGTGCGCTGTGCGTAGTAGGACGGCCCAGTTAACCGTCCCGCATGACCCAACAATTCAAATTTACTTTTATTCATTTATTTTCAAACACAATTCTCTACCTAGATTCAAAAATCAACCCAGCTCGATTTACTGAACCAAAATGCATGAAGCCAATTTTGTTAGAAAGGCACTGAAATGATTAATCCAAGCCCGTTGGATTCAAACCATTTAGAATTGTAGATCTCCCATTGTAAAAACAACAAGGCAAAAGCTTTTTGGCATTCAAACATTTTTCAAAATTCAACCATAAAAGCTTTTGAGTTGATTCGAACTCTCAACAATCACATTTGACCATACCTTTCAGAATCTATAAAAATATATAGGTTTACTTACAGAAATATTGTTCAAGGAATAAAAGAATGCCACATAAGCATTTCTAGTCACTTTAATTAAATAAAATAAAAAGGTTAAACCTTATTAAATTGTGACACCACTTTAAATCACATTCCCATGTACTGAAATATGTGGTGATGACATGTGTCAACGTGATCCCATGTTTGGGTTGGAGAATATTAAATCTTAAGTAGTTTTTCAATGAGTAGAAATTACTTTTCTTAAATAAAATAAATAAGATAAGTGTTTTACTCCTTGTAATGTTAGTGATGATGATAGATCACCTTTTGTGAACCTTTGTGCGATGATTAGCAATAGTTAAGTATTGTTTGGTGATTGTGTACCTCGTATTTATTTATAAATGCTAGTACCGACCAAGGATACGAGGAGGAAGGAGGATACTACGATGAAGAAGCCGAGGAGAACTTCAACCACTACTCTGCACAAGGCAAGCCAATACTTGCAAGCTATTAACTTAGCAAGCTTATACTGATAGCTTAGCAAGCTACTACTTGCTTGTTACCATGCCAACTATATGCCTTAATCATATGTGATTATACCCACTTGACACACCATCCTAGTTTTACTTGCAAGCTTAGTATTTTATTTTCTTTATTAAAAGTTTACTTAGTGACTTGTAGATTCCAGAAAGATAATTGAAGGTAGCATAAAGAGCATAAAACTAGGCCTAAGTTAGATAATCTTAATGTCATCCTGAGGCATGAGATTTACTTAGATAAGATACACTTGTTTATTACCCACCATTAGTATTTACCCTCACTTATAGATGCTAGTGCTAAGCATAAACTTGATCAACTTTAGATGGGAATACTTGGTGAAAATGATTATGAAATCCTTAGAATGATGAGTCATTCTACTGAAATGTTTTGACATGTGTTCTTGAACACCAGATGATTTTGATGATGAAAATGTTGAGGCATGAGCCTTAGCCCTTTATAAAACTGATGGTTGTCTAGATGCGATACCATTCCAATTTTACCGTACAACCACAATACCCGAAAATTGGGTAGGGCTTGACTGGAAATTTATATACCTTAGTATGGGTTCCGTTGCGGCCAAGGTCTGAGCTGAGGCTACCTTGTGAAGATAGTCCACCTGTGCAGTACCCAAGATGACAGTTGGTCATGGTTGGGAGGCCAAACTCACAGGAGAGGTGCCTATACTAGGGCGTGTAATTGAAAGGTTAGGATTGCTTATCCGCATACTGAGTATGGTGAATTCAGGATTGTTCCTAACAGATGTATCGAATGTTGTGGTGAAAGTGTACAATCTCTGCAGAGTGTCAAACTATTCGAATAGCCGCGTCCGTGGTTATGGACAGTTGGAGTGTCCATACTGTTCTATCGTCAGATGTTTTCAAAATGACTTATGAAATGATTTATGAGTTTGACTTAACCACAACAGAGTTGTGATATTAAATTCAAGTTCCCACTTTGGTGATATAAAACTTTCAACTAGTTACTTAGGTGATATAAAACTTTTAACTAGTTATCTTTGCTTTTGAACTTAGTAGAGTAAATCTGGCTTTTTTTGCAAAACAACCCTAGAGCTTAGCATACTACAACAAAAAAAACCTTTACTATTAGTTTGCTAGTACATAAAGAGTACTCATGGCTTTGTCCCTGGCTATTCCCGTGGCCAGACAATGAAGAGGAGTATCAGGATGACGGACCGTAGGAAGGTTACGATAACTAGGATCATCTCCCATCGTCAGCATTGCCTGTGACCCTGAAGATGGAGCTTTGCCTACGCTATCGTTATCTTTACGTTATTCCGCTGCTTGAATTGTATTAAGAACTGGATCATGAGATCCTTATTTGTGTAAGACCTTATGTATGGTTTGTAATGGATGATGTACTGTGATATCCAATCTGTTATGTCTCGCAAAAATGGTAATCCTGGGATTGTGATGTATGGCATAACAGGCATCTGTGATTAAAAGTCCGGGTGTTGACAAGTTGGTATCAGAGCCATCCTGACCATAGAGACCCTAGTTAGAATGGAAGTTTGAATCAAAAACTTAGTTTCAAAACCAAAGGAAGTGAGTATTTACAAAAACTTATTCCCATTATTATCACTTGGATTCTTTCATGAAAATTCATGTTCCTCAAAAAAAAATCTTGCAAAATACATAAAATTTGACACACTTGATCACTCTACTAACTTACTCATCCTATATTCTTATAGATGGATGTGAAGTACATCAAGTTTTATCAGTTGGGTAATGGAGGAGACCTCATCTTTGAGCGTGAATTGGACCAGCTGGCAGAAATGCTGGAGCGTCTGCACCCCGATTTCTGTGGAGGTCAGCTCAATGATCAGGAAGGAGAAGATCTGCAGTGGCTAGTTGTTGCAAGTCTCTCAGGAAATATTGAACCTCCCACTGCAGAGGGAATTCAGTTCACCTTAAGAGAGAACAACTAGTCGATGGACTGGCCAGGGCAATGTAGGAAGCTCTTGCCCGTCTGTGTGGGTAGAGTATCAATCAAATCAAGGGTACGCGCTTTGAGTTCTATCCAAGGCGTGATGCTATGGACAGCCACTAGAGGCCCCATATCACCATGAGCTGAAGAATCAGTTGGACCACCTCAGCTTCATGATGTATGACCATCAGAAGGAGTTGGACAGTGCATGTTCCTATGCCAACCACAAGTACGCCATCGCCAAGAAGAAGGATCAGACCCTCTCCATGCTAGTGAAGGATTGCAAGTCTCATCCCCGTCAGCTCGACAAGAAGGAGCGCATCATTGCCCGTCTTCGCCACCGGATCACGGATTTCGAGGAGACCATCCACAAGAGAGACATGCAGTTGGAGAAAAGGGAGAATTCAGGGGAAGACCTTCGTGGAGACCCCTACTCCTATCTCAGCGATGATGATGACTTTCTGGAGGATCAGGCTATGGACTTCTTCACCGATGAGGATGAATTTGCCTTCATCGATGATGATGATGAGGATGATGATGACACTGACTCCAAGGAGTAGTAGCACCTAAGCACTAGCGTTAATGCCTCGTGGAGGAAGCGGTTCATCCTCGGACCCGATGTTGCAGATATTGCAAATGTTGGTTTCTGACCGCGAAGCTGAAAGAGCCGAACGTCAAGCCAACTTAGCCACCCTTCAACACATCGCCCAGATGGCCAACAACGATCAAGGCCATGGAAATTAGGACAACCATCGATCTAACCTCAAGAATTTCCAGAACACCAATCCACCTGTTTTCACTAAGTCAGAAGAGCCCATGGATGCAGATGATTGGTTGCAAACCATGGAGAACAATCTGTAAGTTGCAGGAGTGGAAGCTAACGAGAGAGTATTGTTTGCTACCCACTATCTGTCAGGAGATGCAAGGGCATGGTGGAACAGCGTTCGTGCAATGACAGGAGGTCAGCTGATGACCCGAGAAGAGTTCAAAGTCAAGTTCAACACAACCCATGTGCCACCGGGTTTAATCAAGAGGATGAGAGATGAATTCAGAGAACTGAAGCAAGGAAGGATGACAGTAGTAGAATACCGTGACAAATTCTTTTCATTGGCTAAGGTATGCACCAGATGAGATCGACACTGAAGCCAAGAAGAAAGAGAGATTCCTGAATGGTCTGCACGATGAAATGGAGACAGTGTTAGTCAATATCCCCTTGGCAGATATTGAAGCCTTAGTTGACTCTGCCATTCAGATGGACGGAAAGATCAACCAAGCTAATGAGAACCGCAAGCGTCGCATGATGCATCAACTAGGAACCCACCATACACCCAAGTATCGCCCCAACCCATCTCCAGGATTTGCTCCAAGAACCAACGGACCCTCGATGAACCGTCCGACCTATCCCAACCGTGGAAACCCAAGGCCCGGAGGAAACCACAACAACCCCGGCAACTCTAGCAATTTCAACCGTGCACCACCCAAGTTCAACAACAACAATGTTGCCACCAACACCAACACTGCCCCAAGGACTAGAAGCAATGTTGTGCCTGTTGCAGCGAAGGACAAGTCGCAAGTGACTTGTTATGATTGTGGAACCAAGGGTTACTATTCCAATGAGTGCCCCAAGAAGATTTACGCAGCCCCCAATGCAAATGCCCTAGCTCAGCAGCAGCTTCGTGTTCAGCCTGGAAGAAGGTTTTCCCCAGGGAATTCGCTCAACCGCAACGGCCGTCTCTTTCTCATGCATGCTGAAGAGGCCCAGGAAGCGCCAGATGTCATGCTATGTATGTTTTCTGTTAACTCAGTACTTGCAAGAGTGTTGTTTGATTCTGGAGCATCGCACTCATTTGTTACTAAAGAATTTGCATGCACTAGTAAGATTCAACCAACCAAATTGAAGCATTTTATGATTGTTCAAATACTTGGTTCAACCACCAAAGCTAGACAAATTTGCAAAGCCGTCCCTATCTGAATCCATGGCATAGATTTTTATGCTAATCTAATAGTACTCAGAACTAAAGGTTTGGAAGTAGTACTAGGAATGGATTGGATGTCCAAACACAAGGGATTAATTGACTGTGCCAAGAAAGCAATAACCATGACTAGTACCGCTGGAATATCAAGTCGAGCTTGTATCTGAAACCTTGCCCCATCAATTCAAGTGAAACAAGAGCATAGCCTAACCTACCATTGACCAAGTCCGGATAGTCTCTGAATACCCCGATGTATTTCCAGATGTTTTGCCCGGTATGCCCCCAGTTCGGGATATCGAGATTATCATTGAAATAATACCTGGAACCGGACCCATAGCCCAGAGACCATATAGTATGAACCCGTCTGAACTAGTAGAACTGAAGAAGCAACTGGATGCCATGCTGGAAATTGGGTTGATTCAACCAAGTGTGTCACCTTGGAGATCACCTTTTTTGTTTGTGGACAAGAAAGATGGAGGTAACCGTTTGTGCATGGATTATCGGAAGTTGAATGATGTCACCATCAAGAAAAAGTACCCATTGCCGAAGATAGAAGACCTGTTTGACCAGTTGACTGGTGCCAAAGTGTTTTCTAAGTTTGATCTTAGAACTGGCTATCATCAACTCAAAATTCGCGTAGAGGATATTCCAAAGACTGCCTTCACCACAAGATATGGATTATATGAGTATACTGTCATGTCTTTTTGATTAACCAATGCCCCCGCTTATTTCATGAACCTCATGAATAAGATTTTTATGGACTTCCTGGATAAGGTTTTCGCTGTTTTCATCGATGACATTCTGATTTATTCCAAATCATAAGAAGAACATGAGATACACCTAAGGACCATTCTTGGAACACTTAGAGATCATCAGCTATATGCCAAGTTTAGCAAATGTGAATTCTGGTTACAGGAGGTAGGATTTCTCGGACACATTTTATCAGCCGGAGGAAATGTCGTTGACCCTGTGAAGGTGAAGGATGTTGAAGATTGGCAAGCCCCAACCACTCAAACCCAAGTTCGTGCATTTCTCGGATTGGCGGGATATTACCGCAAGTTCGTAGAAGGATTCTCAAGTATCGCAAGACCCATGACCCAATTGTTCAAGAAGGACAAGAAGTTTGAATGGACAGCCAAATGTCACGATGCCATTTGATGTGTATTTCTCGGATTAGCGGGATACTACCGCAAGTTTGTATAAGGATTCTCAAGTATTGCCAGATCCATGACCCAATTGCTGAAGAAGGACAAGAAGTTTGAATGGATGGACAAATGTGAAGCGAGTTTTTAAGAACTCAAGAGGAGATTGATTTCAGCCCCAATCTTGATCATGCCGGATATCACGAAGCCCTTTGATGTGTATTGTGACGCATCCAAGATCGGTCTCGGATGTGTGCTAATGCAAGAAGTCAAAGTTATATCTTATCTATCCTGACAACTGAAGCAGCATGAACAAAATTATCCAACCCATGACCTTGAACTAGCAGCCATAGTTCTAGCCCTAAATACATGGAGGCATTACCTGATGGGAAACCGTTGTGAGATTTATTCAGATCACAAGAGCCTGAAGTATATATTCACTCAGAAGGAGCTGAATATGACGCATTTAAGATGCATTGAGCTAATCAAGGACTATGATCTAGACATTCACCATCACCCCGGTAAAGCCAATGTGGTACCAGATGCCCTTAGCAGATTGTCGTGCCGCTTGAACTCCATGATTTTGAAGGAGCAACCAAGTTTGCACAAAGAGATGGAAGATTTCCGAATGGAATTAGTGAGTGAAGGATTTTTGGCTAGCATAGAACTTCAACCCACTTTGATCAGTCAGATCAAAGAGGCGCAGAAAGGAAATGCTAGTATCGACGGAATCAAACGTCGTATCGGTACAGGCAAAGTACCCGGATTCGCCGAAGACGAAGAAGGAGTTATGTGGTACAAAGGACGTCTCTGTGTACCAGCAGATTCGGAGTTGAAAGAAGCTATTTTGAAAGAGGCCCATGATACTCTTTATTCTATCCACCCCGGAGGAACGAAGATGTATCAGGATTTGAAGGAACAATTTTGGTGGCATAAGATGAAGAGAGAAATCGGAAGCTATATCGCCAAATGTGATATATGTCAGAGAGTCAAGGCGGGACATCAAAGACCCGCAGGACTATTGCAACCCTTATAGATTCCCGAATGGAAATGGGATTTAGTTTGATGGGGACATGCCTACCGGGGTATACCCAGCAAGACGATTCCGACTGGCCTAGGCACCTGCGAGTGGGCCTGTAGTAATAGCGACTGGATCACGACCTAGCGTGGACTCAAGCGACTGGAAGCTGAAGGCCTAGAAGCGTAGATAGGCCCAGTCGGATTAGGTTAAACAATTGCTGAAACCTTAACTGATTCGGTTGAGATCTGTAAACCCTAGGGGGTGAGTCTATATAAACCTCCCTAGAGGGCAAGTAGAGGACACGTTCCATCATCCACCCAAGCGACTCGCTGCCTAGCCGTCGAGCTCTCCCCATTGTACTTCCACCATAATACAATCTAGCAGGAGTAGGTCTTTACCCTCCGGGGGGCCGAACCTGGGTAAATCCTTGTGTCTCCACCCTCATCTCGCACCGCAGATGGATGGCCGCCCTTGCCCCATGTTCTACTACTCGCTGCCGATTGCAGCATCTGTCGTGGTCATTCCCACGAAAGTGGCGCCCACCGTGGGGCCTGGCCGGTGTTCTGCAGCGAGATCCAATCTGCCCATCAACAAGTCGGTCGCCACCGGTCGCATGATAGCGATCGGCGAGATGCTCCAAATCTTGCCGAGCAGCTATGTCCCGGCGGTGCGACCCGTCATGCACAACATGATCCTGCCGGTTGGCACGATCAGTCTCTTCGTCGGCCTCACCGACGTCATCATCTCGGAGGACTCGGCTCGCATCCACGAGTCACCGCCACGCGACCGGCTCTCTGAGAGTCAGGTCCGCACGATCCACCGCCTCGCCTCCGAGTACGACTCAGCCCACAACGACGTGGCTGAAACCACCACGGCCGCCGAAGACGCGGCCCTCAACGATGACGCCGACTCGGCGACCCCGGCGTCACTCGCCGGATCCATCGTTGCTGCGTCGCCCGCGGGCTCCATCACCCAGGTCTCCAACGTCGGAGACTTCGAGGATCCCTCCATCGTTGGCATCTTCGACTTCGACTCCGGGTCAAAGAACTCCGCCGATCTCCGCGACGGGACCGGTCGCCACGCCGCGACCTACATGGCGACTAGCTTCGACCCACCGGAGGATCCATTCTCCACCCCGATCCCTCCCAACGCAATGGCAATGGAGGTCGAGGAACTCCGCCTGAAGCTGGCGGAAGTAGTCCGCAAGGAGCAAGCCAAGCGCGAAAAATTTCGCCTCGAGCAGGTGACGGCGTAGGAGCTGTCGCGCTACCACCAGCAACGAATCAGGTCGCTTCTGAACCCCACTGTCCAGGGGCGCGCCCTGAACTTCGACGAAGAGAGCGACCCGGCCCGCGCGGCCGAGCGCGCGATCTGCGAGAACGCGCCACCAGGAGGAAGCGCCCGGCCCCCACCAGGGTCGACGGTGAATGGCGCCCCACCTCCACCCAACCGCGCACCCCCCAGGGACCAGCCGCGGATCGTGGTCTCCTCACGGGAGCGAGACGCGAACGTCCTACCACTGTTCTCCACCCCGATGGACAACCTCGTGGCGTACCGAGAAGTGGCCGACAACATCACGGCCACCGGTGACGGCGCCCTACAGATCCAGTACGTCAAGGCCTTGTTCGCAAAGGCGGTCGAGCAACAAAACGCAAGCGTCGACTCACAAGGTCGAATGTACTCGCGTTCATCGGGAAGCAGAGCGGCCTCAAGCGGCCGCCCCTTGGCGGCAAACACCCTCAACTGCCCGCCACCCGAACCACTGCAGCTCCAACACCGACCCGCGAACGCGGCACTCTCCACCAACGACCCCCGGCCGGCGACCAACTTCGTCGCCGCCAACGGTCAGCCCGTCGACGCCCGCACTCACATCATCAACAACAAGAGCTGGCGCGCACGCCAGCCCAATGACCTACGGCATACCCTAACCAACCGCCACAACGGCGAGCCGAGGGGGTCGCTAAGACGACTCGGGCCCCGGTGCTTCGGACCGATGATCCGAGGCGAAAGATACCCGGCGAACTTCAAAGGGTCGAAGGAAATAGATAAGTACGACCCCACATACGACCCCTCCGTGTGGCTGGATACTTACCTCATGGAAATGGGGATCGCCGGCCACACCGATCTACTCGCCGCCCGCTACCTCCCCCTGATGATGGAGGGGCGTGCAGGAAGTGGATCAACACTCTCCCCGCGGATAGCATCGACTCCTAAGAAGAGATGCGCGACGCCTTCGTCAGGCACTTCGAGGGTTCATACACTCGCGCCACCACCATCGAGGACCTAGAACGATGCGTCCAGGGACCTCATGAGTCGACCCGCAGCTAGGTCCAACGATGGCAAGAACTGTGGTACAACGTGGTCGGTATCCACCCAGACACCGCAATCCACTGCTTCAAGACCTCGTGCCGTTACGAGCCCCTGGTCGCCAAGCTCAAACGAGCATACCACATACTCGACAACATACCGGACCTCCTTGAGATCGCCAAAAGATACGCGGAGGAAGACCCAAACCAAGAAACCGACGACGAGTCGGGAGGACAACTCCGCAGGAGCGGCAACGACAACGAACGATGATCCGATCTACGCTACATCAACACTCGCCTCACCGGCAAGCGCTGCAGTGACGGGCGAGTCAACTTCGTCGCCAACGTTGGGCACGCGCAGCGTGAGCCTAAGAGCTTCCTCCGCGACGGGGGGCAACGCCGCGACGACGCCAACTACAAGGCGAAACCAAGGTTCGACCCTGCAAGCCCTCCTTAACCAACCTTGTGCATTTCACAGCAGGGAAGGAAAGCCCGCCACGCACACGACCGCCGACTGCCACTCTCTCAAGGAGATCGAGAAGGCACGGCGAGCGCGGGAAGACCCCGACAACAACCCGCCAAACGGCAGAAATTTCAGTAGCGTGGCTGGATCGCTCCACACCTTCATAGGCTTCAACACGAAGCGCGAGAAGAAGGTCATCGCCCGCGCCGTCGCCGTCAACACGGTGGCCCAGGTGGACGTTCCCCAGTTCCTCAACTGGTCAGAGCAACCAATCACTTGGAGCCGCTAGGACCACTCGCCACGCATCGAGTACCCAGGCCGAGTCGCCCTGGTAGTCAAGCCCAAGGTGGGAGACTACTGGCTCCCCAAGACATTGATGGACGACGACAGCTCCATCAACATCCTGTACCTGGACACCTTCAGGCGACTGCGGCTCCCACGGTCGATGATCGAGACGACCTACACCACGTTCCGATCGGCAAGGTCACGCTGCCAGTCACCTTCGGCACACCGGCAAACTTCCGGACCGAGCGGATCGTCCTCGAGCTGGTGCCCTTCGACAGCCCCTACCACAGCGTCTTGGGGCGCCAGGCGTTCGCCAAGTTCATGGCGGCGCCCTACTACGTGTACAACGCGATGAAGCTCCCCAGACCGCAGGGCGTCATCACCATCCATGGCGACCCCGACATGGCCGCCGAGTGCGAGGCCAAAGGAGCCGAACTCGCCGACGCCGTCATCGCGGTCGAGGACAACCACGCCGACGAGCTCGCCAAATACGCGAGAGGGGTCAACAATGACGACCCCACTATACTCAAGAAGCCCAACTCGGAGGGCGGCAACACCTCAGCCTTCGTGGCAACAACGCATACCCGCACCGTCGAGCTGGTCCCAGGCGAATCCAGCCAGACGCTGATGATCGGGACGGGCATGAGCCCATCATAGGAAGGCGCGCTCATCGAGTTCCTCCGTGAGAACAGGGACATCTTCGCATGGAAGCCCTCTGACATGCCTGGTGTCCCTAGGAAACTCGCTGAGCTCAAACTCAACGCCGACCCCAAAGTGCGACCTGTCGCCATTGCCGCGTCTTCAATGAAGAGCGCCGCCAGGCAATCGCCGAGGAGGTGCAGCGTCTACTCGCTGCAGGCTTCATCCGGACAATCAAATACTCCAAATGGCTGGCAAACCCAGTCCTGGTCGAGAAGAAAAATGGGACCTGGAGGATGTGTATCGACTACACAAACTTAAACAGCGCCTGCCCGAAGAAGCAATTCGTCCTCCCGCGGATCGACCAAATAATTGATTCCACCGTGGGCTCGGAATCGCTATGCTTCCTCGACGCCTACTCTGGATACAACCAGATAAAAATGGCCGTTGAGGACGAAGAGAAGACGGCGTTCATCACGCCATTCGGACCCTTCTGCTACGCTGCCATGACCTTCGGCCTCAAGAACGCCGGGGCGACCTACCAGCGGTGTATGCAGGAGTGCCTTGTGAGCCAAATTGGCCGCAATATCCACGTCTACATCGACGACGTGGTAGTGGAGTCCGCTCGCTAGGGCGACCTACTCGCCGACCTGGCGGAAACATTCGCCAACCTGCGGAAATACAAGATAAAGCTAAACCCAGGCAAATGCACCTTCGGTGTACCAGCAGGGAAGCTACCGATACGTCAGATTCAAGCGCCGGATCGAGGCGAATCCCACCAAGATCGACACGATCGCCGACTCAAGAAACCCGAAAGTGCTGCGACGTCAAAAGCTGGCCGGGCGAGTCGCGGCTCTCAGTCACTTCATCCCCCGATTGGGCGAAAAGGCGATGCCCCTATACCGCCTGATGCGCAAGAACCCTACCTTCCAGTGGGACAAGGAGGCGGACGATGCGCTCCGCGACATCAATAAGGTGCTACTCGCAGCACCGCTACTCGCCGCCCCCGTCGACAAGGAACCCATGCTGGTCTACGTCGCGGCTTCCGAGCGCGTCGTCAGTGCCATCATGGTCGTCGAGCGACTAGAGGAAGGAAAGGAGCGTCCAGTGCAGTGACCAGTGTACTATATCAGCGAGGTCCTCACCGAGTCACGCCAGCAATACCCGCAATACCAGAAACTGGTATATGCGGTCTTCAGAGCACAGCGGTGACTGCCACACTAGTTACAGGAGCACCCGATAACGGTCGTCTCCTCAGCACCGTTGCAGGACATCATCCGCAACCGTGAGGCGACCGGGCGAGTCGCCAGGTGGGCCATCGAAATCGGCGTCCACAACATCAAGTACGAGCCGCGCAAAGCGATCAAGTCGCAGGCTCTCGCAGACTTCATCGCCGACTGGGAGGAGGCCCAGGAGCCAGAAAAGCTGCCATACCTCCACTACTGGAGTTTACACTTCGATGACTCCAAGAATGCGGACGGTGCAGGAGCAGAGATCGTGCTAACCTCTCAGAAGGGCGACAAGCTACGCTACATCCTCTGCCTCGACTTCACCCCCTGCACCAACAACATGGCCGAGTACGAGGCACTACTCCACGGTATGCGAGCCGCCAAGGAGATAAATGTCAACCGCCTACGCTGCTACGGAGATTACGACCTCGTAGCTGGGCAAGTCGCTGGCACCTGCGACGCCATCTCCCCCACCATGGCGGCATACTGCCAAGCAGTGGACAAGCTGGGCGGACACTTCGTAGGCTATTCCGTCGAGTGGATCGACAGGAGGAAGAACGAGTAAGCCGACGCATTCTCTCGCATAGGCTCGGCTCAACTCGCACCACCCAAGGGAGATCGACATCGGAGTCCCGCTGCAACCAGAGGCAGCCCTGGTCGCACTCATCGCAAAGCCAGAAGACTAGACTACGCCGTACATCGCCTACCTGGAGGTAGGCACCTTGCCAGCAGACGAAACAGACGCCCGGATGATAGCGCGCCACTGCAAATCCTTCGTCATCATCGACGGCGAGCTCCACAAGCGCAGCGTGACCGGCGTGTTCCAACGCTGCGTCCAACCCGCTGAAGGATGCAAAATCCTCCACGACATCCACTTTCGGCGATCAGCCACCACGCCGCGCTTCCGCTCTGGTCACAAAGGCGATGCGACACGGTTTTTCGGCATCGCCCACACGCAGACGCCGTCGACATTGTCCAGCGTGCGCCGGTGCCGGCACGCCAACCAGACCCACGTGCCGAGCTCGGCGCTCAAGACAATCCCCATCACCTGGCCATTCGCCGTGTGGGGTATGGACATGGTAGGCCCTTTCAAAAAGGCCCCCTCCGGCTTCACCCACATCCTAGTCGCAGTCGACAAATTCACAAAATGGGTGGAAGCCAAGCCAGTCCGGAAATGCGACGGGAAGACCGCCACCAAGTTCCTACACGAGCTCATCTATCGCTACGGGTTCCCAAACAGCATCATGATGGACAACGGCACCAACTTCGCCAAAGGAGCCATGGCCGAGTTCTGCGAAGAACATCACATCCGACTCGACCTCGCCTCAGTCGCTCACCCGGAGTCCAACAGCCAGGCAGAAGGAGCCAACCAGAGCATCCTCCATGGCCTGAAGCCACGGCTCCAAGTACCACTCGAGCGCACCGCCGGGTGCTGGGTCGAGGAGCTACCCTCCGTCATCTGGGGCATCTGCACCTCCGTCAACAGGTCGACAGGGTTCACCCCCTTCTTCATGGTGTATGGCACCGAGGCAGTCATGCCCACCGACCTAGAGCACGACTCGCCCAGGGTTGTCAACTACACGGAGGCTGCAAACGAACTCGCACGCCAGGATGGAGTCGACCAACTCGACAAGGCACGCGACCTAGCTCGCTCCCGCACCGCCATCTACCAACAAGGGCTCCACCGCTACCATAGCCGGCGAGTAAGAACTCGCACGTTCCAGGAAGGCGATCTGGTGCTACGCCTCATCCAGGACAAGAAGGGCATGCACAAGCTATCCCCCCTTGGGAGGGACCATTCGCCATTGGGTGATTCCTCGACAACGACGCCTACTACCTCATCGACGTCCAAGGATACGGGAAACTCGACGTCAAGCGACCGTGGAATGTAAGCCTCCTACAGAAATTCTACTCCTAGAATTCCATACATGTACTCTCCACCTGCTATGAAATAAAATAGATTGGTTATCGCAAATTGCGTCTACTCTCCGTGCCTTGTGCCACTCGCACTCGTAATAACAGCGTCAAGCTAACCGCAGAAGTCAACCTCTGGTACAGCGACCGACACGGCCAAGTAGTGCGTTCCGAGGGCACTGGGTTACCCCAGGACTCGTAACATCCACGAAAAACGCCAACCCGGAGCCCCAGTGGAGTCGCCTAGCTCGACTGGCTCAACGAGCCAAGACAACTGCCCTCGTTCCTCACAACGACTAAGGTCCTCCGCATCCTCGGCACCGCGACTCGAACGGCCAAGTACCATGCTCGGGGACTGACGACCAGTCGAGTACGAGTGACTAGGGAAAAATGCTAAGTATGAGAGCGCGCCCAGGAGTCGCCATGCGACTAATCCTTCGGATCAGGCAGGAGTGACGCGCTTACTCTCACGCGCTCAACCCTCACCTACCCTGGAGCTATGACTAGAACGACCAAGTACCATGCTCGGGGACTCGGCCACCTGACCCCGTGCGCGCAAGGGAAAACGGCCAAGTAAAGAGCACCCACGGGAGTCACCCTACGACTGGCTCTCCGAGCTCGGGCGAGTCGACCTCAATAGCAAAACAACTGACAAGACATTCAAAACCACGAACACGTAACAAACGAGGTAAACCCCATAAAAAGGGCGGACGCGCTCGGGGAACAATTCACAAAATAATACGAAGTTTCATTACAGCAGAACAACATCGTTCCAAAATAAAAGTTGAGTCCAATGGCCAATCACTACTAATGCCCCAGGGCATAGTGTTTTTACTCCGCAGGTTTCGACGGCGACTCGCCGCCACCCCTGCGGTTGCGAATGAAGGGCGTGTACGGGTTCGACGGGTACGTCGTCAACTCACCCTCCATCGCTGCACGGAAGGGCTGCTCGACCTTGAAGTCCCGATGCGGCGGCTCAGGATCGTTGGGGGCGACAGTCGTCTCCTAATAGGGGAGGAGGTCGCCCATCTCCTAGACGTGATCGGAGTACACCGTGGCCCGGTCCGTCAGCTTCAGCACCTCGGCGATCTCCACCGAGCCCGTCGACGAGGGATAGACACTCGTCACATCGTCAAGATCGAAGTCCTCCGGGAAGTGGGCAAGCCCAAGGCTGAGAGCCGTCGCCGCCCCGTGCCGAAATGCCGACCATGTCATGAACTCGACGACTGACGGCGCCTTCTCCAGATACCGCCATACTTCGACGAGGTCGCTGGGAATCACTTCCGTGGGCGATATCTCCTGAAGATATGCCTGAATGCAAGCCGCGGACAACGTGGCCGAGTTGACCAGAGTGGTCACACACTGCCGCGCGTCGTACGACTGCGCTTCCTCCGAGTTGTCGATAATCCGACCTGTGGACAAAGGGCGGCAGTGAGTATAACAACGATTACATAATGCAGCTACTACAGGCAGAGGCAGAAAGTTTACCAATTAAAGGACGGCAGAGGCCCGTGATGAAGCTTTGAAGCGAGGAGAAGTCGTTCTGCAGCCCAATAACGAGGGCGTCAGAGACCTTTCGCTCTTCAGCGGCAGCCGTAACAGCAGCTTTTGCTCGCCCATCCGCAGAGCTCGCCTCCGCCTTCGCTTCCTTCAGCTCGCGCTCCAGATCAGCGATCCGCTTTTCAGCCGTACTCAACGCAGACTGAGCCGCCGTCAGCTCACCCGCCGGGACAAGGCCCTGGCGGACCTCCTCTGCCTTGGCAGCGATTGCATGGAGTCCCTTGTTCGTTTCTTGGACGACAACAAGTTCCTTCTCCACGCGACACATCGCAGCAAGCCGATCGGCTGATTCACGCTGCAAGCCCTGCGCACAAATCAAACAATCAACAACAATAGAATCCTAAGTGCCCACCCGCTGAAATTCAGCGACTAGACAATCGGGGACTGGAAATCAAAAAATCCTAAGTTCCCACCCGCTGAAATTCATCAACTAGGCACTCGGGGACTGGAGATCAAAAAACCTAAGTGCCCACCCGCTGAAATTCAGCGACTAGGCACTCGGGGACTGGGTGCTACAAATAAAAACAAACACTAAAAGAATCTGACCACTGAAATTCAGTGGCCCGATCCTCGAGGACTGGACATACCTGGATGGCTGCACCCAGCATGTCGTGGAGCTGTAGCACGTCCATAGATGAGAGAAGAGCCGGTGTGTGTCCGCGACGCTGCTCGACCTCCGTTTCGGCGACCCCAGGCGTGCGGCTCGATGGCGCTGTACCACTCGTTGTAGCCGCTTTGGCCATAAAGCGGGGGAAGGTCACGGCGGATGCTCCAGCGCCACTAGGAGTCGGCTCGGCCATTCCAGGCGAGGAAACAGCCTCCTTGGTCTTCAAGGCCACCTCAGTCACAGTCGGAGGATCACTCGGAGTAACCGACGTGTCGTCAGAGACCGTGACGACATCATCGCCCTTCGCCTTCTTAGCACTGTCTGCGGGGGCAGCGACTTCATCAACTTTCCTCTTCCGTGAGGGGTCCTCCTCGGAGACGACTGGCGGCACCTTGGCCACGGAAGGGTGGCCGATCTTCTTAACTCCAGTCCTGTGAAACAACGATATGAGCAAAATTGTCCGAGTACAACGGAAGGCAAGCAGACAAACAAAACTTACTTGGCTTCTCCAGCTCGGGACCCAGCTTTCGACTAAGGCACATCTCGAGCACGTCGTGTGACAAAGACACGGAGGGCCTCTTCGAAGATGAGGCCGCGGCAGGAGCCTCCGTGGCGACGTCTGCGGGAGCTCTCCTGGGAGGCGAAGCCGCTGTGGCTGGAATAGCCCCCAACCCAGAGACCGGGGCGAACGGGGGTGGAAGCGAGGCCAGAGGTACCTCATCAAGGAGGGCAGCGGCTTCCGGTGTTGCCGTCGGGTGCACCGCTTCACCCTTAGACGAGTTGCTGGCGTCAGAACTAGTCGCAGAGCGAGGCAAAGACGCCTGCTTTGCCAGCTTCGTCTTCCTCCTTGGCAGAGCCTTCACTTCCTTCTTCTTCTTCTTCGACGGCGTAGCCGCACGACGCGAGGTGTGCTCGGGGAGCTCATCGTCATCGTCGTCGTGACGTTCGAGGCTCTTACTCGCCTCGAGCTCGCGCTGATGCTGCCCGCGAGTTTTGCGAACCATCGGGGCGGCGTCCTCCACGGGCTCGTCTTCGTCATCATCGTCGCATCACCCGCGTCGCTCCAGACATCGCCTCTGGCGGGTGGCGACTCGCTCCCATCCCGAACGGACGAGCTCGAGTTTTCGTCATCTGCGGGTGGGAGCAATCCTTCCACCACTTGGAACAACTACAATAAAAATGAAACAACGTCAGCATAACCGCGACTGCATCATCTGCGACTGCGAATGGCGACTTACCGTCGGAGCTGGGTGCCTTGCGGTATAGGGGGCGACCCCGGCCTTCGCGTCCAGGTACGCCGCCTGGGTGATTTTCTTCAGAGCTAGGATGTAGTCCTCGAGCTTCCACTCGACGAGGCAGGATTTTGTCGGGTCATCCCTACCCGCGTACTCGTACATATAATGATCGCGGCGGGACAAAGGCACGAGCCGCCGCCCGAGCCAGCAGTTGTAAAGATTGATGGTTTCGAGGCCCTTCTTCTTCAGGCCGCGGATGGTTTGCAACATTTCATCGACAACCATCCGCTGGTCTAGCGGGAGCTTGCCGACCTGGAGCCAACGCAGTTCGGGCCGGTTGGCAGAGTATCTTGGAAGCACCACCTCGCCGTCTGGAGTCGCCTCGGTGACGTAGAACCAGGATTTCTTCCACTCGTTTGACGCCTTGGCCGGCAGCATCAGGTCGAAGAACGACGCCTTCGACTTCAGCTGAAACGTCAGGCCACCCGCAGCCAGCATTGGGCCGCCTGATTCTTCGCGGCTAATCCTCCCATGGAATAGATCTTGCCACAGGGGGGAGTAGGGCCTGCAGCCCAGATAGCACTCGCAGAACGCCACGAAAATGGCGAGCTGCTCGATGCTATGCGGGTCTAGGTCCGACGGCTGGATCCCGTAGAAGGCGCAGAACCGCCAGAAGAATAGAGAAGTGGGAAACCCCAGCCCCCACTCCAGGTGGCTGGGGAAGCAAACGAATTATCCCTCGCACGGGTCCGGAGTCACCTCTCCGGCCGCGGGGATGCGCCACCTGCCGGCGCGCAGGATCCCGGCCTCTTCGAACGACGCCAATAGCGCCCTGGTGCACTTGGATCGGCCCCATGGTTCGGTGGAGGGGGCCATTGGTTGGAAGATTTGCGGAGGTCAGGGCTCTCTGGATCGGTTGGATCGCGATGCGGAGTGGAAACGGAGATGGGCGAGGTCGGAGGAAAGATGAAGGAATGTTTCCCCGCTCGCCCGTCATTCCCCTTATATAGCGGTTGTTACCCGCCAATTTCGGGAGCCGTTACTCCGCGGTGATTACGCCAAAAGTTACCATTGCATTACCCCAACGGCTAGTTTTGACCCCACTTGACGGTCCAACTTCATCCACTCAACTCGTCGTTCCGCATGACTTTCTAATTCGCCGACCCGATCGCTACAACAAGGATCGAATATTCGACCGTTCGCTCGCCAAGCTGCGACTAAATCGGTCGCCGTTAATGCGACTAGAATAACTGGTTTTTCCTTTATTCAGGAGTCCGCCGCCGATTCGACTAGGCGTCCGCATTGGAGCCGTATACACCGAATGCCAGTGACCGTCTGCGACCAATCAACGACGGCCTCGGGGACTACTCATGGGGACATGCCTACCGGGGTATACCCAGCAGGACGATTCTGACTGGCCTAGGCACCTGCGAGTGGGCCTGCAGTAACAGCGACTGGATCACGACCTGGCGTGGACTCAAGCGACTGGAAGCTGAAGGCCCAGAAGCGTAGATAGCCCCAGTCGGATTAGGTTAAACGATTGCTGAAACCTTAACTGATTCGGTTGAGATCTGTAAACCCTAGGGGGGTGAGTCTATATAAACCTCCCTAGAGGGCAAGTAGAGGACACGTTCCATCATCCACCCAAGCGACTCGCTGCCTAGCCACCGAGCTCGCCCCATTGTACTTCCACCATAATACAATCTAGCAGGAGTAGGTCTTTACACTCCGGGGGGCCGAACCAGGGTAAATCCTTGTGTCTCCGCCCTCATCTCGCACCGCAGATGGCTGGCCGCCCTTGCCCCATGTTCTACTACTCGCTACCAATTGCAGCATCTGCCGTGGTCATTCCCACGACACAGTTGGAATGGACATTATCACCGGATTGCCTACTTCTAGTAGGGGAAATGACTCTATTTGGGTCATAGTTGATAGATTGTCCAAAGTAGCCCATTTCTTACCCATCAAGACCACAAAAAAAAGTTTGAAGTAGCAGAGTTATACATCGCTAGAATCGTCAGTTTGCACGGAGTCCCCAAGAACATCGTATCAGATCGAGGAACCCAGTTTACCTCAAGATTCTGGAAGAAAGTCCAAAGGTTTAGGAACCCGGCTGGATTTGAGCATAGCATATCACCCTCTGACCGATGGACAAATGGAGCGAGTAAATTAAATACTCAAAGATATGTTGAGAGCATGTGTGCTAGAGTATGGATCTAAATGGGAAGACTGTCTGCCTTTCGCAGAATTTTCATACAACAACAGTTATCAAGCTAGTCTGGAAATGGCCCCATTTGAGTTCATGTATGGAAGGAAGTGTCGCACCCCTTTGAATTGGTCGGAAGTAGGAGAGAGTCAGATTTTGAGACCCGACATCCTACGAGAAGCAGAAGAGAAAGTTCACAAGATTTGTGAGCACCTCAAGAACGCCTAGTCAAGATAGAAGAGTTACGCCGACAAGAGACGTCGAGACCTCGCTTTCAATATCGGAGATTTTGTGTATCTCAAAGTATCGCCATTGAAGGGAATGCAGCGTTTCCAGCTCAAAGGAAAGTTAGCCCCCAGATATATCGGACCCTTCAAGATTGTGAATCGTTGAGGACAAGTATCATATCAATTGGAACTACCAAAGGAAATGTCAGCAGTGCACGATGTGTTCCATATATCGTTACTTCGCAAATGCCTTGAAGTTCCGGAGAAGATTGAAGTTTTCAAGAACATTGATCATCGGACTATAGAGATCATCGACGACCTGACCTATCCCGAAGTACCCATCCATATTTTGGAAGAAGCTTTCAGAACCACCAGAACCCGAAGCATCAAGTTTCTCAAGATTTAGTGGAGCAACCACACTGAAGAAGAAGCTACCCGGGAGCGAGAAGATCACATCAGGACGGAGTTTCCTGATCTCTTTAAATCCTAGGTAATCTTTCTTCTTCCTTTTTCAAATCTCAGGACGAGATTTTGTTTAAGAGGGGAAGGTTTGTAACATCTGAAAAATATAAAACAATGATCATCAAACTCTAATCACTAAAATTAGGGTTAACAAAAACTTTGATTAAATAAAATCATATGAATGCATGTGTGATCTTAGGGTTAACAAAAACTTTGATAAATGCATGAATGATCTTGTGTGATTAACCTAAATAGTAAGGAATGGTTCTAAGATGAATATAACATCATATAAAACATTTCCAAGCAGAAACAAATAAAGAAAGAAATAAAAAACAATTCAAATAATGCAAATGGTCATTTTTGCCAATCTTGCTCACCAGGTCACTTTGAGTGTTTCTAGTCCAAGATTTCAAACAGAAACTTTTCCAATTCTTTTCACCCCTTGCTAGACCAAGTAAAAGTGAATCAAAGCCCACCTTTCAAACTTTCAGAAACATTTGACAACCTCATTCAAATGAAAATTCAAAATTGAATCTTTATCATATGTGAAGATCATGCCTTTTCAAAACCCAACCAACCCAGTGCCCCTTTACTAATCCAACTAACCAGATACTCCCTAGTATGTGCCGAGCAAACCCACCAAGTTTGAATCCAAAATTCAAATTTGAATTTCTTTCGGCCATTTCATCAAACACCTTGTGATCACCAAACAAACAAACAACAAACACTATAATGTGTAGTGATTTTGGCTAACCTTGTTCCCTCTCTATCTCTCATACACTCTCAGTAGATGAACTAGCCAAATTAACAAGCCTTAGCACCACTGTGAGCTTGGAATAACCATTAATGGTGACCATGCCGAGCCCCTTTGCCATCCCTAATGTGGACAACAAGCTACACGCCTCTCTAGCCTCGCCAACCTTGTCTCACAGACGGAGCACCGTCCACTGCCACTCCCTATCCCAGCCTTCGAGACCAAGACCACCTCGACCACACGCCAAGCCATCGCCGCTTCAGAGAGCGCCAGCCGTAGAGCCCCGCCGACACACGCCGCATGCACTGCGGCCACCCTTGCCGCTTGCATGCGTGATCACTATCGCCCCAGGAACCCCGCAGACATGCATGTTCGCCGCTGCGCGGACCATGCACGCTGTGCGCCATTAAAATTGCCGTTGGACCCGCCCAGAGCGTCGACGTGTTCCGACCGATCAGCACCGCCCCATGCCTCGCCACCATGCCATTGAGCTTCACCAGGAAGAACAGCACCGCCCCCTATCGTCGCCCATGCCATTATCCCTCTATGCCATCGACCACGATGATCTCAGCCCGCAACCTTCGGTCCCCTCACTGCACTATAAAAGGAGGACTCACCCGCTCGTTTTCTTCACACCAGTTCACTCCCCACCTCTCACTAATCACACCCACTCACTCCCGGAGCAAGGGAGCACTAGGTGGCCGGAATTTCACCGGAGTTCGCCACTGCAGAGGAGGAGAGGCGCCGTCGATTGGATCCGCCCCAGGAGAATCTGCCGATACCAGGAGAACCGTCGTCGTTGACTTCATCGTTCGCCCCCATCGCCGACCATCGCCTGAGCCCCGGTGAGACTCCCACGACCCCCACTAACCGCGCTAGATTTCGTGCTCGTCGCGTCCTGTTCAGGCGTGGACGATGAACTCGAGCCGTTCGATTAGAATTAGATCCTACGGCCTAGATGATTTTGATGATGAAAATGTTGAGGAATGAGCCTTATCCCTTTATAGAACTAATTGTTGTCTGGATGCGATACCATTCCAATTTTACTGTACAACCACAATACCTGAAAATTGGGTAGGGCTTGACTGGAAATTTATATACCTTAGTATGGGTTCCCTTGCGGCCAAGGTTTGAGCAAAGGCTACCTTGTGAAGATCGTCCACCTGTGCAATACCCAAAATGACAGTTGGTCATGGTTGGGAGGCCAAACTCACAGGAGAGGTGCCTATAATAGGGCGTGTAATTGAAAGGTTAGGATTGATTATCCGCATACTGAGTATGGTGAATTCAGGATTGTTCCTGATGGATGTATCGAATGTTGTGGTGAAAGTGTACAATCTCTGCAGAGTGTCAAACTATTCGAATAGCCGCGTCCGTGGTTATGGACAGTTGGAGTGTCCATACTATTCTATCGTCAGATGTTTTCAAAATGACTTATGAAATGATTTATGAGTTTGACTTAACCACAACAGAGTTGTGATATGAAATTCAAGTTCCCACTTTGGTGATATAAAACATTCAACTAGTTACTTAGGTGATATAAAACTTTTAACTAGCTATCTTTGCTTTTGAACTTAGTAGAGTAAGTCTGGATTTTTTTGCAAAACAACCCTAGAGCTTATCATCCTACAAGCAAAAACCCCCTTTACTTATTAGTATTAGTTTGTGAGTACTTAAAGAGTACTCATGGCTTTGTCCCTGGCTATTCCCGTGGCCAGACTATGAAGAGGAGTATCAGGATGATGGACCATAGGAAGGTTACGACAACTAGGATCATCTCCCATCGTCAGCATTGCCTGTGACCCTGCAGATGGAGCTTCGCCTACGCTATCGTTATCTTTATGTTATTCCGCTGCTTGAATTGTATTAAGAACTAGATCATGAGATCCTTATTTGTGTAAGACCTTATGTATGGTTTGTAATGGATGATGTACTGTGATATCCAATCTGTTATGTCTCGCAAAAATGGTAATCCTGGGATTGCAATGTATGGCATAACAGGCATCTGTGATTAAAAATCCGAGTGTTGACATTGGGTTTGGACCATTTGAAAGTGTTTACAAAGAATTTTAATATCATTACAAGTTCTTTCCACAATATCTTTTAACTCATGGATAGCTCTAGAGTTTTCCAATAAATGATTCTGAACTTGTTTATTAAATTTACCTTGTTTAACAATAAATGTGTCAAGTTCCTCAAAACACTGATCAGGAGCCTTAACATAAGGAATATCACCTTCATCAAAGTGTTGGAGAGAGTGTACCTCAATAGTGGATGAGTGGGGAATTGTCTTACATAACTCTTCTATAGGAGGTAGATTCTTCACATCTTCAGCTCTAAGACCTTTCTCCTTTAGACACTTCTTAGCTTCCTTCATCACTTCATCATTTAATGCAATAACTCCCCTCTTCTTTGGTGTTGGTGTTGGAACTGGTTCAGGAGTAATAGGCTCAGGTGTATTTAGCTCAGCTGAAGTCCAATCATCATCATTCTTACTTATTTTAGCCATTAATTCTTCAACATCTATAGGAGTTCTTTTCATGAACACAATCAGCAAAGCTACCTAGGTAGGTTCTAGAATCATCAGTTAGTCCATTATAATAAATATCAAGAAGCTCATTCTTAGGCAATGGACATCCAGGATGTGCATGAATCAAGGCACAGAACCTTGTCCATGACTCAGGCAATTTCTCTTCTTCTCCCTATTTAAAATCAAAAAGTCTCTGCAAAGCAACATGTCTAGCACTGGGAGGAACTATTTCTGGAAGAAAGAAGTAATCAAGCAATCAGGGCTATCAATGGAACCAGGAGGTAATCTATTAAACCAAGCCCTAGCTTCTCCTTTTAGTGAAAAATGGAAGATCTTAGTAACAAAGTACTTGTGCATCTTAAAATCATCAGAGAATAAACCACTCATAGTAGAAAGCTCATTCATATGAGGCATAACACTCTCATTTTCAGTCCCACAAAAAGGTTCTTTCTCAACAATATCTAAAAGATAAATCAAGAGAGAAATCATAGTATTCATATTTAATATCTATGGGAGAGGTGGCAAACGTAGGATCAGAGGACAGTTTAGGCATAATAGTACGTCTAGAAAGGAGACTCTTAATAGCACGAGTGCCATGTGTGTTTTGGCACTTTTCAATAAATTCTTCAGTGAACTCAATGTAACCATCATTAATATCATAACTCTCTCTAGACTCAGGTGAGCTAATAGGTGTAACAGTGTCTTCACTAGGAGTTTCGACATTTCCTAGACTAGCCATAGTAGCATCTAGGAAAGGACCTAATGAACCACTCGCATCAAGCACAATAGAAGTAACATCATGAGCATCAAAAGCAGTTTCAGACTCAGCAGTAGTAGCAGCGTATGTAGCATGAGTATGTGGTGGTGGTGTGACAAGCTTACTTATAATAGATGGTGAATCAAGAGCAATAGACGTGTTTAGGACTGTACCTCTTCTTGTAGTGGATGGTAAAATAGGGAACTTTCCATTACGAGACTTCCCCATGATGAAAGTAGTAGCAGTGAACAATACTAGATCCAAGTGAACTTACAAATAAAGCTATGCTCCCCGGCAACGGTGCCAGAAAATAGTATTGATGACCCACAAGTGTAGGGGATCGCAACAGTCTTCGTGGGTAGTATTACCCAATTTATTGATTCGACACAAGGGGAGCCAAAGAATACTTGCAAGCCTTAACAAATGATTTTTCAATTCAGATGCACATGGAAATAGTTCTTACTCACAGAAGTTTATCAGTAACAAGAGTATGATAGTAGTAACAGCAAAGCAACCACAACAGTAAAATAGGAGCAGTATTAACAGTAACGGTAATAGTGGGATTCGAGTGCGGTAGGCATAGGGATGGATGGACGGGCATTGCATGGACAAGTCTAAACATGTAACTTCAAGATCTAGGGCATTGCAGATAAATAATAACAAGCATACATGTACTAAACAATCCTAGGCATGTGCTCCAAATATAGTCATACGTGCTCGCAATGAGAACTTGCACAACATCTTCTGTCCAGCCAGCCCGTGGCAGCGGGGCCTCTAGGGAACTACTGGAAATTAAGGTGCTCCTTTTAATAGAGAACCGGAGCAAAGCATTAACACTCCATGAAGACATGTGATCCTCACACCACAGCCATCCCCTCCGGTTGTCCTAATTATTGTCACTTTGGGGCCTTTGGATCCGGAGAATGATATGTGTACACAACTTGCAGATAAGATCACAAACAATACTATCATAATGATTCAATAATAAGTTTAGATCTGATATCATGGCACTCGGGCCCTAGTGACAAGCATTAAGCACAACAAGTTGCAACAAAGTCAAATAGCACTAATAGAGATACTAGGCACTATGCCCTAACAAATCTTCTTCGATTACATGATAGAACTCATCTAATCCCTACCATCCCCAATCCTATAGCGGGGGATTACTCACTCATGAATGAGGGAAACATCGGTGGTTGATGGAGATGCGTTGGTGATGACAATGGCGATGATAATGTCCAAATTCCCCGTCTCGGCAGGGTGCTAGAGCGGAGTTTCTGGTGGCGGCGGCGGAGCGGAACTCTTTCTGGAAAACTATCTAAACCCCTTTGTTTTTAGGTCGAAAGGGAACTTATAGGCGCAGAGGGAGGCCGAGGGGGTGCCTGGGGTGGCTGCACCCCCTAGGACCGAGGTAGGGCCCACCCACGCCTGGCAGGGGTGTGGGCCCCCAGGCCCCTTCTCCGTCTCGTCTTATGGATCCGTGGGTCTTCTGGTGAAATATATTTTTTGGCATATTTTCCGGGATTTTTCCTAATAGTTGATTTTCTGCACAAAAACAAGACACCAAGGTAATTCTGCTGAAAACAGTAGTAGTCCGTGTTAGTTGTATCCAAATCACACAAGTTTAGAGGAGAAACAATAGCAAAAATGTTCGGGAAAGTAGATACGTTTTGGACGTATCACATCTCCACCACATCAAGAGGTGTACAGGTGTAGGGACGGAATAGACTGATGAAAGGCGTGGGTCATGAGAGCAACAAGAGGACGACGTGTTTGGGACAAGCATGGCAACATGCATGGGTAGGGTATGGACATATTTTTATACCCACGGGTAATATCCATATCCTATCCATTACGTTACGGGTATGGGGACGGGTATAGACTAGTATCCATGGGTATACCTATCCTGTCCGTTTAGATTGACATGTAAAACTTAACTGTGGAGTTTCAACCTATGCGGCCAAAAATCCTAGAAAAAATGCGATTGCGAATCCTTAACTTCGATACTTTTATGTACTTGTCTACCTATTATTAAGTAGAGATAATAATGAACATAAAATTGTAAATAACTTGTGTATTATTGAATCTATCCACCGAGTACCCAATGGATATGGGTACCCTGTAGATATAGGTATGGATAAAGTTTTAAACAGTGAATATAGGTATGTATAAACTTTTATACCCATTAACTAAATGAATATGTGTATAATATTGATTTACCTGTCCACACTCTGCCCATTGGCATCCTTATAGCATCTCCACTCGGCTTCCTGATATGTCATAAACGTATCTATAATTTTTTATGCTCCATGCTTGTTTTGTATCAACTTTCTTATGTTTTGTCTACACTTTGAGGTATTTTTATACATTTTCTGGAACTAACCTATTGACAATATGCCACAGTGTCAATTGCCTGTTTTTGGCTATTTTTGGTTTCAGAAAAGCTAGTAAGGAAATATTCTTGGAATTGGATGGAACAAAAGCCAAAGTCAATATTTTACCGGAGCGAAGATGAAGTCAAAAGGGCAGCCTAAGTGGGGCCACGAGGTGGCCACAACTAGTGCTGGCGCGGCCACCACCTAGGGCACGCTGCCCCATGGTGTGTGCGCCTAGGCCGCCCACCGACCTTGCGCCTTCGCCTATATAAGCACCCCAATGCAGAAATCCTAAGCACCCGATCAAAAATCCATGAAATAGTCCATATCCGCCACCACCATCGTCCCTAGAGAAGGGGGATATGAAGCTCTTCCCGGCACCCTGCCGGAGGGGAGAGATCATTCCGGAGGCCTTCTTCATCACCATGCCAGTCTCCGAAGTGATGCGTGAGTAGTTCACCCTTGGACTATGGGTCCATACAGTAGCTAGATGGTTGTTTCTCCTCCTTTGTGCTATCATGTTTAGATCTTGTGAGCTCCGTTCTTGATCAAGATCATCTATTTGTAATTATACATGTTGTGTCTGCGAGGATCCGATGGATATAGAGATACTATGTCAGATTGATTATTGATTCTATCATGTCTATGTTATTTCTGATCTTGCATGCTCTCCATTGCTAGTAGATACTTTGTCCAAGTAGATGCTTGTAACTCCAAGAGGGACTATTTATGCTCGATAGTGGGTTCATGCCTCTAGTAATCTGGGAGATTGACAGAAACTTATAAGGTTGTAGATGTGTTATTGCTACTAGGCAGAAAACAACAATCCTTTCCCCATGGGGCAATTGTATTGTTTACTTTACACACTTTGCTTAATGCAATTATATGTTTCTTGCAACTTAATACTGGAAGGGGTTCGGATAATAACTTGAAGGTGGATTATTAGTCATAGATGCAGCTAGATTACGGTCTATGCATTATGTTGTAATGCCCAATCAAATCTCATAGAGATCAAGATCTCTAGTATATGCATTGTTATGCATCCTCAATCTGTCAATTGCCCCGATGTAATTTGTTCACCCAGCATGCTATTTATCTTATGGAGAACACCTCTAGTGAACTGTGGACCTCGATCAATTCCTTACCATTGATATACCATCTACTGTTTACCGTTTACTTTCTACAAGCAATTACTATCTTCCGCACCATACATTTAATCCTTTGTTTTCAGCAAACCGGTGAGATTGACGACCTCACTGTAAGTTGGGGCAAAGTATTGTGGTTTGTGTTGTGCAGGTTCCAAGTTACTAGCAACACCTTGGAGTTGTTTCCTTACTCCTACTGGTTCGATAAACTTGCTTTCATAAATGAGGGAAACTTGTTGCTCTGCTCATCATACCTTCCTCTTGGGGTTCCCAACAAACTCTACATATCTGAGTCATCAAGCACTTTTCTGGCGTCGTTGCCGGAGAGATAAGGACATCTTCCATCTCTTCCTCCTCGTCAATCACTTTTCAGGGAGAAAGAAGATTCTCGCAAGGGGAGTCTCTCACAACCAATCTCTTTACTTTGTTTTTGTTTTTCTTAGATTCTTTTTCTTTTTGCTTGTTTTGTTTTTATCAAAAATACAAAAAAATTAGTTGTACTGCTTTGTTTCTTTTAACCAAAAACATAAAAAAAAATTAGTTCCTACTTTGGATACTGTTTTTGTTGGCTTGCTTTACTCTTGCAAAAATGAATACTCCTGAAAACACCAAGTTGTGTGACTTCACTAGCACAAACAACAATGATTTTATGTGTACACATATTGCTCCACCTATTCCTAAAGCTACTTTCTTTGAAATTAAACCTGCTTTGTTATGAAAGAGCAATTCTCTAGTGTTAGTTCTGATGATGCTATTGCTCACCTTAATAACTTTGTTGAAATTTGTGAGATGCAAAATATAAGGATGTAGATGGAGATATTATTAAGCTTAAATTGTTCCCTTTCTCTTTGAGAGGAAAAGCTAAAGAATGGTTGCTATCTTTTCCTAGAAATAGTATTGATTCTTGGATTAAATGCAAAGATGCTTTTATTGGAAAATATTATCCTCCTGCTAATATTATATCTATGAGAAGTGAAATAATGAAATTTAAACAATTTGATAACGAACATGTTGCTCAAGCTTGGGAAAGAATGAAATCTTTTGTAAAGAATTGCCCCACTCATGGACTGACTGCTTGGATGATTATCCAAACATTTTATGCAGGACTGAATTTTTCTTCAAGAAATCTGTTGGATTCCGCTGCTGGAGGTACCTTTATGACTATTACTTTGGGTGCTGCAACAAAGCTACTTGATAATATGATGGTTAACTATTCTGAATGGCACATTGAGAGAGCTCCACAAGGTAAGAAGGTAAATTATGTTGAAGAAACCTCCACCTTGAGTGATAAAATTGATGTTGTTATGTCTATGCTTGTTAATGGAAAATCTCATGTTGATCCAAATAATGTTCCTTTAGCCTCTTTGGTTGCTCAAGAGAAAATTGATGTGAACTTCATTAGAAATAACAATTTTAGCAACAATGCCTATAGGAATAATTTTGGTAATAATAATTATAGGCCATATCCTCCCAATAATGGTAATGCTTATGGAAATTCCTACAACAACAATAGAAGTGCACCCTCTGAACTTGAAGTCATGCTTAAGGATTGTATTAGTAAACGAACTTCCTTCAATAAAACTATTGTGGAAAATCTTTCAAATGCTGAAAAAATATTTCATCTTTGTCTGAAGCACAATCTTCTTTGATTAATAAAATGGCTACTAAGCCAGAAACTATGGAAAATCCATTTTC
The DNA here is from genome assembly GCA_023614405.1 of Avena insularis. Lineage (NCBI taxonomy): Eukaryota > Viridiplantae > Streptophyta > Magnoliopsida > Poales > Poaceae > Avena > Avena insularis. The sequence goes on along the minus strand of CM042687.1, from coordinate 183,068,983 downwards.
TACTACTAATGCCATACACGTTAGAATTGACGAAAATGTTAGGATGTTAGCTGAATTGCATGCTAGGTGGGAAAGAGAAGATGAAATTGATAGAAATACTAGTATTTGTACTATTACCACCACCAATGTTGATGATAGCAAACCACCTAAAGTCCCCATTCCTTTTCCCAATAAAAATGCTAAAATTCTTTGAAATGTGGGAAACAATGATTCTACTACCTTAGATGCTAATTTTGATTTTGATCTTGATGGTTGCAATATTTCTGAAGTAATTATGTTCCTACAAAAGCTTTCTAGAAGTCTTAATGCTAGTGCTATGAATATGGCTTTTACAAAACACATTACAGATGCTCTCCTGAAAATTAAGGAAGAAAAATTGAAACATAAAGCTTCTATTCCTAGGAAATTAGAAGATGGCTGGGAACCCATCATTAATATGAAAGTGAATGATTTTGATCTCAAAGCTTTATGTGATCTTGGTGCTAGTGTCTCTATTATGCCTAGAAAAATTTATGAAATGCTTGATTTGCCACAATTGGAAGATTGCTATTTGGATGTCCATTTTGATGATAATGCTAAAAAGAAACTTATGGGGAGTATTAATGATGTTCTTATTATGGTTAACAATGCCTTTATCCCCGTTGATTTCTATGTTTTGGATGTTGAATACAATGCTTCTTGTCCTATTACTTTGGGAAGACCTTTTCTTAGAACTGTTGGTGCCATAATTGATATGAAGGAAGGCACCATTAAATATCAATTCCCATTCAAGAAAGGTATAGAACACTTCCCCAAAAAGAGAGAGAATATACCTTTTGCTTCTCCTTCTAAAACAAAAGTTGATCTTAATGCTTCTTCATTCGAAAATACTTGATTCTTGCTTCCTATGCCTACCAGAAAGGCGTTAAAGAAAAGCACTATTGGGAGATCACCCCAATTTATTTCGATAAATGTTAGGGATATGCTAAATGGGTATCACCATAGCATGTCTCTAATATGGATAACCCGGGTGGTCCACAGTTGGTAGCAAGGCCCATGGCCTGCTGGGCGGCCTAGTTAGATGGATCCAGAAGGGAGGCCCATGCCGGATAAAGGAAGGCTACGGAGGAGTCACCGACGTACCCGGAGCCTTGGAGTGGAAGACACGTTAGAATAGTTGTGTACCGTGTAGGACTCCGTAACCTGTCCAGCTAGGAATTTGCCTGTAACCCTAGGATCCGGCGACTATATAAGCCAGACCTGTGCGAGCCTTGAGGGCACCAATCAACTCATACAGCGCACACTGAACCGATCCCTGTAACCCAGCGTATTAACATTATAGTGATTTATAGTAGGAGTAGGATCCTGCCACCATCGTGGGATCTAAACCTGGGTAAGATGTGTTACCTCGTACCAGCCAACCTTCCACCTTACCCCACGTCTCTAAACACGGTCTATGAGGATCCCTCCATGGCGTACTCGTCGGCAATACCACGATAGTAAGTTTTTCTTTTGTTGAGTCTTGGAAGTTATTTCCTCTGTAATAACCTCTCCTTATCATTTTTTGTGTTTTTGTGCCAATAATAACCTCTAATGAGAGAGAAGTAAGATTTGGGGAAGTTGCTGTCCTGAAACAGATTTTTTGCTTCACTATAAAATATCATGAAAAATCCTAGTACGTCGGATTGAACGGTACTTTTCTGAGCATATGCCCCAGGTTATTATATAACTTTCATTAGTTTAGCACTTTTCGATTTGAGTAACATAAGGTCTTCGAAAAAATCTATTTTTACCTGCTGGTCTGTTTGACAGATTTCTGCCATTATTTGCATTTGCCTCTTAATCGATATCTTTTGAGTTCTGTTTGATCACTTGAGCTTTTTAAAGGAATTACTACAGTATCTTGTGTTTTAATGGAAGTTTTACTTGTGTTGAAACTAAATACAAAGGCTTATTATCTTGAATACACTAATGTTGCTAATGAAGATTGTGTGAAGTTTTGTATGAAGGAAATTTTCAAGTGTAGGGAAAGAATAATGTAATGAGATAAAGAATGGACAAAATCTCAAGATTGGGGATTCCACCCGTATCACCCCAATAAATATTAAAGAGGTACAAGCGTCAAAGCTTGGGGATGCCCAAGCCACCCCCTTCTTCATCAATAAAAATCTCAGGTCTCCTTTCTAGACACTTTATTTTTATTGCTTCATGCACTATTGTGTTGTTCTTAGAGCACCTTATTTTTCGTTTTTAGTTTTATTTTATTTGGTTTGCTGCAATAAATTAGTTGGACCCCCACATTCTCATTTTGTTTCAAATAAGTTAATTGGTGTTGGAAAAGAGTAGAAAGTTTTCATACTTATAGTGGTACAAAAGGAAGCTTGTTTTGATTGTGGCTTAGACTTTATCATGTCATGTTAGATGTTTCTTTGACCTTTGATGACCCACAATTATAGGGGGTGTATCGTAGTACTTTCAATAAATAGGAGTGTCGATCCCAACGAGGATCAGAAGGTGTTGACTAGTGGTTTGCATCAGGAATTCTCTGTAAATACTTAGCAAACGGATTTTTAGGGGTTTTTGATAAAGCAAGGAAATAAAGTGCAAGTAAATAAAAGACAATAATAATTGCAGCAAGTGTCCGAAACATTTCTTTAGCAAAGGAAATGTCAGTTGTATTACTTATGAGGACCAAAAGTTCTCGAGGACACATGGGAATACTGATACGTCGGAAACATATCTATAATTTTTGATGTTCCATGCTTGTTTAGTATCTACTTTGCTTTGCTTTGTCCACACTTTGAGGTGCTTTTCATATGTTTTCTGGTACTAACCTATTAACAAGTTGCCACAGTGCTAGTTGCCTGTTTTCTGTTGTTTTTGGTTCTAGAAAAGCTAGTAAGGAAATATTCTCGGAATTCGACGGGACAAAAGCCAAAGTCAATATTTCACCGAGGAGAACACGGAGTCCAGAGGAGAGACGGAGAGGCGCCATAGGGCGGCCGCACCCTTCCAGGCACGAGCCCACCCTAGGCCACACCTAGGAAGGGTGTGGGCCCCCTGGCCGCCTCCCAGCCTCGCCTCTTCACCTATAAGAAGCCCCCGATGCCTAAACCTTAAGAACCCGATCAATATTCCACAAAACTGTCTGTAGCCGTCGCCACCATCGTCCCTAGATCAGGGGGATCTGAAGCTCTTCTCGACACCCTGCCAGAGGGGAGATCATCCCGGAGGCCTTCTTCTTCATCATGTCATCCTCCTGTATGAACCATGAGTAGTTCCACCTTGGACTACGGGTCCATGTAGTAGCTAGATTGTTGTATCTCCTCCTTGTGCTTTCATGTCTAGATCTTGTGAGCTCCGTTCATGATCAAGATCTCATCTATTTGTAATCATGCATGTTGTGTTTGCGGGGAACCGATGGATATTGAGATTACTATGTCAGATTGATTAATGGTTTTGTCTTATTGATTCTATCATGTATGTGTTGCTTGTGATCTTGCATGATCTCTGTTGTTAGTAGCTATCTTGGCCAAGTAGTTGCTAGTGACTCCAAGAAGGGGGTATTTATGCTCGATAGTGGGCCCGTGCCTCTATTTAATCAAGGGAAGTGACAGAAATCTCTAAGGTTGTAGATGTGTTGTTTCCACTAGGGAGAAAACAATGGTCTCTTGTTCATGGAACAAGTGGACTGTTTACCTTACACACTTTGCTTAAAGAAGTTTTTTGTTGCTTGCAACTTAATACTGGAGGGGGTTCGGATGATAACCCAAAGGTGTACTTCTAGTCATAGATGCAGTTGGATGGCGGTCTATGTATCTTGTTGTATTGCACAATCGAATCTCGTAGGATCTCTTTTTCTAGTATTGCATTGTTATGCCTTGCTCAGTCCTATCAATTGCCCCGTTGTAATTTGTTTACCCAACATGCCATGTTTGTTTATCCAAGGAGAACACCTCTAGTGAACTATGGACCCCGGTCTAATCTTTACCATTGATACATCTTCCACTGTTAATGTTTACTTGCTGCAAACCATCATCACCTTCCACACCATACAGTTAATCCTTTGTTACAGCAACCAGTGAGATTAACAACCTCACTGTTAGTTGGGGCAAAGTCTTGAGTTTGTGTTGTGAAGGTTTCCACGTTGCTTGCAACACCTTTGAGACGTTTCCTTCCTCCTACTGGTTCGATAACCTCGGTTTCTTACTGAGGGAAGACTTGATGATGTGCTTCATCATACCTTGCTCTTGGAGTTTCCCGACGAAGCGCTCCACGTTGACGCAGCGCCAAATACTGTCAAGTGCTTTCGCTTCATATAGTTGATTAATCTTCTTTGGTTGGACAAGTTTTGTGTGGGTGAACCTATGCTAATGTACCGACCTTACTTGGACTAATACATACTTGTGATTATATCCGTTGCAAGCATCCGCAACTACAAGAAAGTTATTAAGATAAAAACCTAACCACAACATTAAACTCTGAGATCCTACACTCCCTCGTGCAAAGGTTTCCTAACGGGGGTTCGGGTTACTGTCACTCCGGCAACCCCACAATTAGTAGCCAAGTACACAATGCATTACCCTAGGCCCATAAATGGTGAAGTATCATGTAGTTGATGTTCACATGACACCACTAGAAGAATAACACCACAACTTAAATATCAAACCATTGAATATTTCTCAACACAATTCCACTACTAACAGCATGACTTCTCCCATGTCCTCAAGAACTAAATTAACTACTCACGAGACATCATATGGATCAAGATCAGAGATGATATAATGATGAATAACAATCTGAACATAAACAATAATTCAACGGTTCCACTCAATAGCACCAAGTACAATAAGCAATCAACACCGGGAAAGTTTCCCCTAAGAACTATGCAAGATTCAACCCAATTGTTACAGTGGGATGGAGTGGTGATGATGGTGCTGGTGGATATGATGGTGAGGATGATGATGATGATCCCGATGAAGTCTTGCTTGAGGATGGTGTTGATGGCGACGATCTCCCCTCTTCGGGAAGGAATTTCCCTAGCAGAATTCTGCCTGCCGAAGAGCTCTTTCTCTCTCTGTAGTTTCCGCCCCGTAGAGGCGGCGGAATATTTCTATGGTCGCCCACCGAGTCTTAGGGTTTCAGGGGGAAGTTATAGGCAAAAGGGCGAAGCCAGAGGTGGGCCAGGGTGGCCACACCACCTGGTGGCGCGACCCAGGGGGCCCGTGCCAGGGGGTGGTGTGGGTCCTTGTGGCCCATCTCCACTTCCCCTTCTGCCTTCCTTCGTGTTCTGGAAAAATAGGGATTTCCATATATTTTCTGGAATTTTCTGATCTTCGCGAATATTGCATCTGGACACCGCTTTTTCCATCAGAATCCTGACTCCGGCAGTTCATCCTCCAAAGTCATCCAACCATGCAATATAAGATAAAATAACATAAGTATCACCTCTTAATATGAAATATCAATGAATAACAGCAAATTATGATATAAAATAGTGATGCAAAATGGACGTATCAACCTTATGCTTAGTGATTATTGTTGTAGCATGATTTGTTCCAAACAATTGAGATTGTTTAATGTGCCTTGAAAGAATCATGCTTTGTTTAGCATACAAAAGCATAATATTGTGGTATTCTCCTTTGATGCTTTATTTGGGATGACTTGGCGCATGCTTACACCATGTTAAGACTATGAACCAGTCACCTTAGCCTCTATGATCATTTAGTTTTTTGACTTGTGATATCACTTTATCCTTTAATTAATAATGTTTTGTCGCTTTGCATGATTATTGCCATTATTTGCTCTCTTAGTTGGTCGATCCTAGTCTTTTGCTATCCTCCACTTATACTGAGTATGATCTCTACTCGTGCATCCAACTCCCAAGAAACCAAGTTATTCCAAAGAGTCCACTATAAATTCCTATGCATGGTGTGTTACACCATTCCAAGTATATTCATGTTTTTATCTATCTTCCAAATTAAACTTTTTTTATGTGAAAATTAGTGATTAAAGCTCTCACAAACTTGATGGCACACTTTATTTCTTGCACATAATAAACTTGATCCATTGTGCCCATCTATGTTGCTTATATGCTTGCAAATTCTAAGTTGTGAATTAGCAGAACCATGTTGTCATGGGGAACGCTTTCAACATTGCACTTATTCTAATCAGTTGATATCATGTTCTTTTGTTTATGGATCCTGGTGGTGTGAAATAAAAAGGGAGCTTGTAAGCTCATGGAGTTTGTATATGTGTTAGCGAAACGCCTAGGTGGCTAGCCTAAGACATGCCTAATCATGGTGGAAACTTACAGCGTAACTATAATGAGCATTGTGTGAAGCATCCTCAATAAAAACCTATGCAAATAGCAAATAAAAAGATCGCTGAGATGCTCATTGTATGTTGCCTTGTCATTTTGATATGGGATAGCTCCTATGTCATGGGGCAAGGGTATCCTGCATGCTCTCTATGATACACATATACTTACAATGACAAGGACTTGCTTGTGACCAAAGTTGAGTAGCATGAGGTTCGGTACTCGTACGCAAGGGGCATGATATTTTCAACTTATAACTTGTCAAGCATATACTCATATTTGTGTCACTTTAACCTTAATCACTTCAAGATGCCAATGAGAGCTGAAAGCTAATAAGTACCATAATTTTTGGAAGCTCTTTATGAAACTTGAAATCCCTGCTTCCCTCTGTGTAGGGCCTTTCTTTTTACTTTTATGTTGAGTCTCCATCTTCTATCTTTATGCTCCAATTAAGAGAGCATAGTTGTCATTCTTATTTTATTATGCATTGTCTCGAAACTTATTGATTGATTCATAATGTTGGTCTTGCTTCTTCTTAAATTATTTGTATATAGTCACCCTTATGAACTTTGAAGGTGTCATGTGCATTTATGTTTTGCTACTCCATGAAGGACAAGTTGATTACCACTCTTGCTATGTTTTCTATATGTGAAACAAACAAATGTCTTTCAAATAATTATTCATGATCTTTTTTTTATGTATCCTTTCATGTTGCAACATAGTTGCTACGTCTTATTGGTAGAAATATATCTTGCATGCTTATGTTCAGAGTAATTTGATCCCAGCTATCAATGCTTTACAATATTTTATTCAAGTTATTCTTTTTATCACCTACCTACTCGAGGACGAGTAGGAGTTAAGCTTGGGGATGGTTGATACGTTATAAACGTATCTATAATTTTTTATGCTCCATGCTTGTTTCGTATTAACTTTCTTATGTTTTGTCTACACTTTGAGGTATTTTTATAAATTTTCTGGAAATAACCTATTGACAAGATGCCGCAGTGCCAATTTCCTGTTTTCCGCTGTTTTGGGTTTCAAAAAGCTAGTAAGAAAATATTCTTGAAATTGGATGGAACAAAAGACAAAGTCAATATTTTACCGCAGCGCAGACGAAGTCAAAAGGGCAGCCAAAGTGGGGCCACGAGGTGGCCACACCTAGGGCTAGAACGGCCACCCCCTAGGGCACGCCGCCCATGGTGTGGGCCCATCGAGCTCCTACCGACCTTGCCCCTTTGCCTATATAAGCACCCCGATGCAGAAACCCTAAGCACCCGATTAGAAATCCACGAAACAGTCTGTAGCCGCCGCAACCATCATTCCAAGATCGGGGGATCTGAAGCTCTCCCCGGCACCCTGCCGGAGGGGAGAGATCAGCCCGGAGGCCTTCTTCATCACCATGCCAGCCTCCGAAGTGATGCGTGAGTAATTCACCCTTGGACTATGGGTCCATACAGTAGCTAGATGGTTGTTTCTCCTCCTTTGTGCTATCATGTTTAGATCTTATGAGCTCCGTTCATGATCAAGATCATCTATTTGTAATCATACATGTTGTGTTTGCGGGGATCCGATAGAGTGACAAAAACTTCTAAGGTTGTAGATGTGCTGTTGCTACTAGGGAGAAAACAACAATCCTTTGTCCACGGGGCAATTGTATTGTTTACTTTACGCACTTTGCTTAATGCAATTATTTGTTGCTTGCAACTTAATACTGGAAGAGGTTCGGATGATAACCTGAAGGTGGACTATTAGTCATAGATGCAGTTGGATTACATTCTATGTATTATGTTGTAATGCCCAATCAAATCTCGTAGAGATCAATATGTCTAGTATATGCATTGTTATGCATCCTCAGTCTGTCAATTGCCCCGCTGTAATTTCTTCATCTAGCATGCTATTTATCTTATGGAGAACACCTCTAGTGAACATCTCTAGTGAACTGTGGACCCTCGTCCATTCCTTACCATTGATATACCATCTACTATTTACCGTTTACTTTCTACAAGCAATTACTATCTTCCACACCATACGTTTAATTCTTTGTTTTCAGCAAACCCGTGAGATTGACAACCTCTCTATAAGTTGGGGCAAAGTATTGTGGTTTGTGTTGTGCAGGTTCCAAATTGCTAGCAACACCTTGTAGTTGTTTCCATACTCCTACTGATTCGATAACCATGATTTCATAACTGAGGGAAACTTGTTGTTGTGCTCATCATACCTTCCTCTTGGGATTCCCAACGAGCTCTACATATCTGAGCCATCACCTCCCAACAGGCCATTCCCAGGGCATTTTTTTGGTCCGTACGCTGAAAATTGGCCCAGCCGCATTCCCAGGATCCTAGTTTCGTCCGGATTTGGGCCAACTTTGGTCCAGACTTCCCAGGTCGAACCCGGGTTTCTGGGAATGCTCTCGAACGACGGACAAAGCGAAATCGGCGGGAAAAAATTCAACACGTGGACCCGCCTAGTCAGCGACAGAAACCGAGTCGTCATCATCCTTCTGCCTTGAAACCATGCGAAGGACCGCTGGACATTAACCGCATGTCTCGTCGACCACGTGTCGCTGTAATTGCGTGCCACCGCCGCCTCGGCTCCCGTAACAGACCGGCGGGCAATAACTTCTCGCCGGTTTTCTTTTTCCCGCCCTCGCCACCCGTCTCGACCTATAAAAGCCATACCCCTCGCCGGCTCTCTTCACACTGTTTCACAGATCCCCAGCTCTCCCAACTCCGGCGAACTCCCCCACTTCCCCATGGTCAAGCGGTTTCCCGATGACCCCGCGGCGATGAACGGCTTCGACCGCCGCACACTCCAGCTGTGGGAGGCGCATATGCTACATGACGCGGGCTACATGGCGCCGCCGGACACCCGGGTCCCGCCCGGCTGGAAGCTCAACGCTGGCGGGATCCGAAGTTCGCCGGTGCAGGCCGCTCCAGGAGTTCGCCTGCAACGAGGGACAGCCGGGGTCGCCGCCAAAGAGGAACTACGCGTCGGCGCCACACCATTGGTGGGCTCTCCAGGGCGAACCCTCAACGTCGTGCGGGAGCACATCCACGCTGGCAACAACCCCTGCCTCGGATTCCCCCGCAACCCTACGCCAGCGACAAGGGTGAGGCATCATCCTCCGGCCAACTGGATGCCGAGGAGGATGGCCAGCCTCAGATCCTCCTCCTCCGCAGCCTCGGCCTCCCGCTCCTCCGGGTTCGCCAGCGACGTTGCCGCCACTCCGGCAAATCAAGCGCGAGCCAGAGACGCCGGTCTGCTCGCCGCCGAGGACAAGGGCACGCGGCATCGTCATCAACGAGCCGCGCGCACCCTCGCCGCCCACTGGTCGTCTCCGTCTTCGCCAGCCGAAGCCGGAGCCTGCCGAATGGGTGGTGCCCGTCGACGAGGATGCCTTCGCCTTGAAGATAGCGATGGAGCAATCCCTCCGCGATGTCGTGCCCCTGTCGCTGGAGCCTGCATCGTCGGACATCCTCGCCTGGTCTAGGGCGGACTGGGAGTAAACCGAGCGGCGTCGTGTCCAGCGCCAGCAAGAGCAGGCCGAGCGCCAGGCCTAGTCTGGCCGCGTGCTCACCTACTAGGCCAGGACGCGCTGCTCGTCGTCCTCGATGACGAAGAGGTAACCCTCCTCAAGCCTAGAGAGCTGAACGATGGCTGTGGCAGCCGCGCACCGCATCCGCCGAGCGACGACGATGGCAAGGCCGATCCCAGCTACACCTGCTTCTGCGACAACTTCGACATGTAGAAGCGACGTCTGACATCGGCAGCGGCGGCAGCCGTTTTAAGTTTTTTTAGTTTGTATTTAGCCTAGATTTAGTTTAAATTCAGGTGTTCGCTGGAATTCATGTAATATATATGTATTTGCCCCTAATTAATGAAAATCGTATATACTCGCTAAAATTTACGGAATTTTGTTAAACTTTAATCAAACCTGAGAACTCGGATTGGAAGAAACTTGCCGTTTTACCAAAACTCGTTTCGTGCGGCTTAAAATAGATTCGGCTTAGAAACGGCCCATGAGTGAAGATGCTCTTATTCAGGACAAAGTCGAGCAAGCCGAAGGTGGACCTGCAGGGTCGCAAACGGGCCGAACAAGAAGGCGAGGAGGACGGGCGGCGGCCGCGAGAGGCGAGCTCAGGTAGGAGGTCGAGGTGAAGGAGTCAGCAGAGGCGCGGAAGATTCTCAAAAAAAAAAAGCAGAGGCGCGGAAAGGAGGTCCTACCGCCGGGGCGAGGTCAACGGCCGACGGGGCGCTGCCCAGAGGCGGAGCTCGGTGGTGGCATAGAGGGAGAGAGGCGCTGCGCTGGGGTGTCAGGACTATCTTCTTTGTTTTGGTCTAATTAGTAAGTTAATGCAATAACTGTGTGTTAATCACACTTAGTATAATTCTTAACATTAGCGTGGTCCTGCTATTCGATATAAATAGCAGGAGAGGGAGGCTGGGTGGCACGCTAAATGAAAAATCCAAATTATTTTATTCTTCTTGTTTTGCAAGTTACTTTACCTAGCTTAGATCTGAGCCGCCGGTGCTCTGTTTTCATCCCCTTCTCCGGCTTACCGTCAGCGATCTCCTTGAGGTCATGACAAGGTGGTATCAGAGCGCTCTCGATCTCGACCACGAGGATTCCCAGCGCCAAAAGAACTTACCCCCATATCGCGCGACATCTAGATCGTCATCAGACGGATGCCGCAGCAGCCCTCCAGCAACAACAAGCAGACTCTACAGCAGCGATCATGTCCTTGCAAGGTGAGATGTCTCGCATGTCTGAGTTGATATCCACTATGTCGGCACAATTTTCGAGTTTTGCTGTGAGGGAGAACCATGAGGTCATGGATCCTGTAACATCGATGAACAAAGGCGCTGCCTTCTCCACTCCTTCCCCACTACCACACCATTCCTTATCCCCAATTTCCGAAAGAACCACCCCAAATCCCACTCCCATCCCACCCAAATTCGGCCAGATTCCTCAAGAAAAACTCCCACACCCAGACTACCCACCCTTTTCCCAAACAAACCGTTTCGCCCCAACCCAGCAGCCGACATACACGGAATCAGGGGCCTTGATAGCAACACATCAACAAAGCTCTCAGCCTCAGCAGACAGAACAATACTACCAATTCACAAATCCGGCCTCAAACCCAAACCTTTACCAACCAAATTCTCCTCACTTCCAAAACATACCACATCAAAACCCTTTCCAACATTATACCTTTAGCCAAAACCCACCTTCCACACGATACTTCCACCCTCCTTTCCATTCTCCAAACACCCACAACAATCACCATCACATTCCTCAATACCAGAATTGCCAACAACAACAATACCAACCAAATACAACAAACCCCTACAATCCTAGCCACCAACAGGCCAGCTGCATCCATACTTCCAATCATCAGCAACAAAATAAATATACCAGTGGTCAACAGCAGCTCTAGCAGACGATGCAAGTAAGTTCAGCTAGTCACCAATTCCAGCACACTGGGAACCAGCAGCATAACACTAGCGCCAACCAAGGAATGCATCATCAGTATCAGTATCACATGCAGTATTAGGAACCATAGTTCAGAACACCTCACGTCGAGTTACCAACCTTCCACGGTGAAAATCCAAGGGCATGGCTGCTGGAGTGTGAGGATTTGTTAAATCTAGTGAATATTCCCTTGGAAAACAGAGTCCATTGGGCCATCGCACACATCAGAGGCACAGCCAAAACCTGGCTAAATAGCTCGGGCTTTACTGCAAAAAATATTTCTTGGTATGAGCTAGGACAAATTCTGCTTCAACGATTTCCTGATACAATGGCTAGTGATCCTATGGACCTACTGCAAAAACTCAAACAAAGCTCCACGGTTAATGCATACATTGATGCTTATGAATTGTGGATGGCACAAATGAAAAGGGAGCGAAGTTACCTGCCTCAGGATTTCTTCGTCGAACGCTTCATTAGTGGTCTCAAGGAGGGCATAAAACACACAGTACAATGCCAAAAACCTGAGACTCTCCTGTCTGCTTATTGGTATGCACGTCAATATGAAGAAGCCTACCTATCCACAAACAAGAAAGCACATGTGCCTGCGCAAGGACCCAGAATGGTGGCCAATCAACAAAACAGGCCTCTAGTGGCTCCTGCTGTCCCAAGAGAACAGAGAGTCAGACCTCCAAGGAAGTGTTGGTATTGTCCTGATAATTGGACACTTGGACACAGATGCCAAACCATGCAAAGAGCACTAAATAACATCGAAATGCAGGGCAATTCAGACAATGAACAAGACCAAGAAGATCCTCCACCAGAGATGGCAGCTGAGAATGCAGTACTGAATAATATTTTACAAGAGGCACCCATAGCAAATCAAGAAAAACTCATGAACATCTCAGCAGCTTCCTATAGTGGACTCCCTAGTGAATCTACAATATCCCTCCTATTCAATATTCATGGCTCACATGCCATAGCCCTTGCTGATACTGGAAGCACCAACACATTCATGGATTGGGATTTTGCAGTGAAAAACAAAATTGAATTAACTGCCACCAAACAAAGGAAGGTTACAGTAGCCGGAGGTGGTCTGTTATCCTCTGAATATATTGCAGCAAACTGTCCATTCATAATACATGGCAAAATATTCACTACAGATTTCAGAATCCTCAACTTGCAAGGATCTGACATAATCCTGGGAGTGAATTGGTTTAAATTCCATAACCCACTTACATTCGACTTCATTGGAAGAACCTTGATAATTGGGGTAGATGGAACATTACATAAATTCCCCGATCACCTCATACCCAAGGACAAGTTTCTCATTTCATCTGACCAATGCAGCAAACTGATTGAAAAAGGATCAGAAGGATACCTATTAATCTCTATGGCTGAAAATCTTGATGAGAAGAATGAGGACAGTCATCCTCCAATTCTAGACGAGTTCAGCAATTTGTTGTATCAATTCCAAGACATATTTCAAGCCCCAATTGGTCTCCCTCCCAAAAGATCTTGTGATCACAATATTCCTCTCCTGCCAGGGTCAAAGCCTTGCAACATCAGGCCTTACAAGATGTCTCACAGTCAGAAAAACTCGGTGGAAATCCTCATAAAGGAAATGCTTGCAAATTCCGAAATTCGACCAAGCAAAAGTCCTTTTTCCTCCCCTACTATCCTTGTGAGAAAAAAGGATAAATCTTGGCGACTTTGTGTGGATTTCAGAGGATTGAATGAAATGACAGTCAAAAATAAATTTCCTATTCCTGTCATTGAAGATTTATTGGATGAGCTGCATGGGGCAACAATCTTTAGCAAATTCGACCTCCGGTCTGGGTACCACCAAATTAGAATGAGTGAGCATGACATCTCCAAAACTGCTTTCTCCACCCACTTGGGCCACTATGAATACCTAGTCATGCCTTTTGGACTATGTAATGCCCCAGCTACCTTCCAGGAACTCATGAACACCATATTTTCCCCATTCTTGCGGAAATTTGTCCTGGTATTCTTTGACGACATTTTAGTCTATAGCAAAACTCTAGCAGAACATGTCATACATCTTGAGAAGGTTCTCACTACCTTTCGAAACCATAATCTCAAGGAAAAGATGGCAAAGTGCAGATTTGGGCAAGACCAAGTGGAATACATAGGCCATGTTATATCTGGCCTTGGTGGACCAGCAAAAATTCAAGACATTTTTAATTGGGAAACCCCTACTTCATTAAAAAACTCAGAGGCTTCTTGGGTCGAACTAGGTACGTATTACAGACAATTCATTCCACACTATGCACTCATTTGCCAGCCATTGTATAGTGCTTTGAAGAAAAACTCATTTCAATGGGGAGAATGCCAACAAAATGCCTTCAACAATCTGAAAAAGGTGATGTCCCAACCACCACTACTGGCATTACCAAATTTTTCTCTTCCTTTCACCTTGTAAAAAGATGCTTGTGCCACTGTCCTAGGGGAAGTTCTAATGCAAAATTCTCAACCTATAGCCTACTTCAGCAAATGTTTGGGGCCTCAGACAAATGCCAAGTCTGTTTATGAGAAAGAGGCAATGGCTATTCTCGAATCTCTCGAAAAATGGAGACACTATTTCCTAGGAAACAAGCTACTCATCAAAACAGACCAAAGCAGTCTGAAATATTTGGCAAGCCAGAAATCCTTAGAAGGCATACAACACAAGCTCATGCTAAAACTGCAAGAATTCGATTTCTCAATCTAGTATAAGAAAGGATCTGAAAACACAGCTGCCTCTATCCAGGAAATACCAACCTGATGATATAGCATATGATCAACCTTTGCTCCTTTGCTCTTCAATGTCAGTAGCAATACCTACATGGACTGACGAAATCGCACACTCTTATGTTGGGGATGATTTCAGTACCAAGCTTCTGCAAGAATTAGCAGTCAACAAAAACAACAATAAACACTTCACCGTTCATGCTGGTTTGTTGAGGTACAAGGGACGACTCTATATTGGCCCTTCTCCTGACCTAAAAGAAAGGATTTTCCACACTTTCCATAATTCTTCTTTCGGTGGTCACTCTGGAGCTTGAGTAACTTACCACAGAATCAAGCAACTATTCCACTGGCCCAAACTCAAGCAATATATTGAGAGCAAAATTGCAAACTGTCCTGTCTGTCAAATATCCAAGACAGAAAAAATTCCATATCTGGGTCTGTTAGAACCACTGCCTATTCCTGCTGCTAAATGGAGTGAGATCAGTCTAGAATTCATTGAAGGGCTTCCAAAATCTAAAGGCAAAAATGTTATTCTAGTGGTGGTTGATAGGCTCACAAAGTTTTCTCATTTCTTACCATTAGCCCATCCATATACTGTGCAAGTAGTAGCTGCCCTGTTCATAGACAACATAGTGAAATTGCATGGTCCTCCTCCTGTCATCACTTCGGACAGGGATACAATATTCACAAGCAAGCTTTGGAAGGAAATAGTTCAATCTCTGAATGTTTCCCTGAACTTCATTACTGCTTACCATCCAGAATCTGATGGCCAAAGAGAGAGAGTGAATCAATGCTTAGAACAATACTTAAGATGCATGGCATTTGCTGAACCAAAAAAATGGATGGACTGGCTATCCTTTGCCGAGTGGTGGTATAACAGTAGTTATCATTCTGCTATCAAGATGTCCCCTTTTCAAGCTATATATGAGTATCCGCCCCCATTCCTCACAACTCTGCCCACTATCTCCCAAGTTGCAACAGATTCCCAAGCAATAGTTCCCGAAACAGAGAACATGGTCACTACTTTTCAACAAAATCTGGCTAAAGCTCAACATCAGATGAAAAAATACGCTGACAAGAAAAGAACAGAACGAGTTTTTCAGCAGGGAGACATGGTCTATCTCAAAATGTAACCACACAGAGAGCATGCCTTGGGAAGAGGAAATCCCTTGAAACTAGCTTCCAAGTGGTACGGGCCTTTCATGATCACTCGGACAGTGGGGAAACATGCGTACAAGCTTCAGTTGCCGCCTGGAACCTTGCTGCACGATGTATTCCATGTGAACCAACTAAAGAAACACCTAGGACCGGAGGCTGTTCCAAATCCAAATTTACCTCTGCTGATACCTGAAGGTAAACTCAAAACATATCCCCTGTCAATTCTACAATGGCGCCAAGTTCCACGCAGTGCGGGTGATAACGATGTTGCTGTTCCACAATGGCTAATCTACTGGGAATTATCTCCGGACGAGGAGACATGGGAAGATGCTGCATTCATACAAGCAACATTTCCTTCTTTCAAGCCCTGAGGTCTTGTCTCAAGGGGGGAGCATTGTCAGGACTATCTTCTCTGTTTTGGTCTAATTAGCAAGTTAATGTAATAAATGTGTGTTAATCACACTTAGTATAATTATGTACATTAGCGTGGTCCTGCTATTCGATATAAATAGCAGGAGAGGGAGGCTGGGTGGCACGCATAATGAAAAATCCAAATTATTTTCTTCTTCTTGTTTTGCAAGTTACTTTACCAAGCTTAGATCTGAGCCGCCGGTGCTCTGTTTTCCTCCCCTTCTCCGGCTTACCGTCAGCGATCTCCTCGAGGTCCTGACATGGGGGCGAAGGGAGGCGACGGGTGGATGCCGAAGCAGGGGAAGAGCGGTGACAGGGGGCTCGGGAGCGAGGCGAGAGGGGCCAGGGGATCGCGACCGGGTCTGGGAGTTGGCGATGGTGGAGGTGGGGCTGCTCGCATGCATGACGGTTTTTAGGTGCGTGCGTGGGTAGCGGTAACGTGCGTGTGTCGCTTATGGTTAGAGTTTGACTACGTGGGGTAGTAGGTGGCCTCCAGTCAGCCCACTTGGGCCTGGCTGGTTGGCTGCCTCCCTTGATAAAAATAATTTTATTTATTTGTTCTGTTTTATTTTAAAAGCCTTTTGTAAGATAGTTTTAGATAAATAAAATATTTTAAAACATCAGGTTTTTCTATTTGACGAAGAAAGGGGATATTTAAAAAATAAAATAGGCTTTTGGCGAAAATATTTTAGGGGCAAAATATGCATGATGATGTCATGATAGTGCGAGAAAGAAAATACAAGAAATTTTTTATTTTGAAAATTTTTCGGGGCATTAGAGGTGGGCACCCTTACAGCCCCATGATTTTGGTGTCTAGATTATCTGTGAGGGGCTGCCAGAGGTACAATCGGTCATTTTTATGGAACCTACTAGGGGCACCACCAGCTCATAGAGTCTTCGGGGGTCTATCAGCATTGTAGCTTGCCCGAAATGGGGTTTAATAGAGATATGGCTAGGCTGAAGGATCATGTTGGCATGTGGGGTCGCAAAGGAGAAAGTGATCGGTTTGGATCAACTACTAACGAGGGTTGATTTCGTCAATGTCTATTGTTATGAACTTGGGTTTTAGAGAAGATGGGGATGCTAGAAGTCGCGGAACGGTTAACAGACAAGCAACGCGGGATATAGGAATTACCCAGGTTCAGGCCCCCGAAGGGAAAACCCTACTCCTGCTTGTCTCCTCTTGATTATGGCGGAACCGAAAGTTACAGGGGTGCGCAGATGCAATCTGGCGTGGAGGTGTGTATGCGGTGGGTTGAGATCCTTCTCACCATGCCCTCCTGGCCTTTATATAGATAGGCAGGTCCCGGGCTTAGGTCGAGTCGGTTATAGATTAGGGTTGGTACGCTTTGAAATTCTATCTATTCTAGACTTGTCCTCCAAGGATCCGAAGACATCATGGGCTTGGGCCACCAGAAATCTTCATGGGCCACGTGTCTTGACGTGGGCCTTCCTTGGGATGGACCAGGTATACCAATGTCTTGTACCCATGGGGTATAACCATGTTAGTAGCCCTGAGTGTTCAGTCTAATCGTAGATTCGGCTAGAGACTCTTTAATCTTTTGGGTGCTATGTAGTTAAACATGTTTTACAAGGAGAAATGTTTAGTTTATAGGGATTATTGATGCGTGTACCTGGCCCACCCGACAGATCAGGGCTAGTTAACTGTCATAGGAAAAAACAACACGATCTTCATCCACCTCGAGTCCCCGGACTCGAATTCGGAACGATTGCTGTTGTGATTCGACTTAGGACGTTTGTGGACTTATAGGAGTCGAATCCCAGTGATTTTTTTAAGTGATGTACCCAACGCGTCCGTCAGGATTTTCATCGTGCTTCTTGACACGGAAGTTTACTGGCAGAGCGCAATCAGGTGCGTTTCCAGGCTATCAGATGATATTTGTAGGTCTTATCTTTGCGTCACAGACACAACATCCATAGTTTTGTCACCGTGGAGGTGTTTCAGGTGGCCAAGGAGATTGCTTCTCACTTAGCAATGGTTTGGGAAAAGTTGGCAAAAAGATTTTTGTCGTATTTGATCCGAAGGATCGTAGTCAAAAATTCATAGGGTGCGCGGCCAGTGCTCCCTACGGGAGTAGCCCCCGAGTAAAGACTTTTATTCAGTCGTTTAAAATATAGGTCCGAAGGACACAATTTTTTCGGATGCTCAACTGACGCTCCCTTTGGGAGTAGCCCCCGAGTCCGTAGTGGAGTTGCAGACTCGACGTAGGACTCAAAGATAGTTGCGAAGTGTAGTTACCTTAGTGATTTCTCATGTGCGCGGCCAGCGCTCCTGATAGGAGTAGCCCCCGAGTAGTTTCTCGAATCGTAGACTCGAGTAAGTACTTGATTGATCAGCCGAAAACTTCCAGCCATTTCTAGCTTGGCCTTGATGACGTCAGTACTGACGATTGGTGATCTCAATCGTCTGCGGCAGCAGAGATGATGCGACGAGATGATCGTGGGTCCCACCCCCTGAGTTGAAGTTGACTAGTCACACGTAGACGTGGCGAAAATTACGGCGTCTCCTCGATTTCCGCACGTAGTGGATGGCGTGCTGGAGACGGTTCGGTGTAGTGTTGACACGTGTAGGGTTATATTTGAGGTGCACGCTAGCGCTTCTGGATCAACGGCTCCTGTGCGTCGTCTTCGTCCTTTTATACCATAGGTAAACAGTAGTTTTCTTTTACCCCGTGTCATTTTTCCATCTCCATTGCTTCCATTTTCGTGAGCTTTGCTACCTTTCACTGTGATCTGGATATTCTTCGTTGTTTTCCCTCTTCCTTCTTGCGCGCACACCGCCACCGTTGCCGCTGCAAGATGGGAAAGACCAAGAAGACCGCTGCCGAAGCTGGGTCGAGCGCTCCCACCGGTGGCAAGAAGATCACCACAATGGCCCGCGCTACTGACCGCGGGTGGAAGTGCACAGAGATGCGCGACGGGGACTTGCGCAAGCTGCGCGATTCTAGGTGGATTCCCTAGAACAATGAGGACGCAATCCTCCCCGGCGACGAGGTAATCCCGCACCCACCCGAAGGGTTTCGACTCATGTTTTACACCTTTGTCATCTGTGGTCTCTCTCTTCCTATTCATGATTTTCTTCGTGGACTCCTCTTCTTTTACGGGATTCAGTTGCATCATCTGTCTCCCAATTCTCTCCTCCATATCGCCTCCTTCATCACTCTTTGCGAGTGCTGTCTTGGTATCGATTCACACTTTGGCCTCTTCCGGAAGCTCTATTCCGTGAAGAGGCAGTCCGGCACCGGCGGAGTCTATCCGCTCGGCGGCTGCATCATCTCTATTCGATCCTCTATTCGTTTCTTCTCCTTTTCTATGTGCGAGTCCATCCAGTATTGGTGGAATAAGTGGTTTTACATCCACGATGCCAAGGTGGATGGACAAGATTTTGGCCTTGCCCCTTTCGATTCCTCTCAGAAGATCATCCCGAAAAGATCGTGGAAGAACCACGTCTTGGAAGGTGAAACGACGGAGGTGGAGGGGCTCTACCATCACGTGGAGGCGCTCCAGATGGTGGTTGGGAAAGAGGTCAATGGTTTGGACATCATCCGCACCTTCCTCAAGCGTCGGGTGCAACCGCTCCATGCGAGGGCGCTTCCGATGTTTCTCTATGCTGGCCGCAACGACCCGACGTGGGTCTCATCCAAGGAGTTGTCCCACGGTGATCTTGATAGAGCCCTTTGACCTCTGCTGAAGAACAAAGCCGACGAGGACCTCCCGGGGAAATCCTTGACCGCCCCCTTCAGTCCTACAAATGCAGTTCCTCAGGTGTAGACTTGTGTCCTGCGCGTTGCACTTTTTCGAGTGCTTTTTGCAACCTGTAGTGTTACTAATCTAATGTCTTTGATTTGCAAGATTTCAAGGTAGCTGGGATGATGCCCCCTCTGCCTGAGAAGTTTCTGTTTGTGCCGGACAACGAAGTTGTGGACTCTGAGTCCGAACTTCCTCCGGCTCAGTCGCTACTGCGGATGCTCCCGAGGCGAGTGAAGGGTGGACCCGAAAGCGCATCCGGAGCAATTCTTCATATGTGTCTACCCCTCTAACTCCAAGAGGTCCGTCGTTCCTCGAGAAGCATGACGAGGACGATGGTGCGTCATCTGCACCTTTTCCTACCGTGCCTCTTCGGACGGTGGCTCCGCAGCCACCGGCCAAGAAGAAGAAGCAGAAGGTGGCTCCCGTCTTCAACTTATCGGACATCGAGTCGTAAGTTGCTTCGTCTGCGCTTTTTTATTATTGTTTGTCTTTGCGGTCGCGATGTGTTGCTAATCTGATTTTTGCTTATAGAAACTCTTCGGAGGAGTCCCATGGCGGGGACACTCAAGAAGTTATGGCGGAATCGAAGCATATAGCTTCTATTCCCTAGGTGGTGGCCGACTCTGAGGATTATGGCCCAAACTCCTCAAAGCGAGAAGCTCGGGCAGTCGTTACTCAGAAGATAGCTCGCAAAGCTTCGGAGTCCACACCTGAACACATAAGTGTTATCTTGCATACTCCATGGGGGATCCCCCGGGCCCTTTTCTTTTTTGACTTTGTTGATCTTTTTTCGGTTTGAGGAGGGAGCCCCCGAGACCTTTATTTACTGACTTATGTTTATTTTTCTTCTATAGCCCTTTGTGCACGGCGCCAATCTCCTTATTCAGCAGCACCTCGCGCTGGAGGCTAACCTGTAGCAGCTTCAAGGTACGTGAATTTTTTACCCTGGTTTTTATTCGTCTGCTTCATGGACTTTCTCGTACTGATCCTATGTTGCTTCATGTTGCAGATGAAAATAATTATGCACTCCGAAGGCTAAACGCTCTCGAAAATAGCCTCGGCCAGGCGAAGAAAAGGGCAGCCGATCTTGCTGAGGCCAACGAGCGTCTGCAGAAGGAGACAACAGATTGCGAGCAATAGCTCGTGACCTCCCGTGAGAAGGAGATGGATGATAAGCTTATGGCTGCAGCCAAAGCTATTTCTGGTGAGTTTCCCTTGCCTTGTTTGGGTCTTGTGTTCTTTAGACTGCGGCTTATCCTTTCTCATTCGAGTTTTTTCTCCTTATCTATTTCAGATGCTTCAGGCATCACGTTTGATCGTGATGCGTTGGAGCATGGAGATGCTTTGGTTGATGCTGCTGCTGTGGTCGAAGATCGTTGTGCCACCAACGCGGGCTCCTTGGAGAAAGCCAGGAAAGTGGTCGTGCGCTTATACAAGGAGGTCGTCCCCAAGGGCGTTGTCCTTGACGACGTCGACGCCCTTGAGATGCTCTGTCAGAGGAGGCCTCGGCGGAGTACAAGCGCAAGCAGAAGGGCCTTGGAGCTTCCATGGGGCTGGCCATGGCAATGGCGTCCGGAGCGGAGTTGGACCTGCCGCACATCACGTCTCTTATGCCAACGGCTGCAGATGGCTCTGAGGTAGCTTTCGCCCTCCTTGCTTCTCGCTGTAAGCGCTATGGGCCGAAGCTCATCGATATCCTAGATCACTACGCGGTGAAGCAGCAGCAGGAGGTCAAGAGCAGGCAGTCTGACTCCGAGGCCACTCCAGATGCGGGTTCTTAGGCCTTTGTAATGTAGATAGTGCAGTTTCTTCTTTTGCTTCCGTTTGTAACAGCTTGCTGATGAACAAGTCCAATTATGCCATGGGGTGGCTTTATTTATGTATATGGGTTTCTCTTTTGAACTGTTTTCCAAAATTGCTTGTGATGTTCATGCTTGCTTATTTGCCTTTAGGGTCCTTCGGGTGAGAGATTCCAGTTGTTACTCCGACTGATCCTGAGCCGCGACCATCCTTGGATGATGCGTCGCAATTGGTTTTTCTGCGCGATCGTGTCCACAGCTTGGAGAAGGATATCCTTAGCATTCGATGCCACAGCCCGGGAGGAGTTCTTGATGGGGGAGTTGCGGCAGATGGGCGAGCAACTGCAATGTGAGTCTTCGCGAACTGCTGTTCTTTCGGGTGTAGCTCTATATGCTTGCTCATTTCCTGCGTTCTATAGGTGTGAATCTCATTCCAAAGGAAGAGAAGGAGCGCGTTGCCATTCAGATGAATTGTTTGACGCAGCAAGACCTGGAGGCTGGTGTCTTCTTCTAGATGGACCGTGATCGAGCCATCGTCCTTGTGATGGTGCAAGATCGCGTGAACCAGGTTCTTTGGGTGCCGAGGCAGGCGAGGTCGTCATTGGCGGCTACCTTCCTGGGTCTTCTTGGTAAATTTCGGGACGTAGGCCACGTCAAAGAGTTGGTGCGGCATCAGCTGATTGCTGGGGTGAAGGCCGCCGTGTCGCTCGTTTGGTTGCATCGCCATGATGTCGATCTCGTGGAGGTGGAGCCTATGGGACATGCGCCCTCATTATGTAGCTATGGCGCAGCATGCTGAAGAGATCGTAGATTTGTTCGAGCAGCGGGCGAATGTAATACTCCAGAATAGGTAGATCTTGTAAAGAAAACAGATGATGTAAATTGTGTATTTATTCGAGTGGGTGCGTAATGCCCTTTGTAAAGTTTATATGTACTAGCACGTGGTTCTTTGTTTTGTGCATGTCCTTTTTGTTAGCCTGACGTGGTCAGCTACTCTGGTAGTATGCATTTTTCTCAGTCGACGAGGTCGTGAGGTGAGGCGTATCCCTCGAGCATATTTAGCGAGAAATAATGGAAGGTGAAAAGATATTTGGTCCAAGGAACTTAGCTTTTATTCATAGCATAACGAGGAGGTACATTGTTCGGATGATTAGCCTTATTGAAAGTAAAGGGTAACTAGGGGTAGAAGCGTCGCAGACGTGCGACGTTCTAGGGGTTGAAGTATTCGACTCCTGATGCTATGTCCATGAGGCGGTATGCGCCACCTTGGATGACTTTTGTGACGATGTAGGGTCCTTCCCAGGGTGTCTCGAGCTTCTTTGGCCATTCTTGCTTGAGTCGTAGGACAAGGTTTCCTTCGACGAAGGACCTTGGGCGTAGCCGACGGCTGTGGTAGTTGCGGAGGCTTTGTTGATAGACTGCTGAGCGAGCTACAGCGATATCGCGTGCCTCGTCGAGTGTGTCGACGGCGTCTTTGAGTGCTGCCGATGATTCGGCTTTGCTGTAAGCAATGACCCGTGGGGCCTTATGGCGTACTTCGGCGGGTAGCACGGCTTCGGCTCCATGCACCATGAAGAAGGGAGGGTAGCCGGTTGAGCTGTTCGGCATTGTACGCAGGCTCTAGAGGACGGAGGGTAGCTCCTCTGTCCAGCCTCCCGCGAGCCTTTCGAGTGGGCATAGCAGGCGCTTCTTGATGCCGTTGCCTATGACGCCGTTGGCCTTTTCGACTTGTCCATTGGTCTGCGGGTGCACCATGGAGGCGTATAATATGTTGATGCCGAGGTTCCGCAGAAGTCTTAGAATTCCTGCGAGTTGAAGTTCGAGCCGTTGTCTATGATGATGATGTGTGGCACGCCGAACCTGTAGACAATGGACTCGAAAAACTTGACGGCAGTTTTGCCGCTTTGGTTGGTGACAGGCATGGCCTCGATCCACTTGGTGAACTTGTCGACTATGACCAGGAGGAAGACATGGCCTCCTTTCGAGGATTTTGGCAGTTTGCCGATCATGTCAAGGCCCCATTGGGCGAAGGGCCATGCCAGCGGTATGGGCCTTAGCTCGGATCCTGGTGCGTTTGGCTTGCTCACGTACCTCTGACAGGCGTTGCACCTTTGGACGATGTCCTTGGCATCGTTCATGGCTTTTGGCTAGTAGAATCCAGTTCGTAGAGCTTTGGCGACTAGGGCGCGGCTGCCTGCATGATGGCCATAGATACCCTCATGGATGTCTTGGAGGATGGTTTTGCCGTCACCGATGGTGACGCACCTTTGTAGCACACCCGAAATGCTGCGCTTATATAGCTCGCCATTGAGGATGGTGAAAGCTTTTGACCGGCGAGATATGCATCGGGCGCCTGTCGGGTCATCGGGCAGTTCATTGTTTATCAGGTACCGAAGGTACGACTGCATCCATGTTTCTTCGATCGCCATGACCTGCATGAGGCTGACCAGCTCGGCCTCGGTGTCAAGCTTTTCGGGTCCTTCTTGTCCTTCAGGTAGCGCCGCCCCCGAGTGCTCTTCTTCTTCGACTGAGCCCTATAGGAATTTTCTCTTTATAGAGGGTACGCAGATTTGTTCGAGGAACACACCTGGTGGCACCCGTGCGTAGGTTGAGCCGATGTTGGCGAGCCTGTCAGCTTCTTCATTTCTTTACCTTCCGACGTGCCGAAGCTCGCAGCCGTCAAAGTCTCCTTCGAGTGAGTTGTAGAGCATGTGGTATGCGATCATGTTGGCGCTGTAAGTGTCGCACTCATTTAGCGTCTACTGGACGACAAGGTTCGACTCACCGTAGATGACGAGGCATGTTGCGCTGCAGATCTTGGCCATCCTCATGCCATGGATGAGGGACTCGTATTCGGCCTCATTGTTGGAGGCGCGAAACTTCATCTGAAGGACGTATTTCATCTTGTCTCCCTGAGGGAACGTCAGTATGATGCTAGCTCCTGCTCCAGCCTCACGCTTGGAGCCGTCAAAGTGCATCATCCACGACTGCGACATGTCCGGAGTATCCGGCAGCTGGAGTTCCATCTAGTGGATGAGAAAGTCTGGGAGGACCTAAGACTTGATGGCGGTGCGCTGATCGTAGATTATATCCATAGGAGACAATTGGATACCCACAAGGCTACGCGTCCCGTGGCTTCGGGGTTGTTCAGGATGTTGGATAGAGGGGCGTCATTGACAACCATGATCTGATGCTCCTGGAAGTAGTGACTCAGCCGACGAGCCGTCATGAATACGTCGTAGGTGAGCTTCTGGTAGTGAGGGTACCTCTGCTTTGTTGGAGTCGTACCTCGCTGAGGTAGTAGATTGGGCATTGGACCCCGTGGGTCTTGCCATCTTCGGTTCATTCGACCACGAGTACGGTGCTTACCACCTGGTGTGTGGCTGCAACGTATAGCAGTAGAGGTTTCCATTCCTTTGGCATGACCAGGACAGGCGAGGTGGAGAGCAGCCACTCGAGGTCCTCGAATGCGTCGTCTACTTCAGGTGTCCACTCGAACTTGTCCGCCTTACGCAACAGCTGGTAAAAATGTAGGGCCTTCTCACCCATGCGATTGATGAATCTGCTCAGCGCCACGATCCGCCCAGCTAGCTGTTGGACACCTTTGAGGTTCTTCGGCTTCTCCATGGCCAGTATGGCCCTAATTTTATTCGGATTCGCCTCAATTCCCCGCTGGGAGATGAAGTAGCCGAGTAGCTGGCCAGATGGGACACCGAAGGCGCACTTTTCTGGGTTTAGCTTGATCTTGTAGTGATCAAGGTTATCAACATCTCGCGGAGATCGTCGATCAGCTTCTTAGCCTCCCTGGTCTTGATCACTATGTCATCGACATAGACTTGAATGTTACAGCCGATCTGGCTTTTTAGGCACGCCTGCATGCACCTCTGGTACGTGGCGCCTACGTTCTTCATCCCGAAGGGCATAGTGTTGTAGTAGAACACTCCGAATGGCGTAATGAACGTTGGTTTCTCCTGATCTTCAACCTTCAGCCGAATCTGGTTGTAGCATGAGTAGGCATCGAGGAAGGAGAGTTTCTCGCATCTGGCAGTCGAATCGATGATTTGATCGATTCGTGGTAGAGGGAAGTGGTCCTTGGGACAGTACTTGTTGAGCGATGTGAAGTCCACGCACATCCTCAGGATATCCGTGTCCTTTTTGGGGACCATCACGGTGTTTTCCATCCACTCGCTCTCCTTGATATCTCTGATGAAGTTAGCGTCGAGTAGTCTGGTGACTTCGACTCCAACGACTTCCTCTCTTAGCTCAGATAGTTGTTGGATTGACTGTTTGACGGGCTTCGCATCCGGAAACACATTGAGTGCATGCTCGGCGAATTTCCTGGGAACTCCTGGCATGTCCTCAGGACACCAGGCGAAAATTTCCCAGCGCTCATGAAGGAATTCGACGAGCGCGCTTTTCTATGCGGGACTGAGGTCGTTGGCGATCAACGCCATCTTGGAGGCGTCCGTCGGATGAACCTGCACCTTTTTCTTGTTGACCGTGGAGTCGAACGACATATCAGGTGTGTTTTGTCTAGCGACTGGGGGTTCCCCATTGTCTGTCACTTCTCTGAGCCTCGTGACTTCCTCCTGCATGCCGAACGACTGGGAGATTCTGTTGAAGTCTCTGTCGTAGTGGTCGGATTGGGTGAAGCTTCCCTAGATGGTGATGACGCCCCTAGGTCCTGGCATCTTCAGTAGCAGGTACACATAGTGCGGTACTGCCAAGAATCTTGCGAATGCCACGCGCCCGAGGATAGCATGGTACTGTGATAGCCAGTCCACCACTTCGAACTCTAGCCACTCGCACCTGAAGTTTTCGGGCTGGCCAAAGATGACGTCGAGCCATATCTTCCCTAGGGGATATATGCCTTTCCCTAGGACTATGCCATGGAACATCGTGTCTAACTGCTCCATGCTTCACAGCGAGATCCGCATTGCTGCGAGTGTGCTGGAAAACATCAGATTGATGCCACTGCCGCCGTCCATGAAGATGCGGCTCATCTCGAATCCCCCGATCTGCGCCTCGAGCACCAAGGCAGCATGTCCTGGGCGAGGGACCTGGCGTGGGTGATACGAACAGTAGAACGTGATATAGGACTCCGAGCCACTGAGGTACTCAGGTATGGCTGGTGGAGAGGTCACGACCAGGCTGACTTGGCGGGTGATCTTATTTGCACCGTGTTGGTTGGGCGCCCCTTCTGGATCATCAGGGCCCCTTTTGGTGGCGGGTACCCTCCTGCACCATTATTTGGTGCTGGTGCAATCGCTGGATTTGACGGTCCAGCGGGTGGTGGTGGAGGATCTCTATGGGCGATGTCGCCTGGTACGGGTGAGTGTCCAAATCCAGGGTTCACGGTGCGCCGCATTTGGGTGAGACCCTCGCTAAGTTTCTGGAACTCGCGGCAGTACTTGAGCATGTGGCTAGACTTCTTCTTACCATCTTGATTATCGATGTAGAAGTGGATGGTGTAGGGACCAGACAGCTTGTCGTATTCCAAAGGTTCGTCATCGCGGCTGTGGCGTTGCCACATCTGCGTGGGTCGCCCACCCTCGTGGTAGTTGTTTCCACCGTATCCGCTGTTGCGGTTGCCGTTGTTGCGTCGGTCGGCGTATCCAGCCGCGATCATGTCGACTGCGTCGTGATCGTCGTAAACATGCGATCTTCTTTTGCTGTGGCGTTCGTGTCTGCGGCCGTAGTCGTCCTCGTCATCCGAATGTGCTCAGGTGATGGAATCCTCACCATCTGCCCACCAGTTGGCGATGTCCATGAGGTGGTCGAGCGTTTTGGGCTTGACGCGTCCAAGCTCCTCCTTGAAATCTAGGCGCCTGGCACTGTCCTTGAAGGCGTCGATTGCCCGTTCCTAATAGATGTGCGCAGCGGAGTTCTTGATGTGGGACCAGCGGAGTATGTACGAGCGGACCGACTCATTAGACCGTTTGGTGCAGGCCCGTAGCTCTTCGATCGAAGCTGGCTTCTTGCTGGTGCCCTTGAAGTTGCGGATGAAGTTGTATGCTAGCTCTTCCCAACTTCGGATGGATCCGAAGGATAGGCTGCTGAGCCAGACTCTGGCCGCACGTGTTATCTGCAGCTGAAGGCATTGTACGGCGGTCTTCTTGTTTCCGTCGTGGAGCTTAACTAACGACAGGTCATCATCGAGCCAGGCCTTTGGTTCCCGCGTGCCGTCGAACTTCGTGTTGTCCGAAGGGAGCTTGAAATTTTTCGGCATCCTCGTTCGTCAAACGGATCCGCTGAAACACCTGGCACCGCACATCTCTCCGTTGTCTTCCTTGTCGGACTCAGTTGAGCATGCGCGCTTGGCGCGTGCCTTGTCGATCTTGCGCTGGGTGAACTCGTTGCGAGCGTCAAAGTTGCTACTACGGCATCATGGGCTCTTGTGGCGTCGGGGCAGGTCGTGCTCATCGTCTTCGGATGAGGGCGTAGGGCTGCGGTTGAACTTGACCACAACTTTTTTCTTCGGCTCCGCAGGAGCCTCGTCGTGGAGCACCGCTCCGACGAGTCCGAGGCCAGCTAGAGTGGACTTGTAACATCCCAGCATGTAGGAACCAACGAAGGGTAGATTTAGGAATATGTGCAATTGCATGCATTCAACTATAAAAATGTGGGTAAATTTTTTGCCAAATAAAAACTTAAAGTGATCAAAGTTTCTTTCACTCTTTAAGTTTAGGAATAGCCTTGGAGGATGATTGCTAAAAACTTTGACATGATCTTTATGGATTAATGTGTTTTGTGGAAAGGAATTTGAAATCAAACTTGAGATTTGGATTTATATTTTTTAAAAGGATTAGGATTATGTGTGAGAATATTATCAAGAAATAATATTTAGTAACACAAACTTTAGATAATATAACATAATTGAGTAAAAGAATATTTATTTCATATATTTATTCAAATGAATAAGTTACAAAATGTAACTTATGAAGATAATAAATAAATAATACATAAGTAACCAGCAACTTTATATAAGATTGACAATTAAATAATGAATATACATATCATTTAATCAATTCATCAATAAGTTACAAAATGAAAATTATAAAACTAATAAAGAATCTTTACAAGAGTAGAATTACATCCTTATTTATCTAGTACATTTTATTTACAAAAGAATAAAATAAATATTACAAGGGGACTATTCTTTAAAGAAAAAGAAAACCTAATCTAAATCTTGAATCTTCAAGTCTTGTACCTGCAAAACAAAGAACAAACAAGAAAGAAATAAAATGAAGGTTAAGATATTTCTTTTACGCTCAGCAGTGATAGTGAGATGCACTGTTCCACTTATCCTCATTGAGTAAACCTTTAGGGGCAAGTTTCACCAATATGAAAGAATTAAATCTTTCATAACCCATAAGCCACAAGTCAAATGATTTCAATCAGTAAGAGGAATCAGTAAGAGGGGCAAAGTTTCACCAGGCAGGTAACTGTAATCAGGTAAAAAGGTTGATCATCCACTGAGCTTATCCACAACTATGCAGCAGGCATACAAGTAGCTCAGTCATCTAACTGCATGTGTGTGCTGTCAACACAACCCCAATAGTCCAAGCAAGTAAAAAGTACCAAACACAACCGT
Source organism: Avena insularis (assembly GCA_023614405.1). Lineage (NCBI taxonomy): Eukaryota > Viridiplantae > Streptophyta > Magnoliopsida > Poales > Poaceae > Avena > Avena insularis. The sequence continues at coordinate 183,039,728 of CM042687.1, read as the reverse complement.
GGGGAAGCACTAGTGCATCTCTCCACTGCTCACACCACACAGGAACAGCTAGTTTAGCCAGAGCCAAATAAACTAGCAACACAATCTCACACCAGATCAAGCCACACATCACCTGATGGTGACATAAGGAGGGGGGGGGATTAGGTGGACAGCAAGGCCAAGCTAACATGAGCTAGGAGGAGCAGAGTTGATCAAGGCCAAGTACAAGCATCAGGGGGAAACAAGAACAACATCAAGAGGAGAAGGACTGGATCATACCAGCAACACCACCAGCACATCAAACCATCACAATAATAAATTTTGTGGTAGGTATCATAAACAACTACATGATCTATTTATCTTATCGAAGCAGAATATATGTGCTGATGCATAAGACAACCTCTCAATAATCACCCAAGTGGGGTGAATCTATCCTAGAGGTTTTAAATATAAATATCAGAATCAAACTCTATTAAAAACACCATATTCTCAGACCAGCCTCACAGAATTGGTGATACCAAAGGCAACTTCTATATTCTATCATTTGTTCTTACAAAATATGGGCACATCTCCAAGAAGGAGTAGCACCTCAGATTTTATAAGCCACAACCAAAATCATACACTTAAACAACTAGGATCAAAGATCTAGTAAGCAGTTGATGCCTTAATCAATTTTGAAAATGACAGCAACATAGGAACTTAGTTCCTAGAGCCTCAGACCAGCATCATTGGCTTGATCAAACAATAAGCTTCCCAACTTATCTATCAACATCCATCAAGTCCCAGAAATGACCATAAGTATAACCAGCAACAAGATCTACTTATGTACCATTCTAAGAAGGTTTCATAAGCACTGGTCTTATCACAAAGACAATCAAATAGTCCAATCTACACTAATCATCTATCAAATAATTTCCCTGAGACCAGATACAAGGATCATACCCTAATTATTTATTCATGATCAAAGAATCATTTGATTCTATTGAATAAAATTCAGACCAAGCATAATCTGGCAAGCCAACAATAACTAGGACAGTGAATCATCACTGACTGGATCACTATCAGTATCAAGATACTAACAATAGATAAACACATCAAGTCACCAGAGTACCAACCAGAACTATGCAACCCTAGCATTTAATCCAGCCTTAGCCTCAAACCAACAACAGCACCACACAATCAAAGGGGTGACCACAAGCACTGAGATGCAGAGTACCCAAATTCCCACTAAACATCATAACCAGACCATAGTAGCATCTTACAAGCACCAGAGATGAACCCTAGTAGCAATACAAGCACAAACTAAGACTGGCCACTAGATACACACAGAGGAATTCAAGGTGATAAGATGAACTAGGATCCATAGAGGCACAACTCACCCAGGGTCCTCGCTGATGAATTGAAGAGGAAGAAGCAAAGGCATGTGCTTTCATGGCGCACGGGAGCACCCTAGAGGCGCCTGCAACCACTGACCACGGCGGTGGCCACAATAAGACGAAAGCACCGCACCTCACCACGGGAGGATCCGCGGTGGCGGTAGCAGCACCATCCCCAAACCCTAGGGTTCGGGAAGGGGGCTAGCCTTGCCATAGAAGGGCCCCAGGATCAAATCGAACTGGCCCATATGGACGAGCATGGTCGACAACCTCGCTCTGCACCACGGCAGCGGCAAGGGAGGATCACGACGGCGAGCAGCACATGGCGGCGGCGCCATCGACCACGGGGTCAAGGAGGAGAAGAGGAGAGGTCGAGAGAGAGAGAGAGAGAGAGAGAGAGAGAGTGGGCCGATAGGGCCAGAACCCCTTCGGGGAGCCTTTTTGGTCATAACCACTTGGGCCAGAACGGTCAAATAAGCCCAACAAGGCCACCCCAATCACCCAAGGAAAATTTTAATAATTTAGAAAAGACCAAAATGCCCTTGAATTCAAATAAATTCAAGAAAATCTAATAAAAATCCAAAAATTATAAATAAAATATTTTTTGATTCACAATAATTCAATCTATCTAAATATATTTAAAAAATAAAATTTTAGGCATATAATTTTTATTAAGAATTTTATAATATATATTCCTTATGGAATTTTATAAAATTAATGAAAGATGATAAAAATAAATAAAAATCACTTTCACTATATATTAATATTTTAGTATTTTAGAAAAATACTAAATAAATATTTAATATCAATATTTATATTTAAATGATAATTCTTAAAGGAATTACTAAATAAATAAAATTCAAATAAAATGAAATGAAATAAAAGAATACAATATTCAATAAATATTAAAAATTAATAATTATAAATTCGTTATTACTAAAAAGAATTTTTATAATTTAAATAATGCGGGAGAATATACAAAAATATATAATGCATTACATTACTTTGCATAATCATTTTGCTTCTTTAAATATTGTCCTTACCGGGCAATAATGATGTTTTGTAGACATAGAAGCTCAAGGTCGAGTGCAAGCATCCAACTTCACTACCTTGCAATCACAAGGCAAGTTCATCACTTGCTCATGTCCTTTGAAGAGTCTTTATCAGAGTATTTGCAAATTGTGTGTTATCATATATACTCCAAAGAAAGAAAATATTATTTTCTCAAATAAATAAATCTTAGATATCATCCTAAGCGATGATATAATGGAGCAATAGAACTTAGGGTTCTATTTGCAACAATGGTGATCACTTAGGGACTTAATAACCCATGACATCAGTGATTCTAGCGCCGTATATCACGCGTTAACCATGAGATTTGGAATGGGACAAAGAAGCCAGCTGTATCTTCTTCCTCTCGCATGTAGCCGGATGTGCAGTTCATGGCTGTTATCACTCGTAGCATGCATATTAATTGGTAATTCATAGAGGATATGCAGCATATGGGTGGGAACCCTCAACGTCCCACGATAGTTCTGGCATCTAACGGTCTATACAAACCATTGCCTTAATTCAATATGTGGGCATGGTGTACACCAAGGAGGCATGCGAGGTCGCGAAGAGGGCAGTGATTGGCTTGGATCACCTACTGGGCCCCATATCATGGAATTGCGGACGGGAACGTACGCCCGGTTGTGCAACAAGGAGTTGATCTCTCATGGGTAAACACTAGTAGAAAACAAGACACTAGTCCCGGTTTGTAAGAGGCTTTAGTCCCGGATTGCAATCCAGTACTAACGTATCGGGACTAAAAGTTAGGCCTTTAGTCTCGGTTCTGTTACAAACCGGGACTAGATTGTCTCCACATGGCCCCGCTGCGCACGCTGGGCTGGAGGATAAATATATACACAACCAAGACTAGAGCTTGTCTAATTGATTTACACCAAGATCACTACAACAGATACTGTCCTTTTGTGTCTATCCACGATTACACGAAGGTCTATCAACGTTGTACTCTCCTTTTGAGTTTATGACGTCCCTGAGCAAAAATCCCAACAACTCCTCTTGAATTGCTAGTAGGCGTTCATGTGGTAGGAGCTTATCCCGTATCGCATCCAACTATATATAAAGAAGGAGATCATTATGAATAGAACTCAACAAAAACTATGGTATAGAATAAATTGCGAATATATTATTTACATACTTGAAGAAAGTCTGTTCCCTACTCCATACACCCATGAATGAACTCGCATAAGTAATATCCACATAAATTAGTCCCCTGTGGTTGCGTCGTACACTTTTTGATCGAGGATATAATTCAATCAGGTAATAATCAAGCATGATAATTGTAATATCCATATAAATTAGTCCCATAGCTCTCGTACTACTTACCGGGAACGTACGAAAAGTGAGCTCCTCACGCCATTCACCAAGAACCTCCTTCGTGAACCTTTTCCAAACCCTATCCGACAAAAAAGAAATGAATGAGTTATTAATTAGTTTACATCTCAGAGAATGAACGAAAGAGACAGATATAGTGATTGAAATTACTTTTGGAGGCAATCAATTATGCTGCGGTAGTCTTCCATCGGCTTCTTTAACGAGTCCGAGATTTCAACTTTTGCACGGTCAACGTCAATATTTATAAGAATCCAGTGGAAGCTGCGCACATTTATATACACTTAACATCGAGTAAACAAAAATTGAATGTGTACAAGATAGTAAGACTCTTACCCATAGTTGTAAGGAAATAGTATTTGTGTCTTGTAATGTTGCTCCATTAAAAACATTAGCAAGTTATCCTCCATTTCCTCGATGTTATTTATTAGCGTATGTCCATTAACTCTGTTTGGGTAAACGAACCCAATGCTATAGATTGACTTTCTTCTACATTCTTGAATCTTCATTCTGCATATATAATAGCATACATAAGGAGCTATAGTGAGGATAACGACAGGAAATAAATTGAACGTTCTGAGTTAGTGACATAATTACTTACAGACAGTAGCAGCTGGGGAGGGACTTGTCGAGGGCGTCTAGGTTGAACAACTAAAATAGTTCAGAAAGTTCAATGGAGATCTCGTCTGGACGGAAGTACTCCTCTCCAACTTTACATAGGAGAAATTGTCTCCCTTCCTTTGTGACTTTCAAGTACCAGATATGCAACAATCGCATATGTGTTGGCAGATCATCGAATACCTCATCGCTGACCATAGGCTCCCCATAGACAAATTTTCGTGCTATTGGTCCCTTGGCGACATTATCTCCGCCGGCTAGAAGTGCTTCGACCGGCACGTTACACTCCTTGGCTAATTTAATAGCTAACTCCATATCTATTCCACCTTGTGTGGGCTAGGGTAACACCTTGAGCGGGGCGATGGATTGTTTGCCCTGTTTGCCGAGCTAGGCAACTTCTTTTGATTTTCTCCCACTTGTAGTACTGCTTGATGACTTCTCTTTTAGTGTCTTCGTAAGACAGCGTGTATAGTCATCTTTCCTATTTAACACATGTTGGGGTGGTTGCTCAAGGAATGCCTTGAAGTGCTTCTTGACTTTTGGATCAACTAGCACCTGTGGCATGGGTTGTTTTGGTGCAAAATGGGCCTTCACTTCGGCCCGGGAGATCACCACGCTTTCCTCATCAGTCCGGTGATAAGCTAACTTGGGAGGAGACGGCGGTACTCTTGGGAGGGGATCTTGTCGTTTTCGGCGTCGGGTCTCCCTCGACGTAGCGGTGTTATTCTTCCACTTTCTTCCCTTTGATTCAGTGGGCGGAGGCGGAGGCGCCGGAGATGGAGATGCAGTCGCGCTGCGATCCCTCTGAGGAAGGGGTGGACTATTGTTTCTTGGTGGAGACAGTGGACTCGGAGGTGATGGTGGCCTTGGAGGTGATGGATTGCTTCTCGGAGGAGAAGATTGCCTTGGCTCCCAGCCTGGAAACACGATGTGTTGTTTTTTTCCAAAGAATGATCCCACCCTCCACTTCTCCAAGCGTTTTCTCCCCTTCGCCTGCAGGGATGTCAAGCTCAAGTGATCGACATGTCAGTTCAACTTCATCCACACCGACATGAGCATAGACAGCTGGAATCTGACTTCCATGGTAGGTCGCTTCCGGTGGACAAGGTAATGCAAAGCCGAGCACCACCTTCATAGAAATGTTCTTCACTATGACATGTAACTCACAAGCTGTCCTTGCCTCGACTTCATCCACGGGGTAGCGAACCATCGTTGCACCGGCCGTATCATCTATCATCGGTGCATTATTGTCCATCAGCATTGGATTATTAGCTTCTACCTCCATGGAAGCCACGCTGCTTCTCTGCTGAGCTGGGCCCACCGGACTGTCTAACGCAGGATCTTGCTATTGGGCCAGTACTCTAAGTTCATTAATCTGCTCCTGCTGCAGCTTGAACATGGCTTGAAATTCCTCGTTCCTTTTTTCAACCACCTCCAATCCCGCTGCCTCCTCCGCCTTCTGCCATTTTTTTTTCTGGATCGGCTTATATAAGTGTCGATGTAAGCGGGAAACCCTGTCTTCCATGGAACAAATGGGCCAAAGCCTCGTGTTCGTCTGACGTTTTCAGGATTCCCGAGGGCATATGTCAGCTCATCGTTCTCTTTGTCGGGAATGAACTTTCCATCTTTTCTCAGTTGTATCACTTTAACAAGTTCATCTTTGGGTTTAGTAATGGCCTTCTTTGTAACAATAATCTCCCCGGTTTCAGTGTCATACGATCCCCCATGCCCAAGGAGCCAATTTTTTGACCTCACGGGCCACTTATTTGTAGCTGGCGTGACCCCTTTTTTACGCATTTCTTCCTCGTTTTTTTCCCACTTCGGCTCAGCCGTCTTGTAGCCACCTCTCTCCATAGTATGGTGATATTTCTTTTTGGTCGTATTTATCTTATTCTTTTCTGACTTGGCCGTAGCTTCTTCTAATTCCTTGTATTTCACAAATGGGGTCCAGTTATCCCGCTTCTTCTCCAGCGGGCCAGTGAATGGCGGAGTCAGCCCCTTCTTGGCATAGTTGTTGTACAATCTTTTCTTCCAGTCCTTGAACTGTCCGTCCATCTTCTTAAGGGCACACTTTCTGACTTTCAACCTCAATGCCTCAGTGAGTTCAGGAGTGTCCAATTCAGGCAGAGAGAAGTGTGCCATGAGTGAATTCCAAAGACCATCTTTGGCTCTATCATCGACAAAATTTTCTCCAACTTGATCACTTTTCTTTCCTGACTTATTCCACTTCTGAGTAGTGATCGGGATGGCGTCCCTGACTATCGCTCCGCATTGGTATACGAATACACTTGCAGCCTCTTTCGGCTCCAAAGGTTCGCTGAACTCAGACACTAGATCAATAGTGAAACGCATACCATCGGCCAACTTTTTGGTCGGGCCTCGTTTCCATGCAGAATATTCGCCCGATGCGGAGGTCTAAGAGAAGAAACAGTCGTTAGTACATATATATATATATGAATCAACTAATGCATCTAGTAGCTCATGATCAGCAGAGGCTTTATATACCTCACCGGTCTTTGCTATGGTGTCTCCACCGTCAGTTCCACTATCGTCTCCACCAAAGAATTCGTCATAGTCATCTCTTCCGTCGGCTTCATCCAAGTTGAGGTATTGGGAGCCATCATCATCTCCATCATCGTCTCCTCCATCGTAATGGTAACCTCCTGTACACTCATCTATCATGTTGTACAAGATGTGCTCTTCGTTGTCTCTACCGTATATAACTTAACTAATACAAAAGAAAGATAAAACCGGATTGCTTAATGCGATAAAATAAAGGAAGATAAAGTAATCCAACTTAAACAATGCGATAAAGAAAGATAAAGTACCAATTAAAAAACAATACATCTCGAATAATCCAGCTAGTATAACAATAAAGTACAAATTAAACAACAATACAACCCTATTACACATCTAGCTAGGTCAGCGAAGACGTCGAGACCCGGCTACTGAGCCGTGGGAGGTGTGCACCAAAAGTGTAGGAACCATCACCGGAGAATATCTCGGGTAAGGTGCCTGAAGAATCTGCCAGGTATTGGCATCCCGGACTCGTAAAATGTGCATGTAGCACCGGACATGCTCGTCCTCCTCCCTGACACGACGCTGTACCACCTCGTCGGGGGCCGGCTCCCTCTGCATCGCACCTGGAACACTCGGCCGCCAGCACAGAAGATCCGGGTCGATGACGACACCCTGATTCCTCACGAGACGACGTCCCCTGGCTGGTAGCACCTCCCAGTGCCAGCCCGACGGAGCCCAGCCCCGTGGATGCCCGGCGACACTGTCTAGTAGCGCTCGGGGGGTCACGCCGAGTGAACGAGGATGAGGAATCGGCATATTCCTAAACACTAATTAAACCTATATACTTTAAACATGATGAAAATAAATAGTATCAACTAAAATAAACTATATTAAACACTAACTAAATTCACTAACTAAAATAAACTATATTGAACACTAACTAAAATCCTAAAATTCACTAACTAAGAAAAATTACACTAAAATTCACTAACTAAAATCCTAAAATTCACTAACTAAGAAAAATTACACTAAAATTCACTAACTAAAATCCTAAAATTCACTAACTAAGAAAAATTACACTAAAATTCACTAACTAAAATCCTAAAATTCACTAACTAAGAAAAATTACACTAAAATTCACTAACTAAAATCCTAAAATACACTAAAATTACACTAACTAATTAACACTAAATAATTAACTAAAATTACACTAACTAAAATAATTAACACTAAAATTACACTAACTAAATAATTAACACTAAAATTACACTAACTAAAATTACACTAAATAATTAACTAAAATTACACTAACTAATTAACTAACTAACTCAACGTAGGGGCGGTGGCGAGGCGCTCTGGGACATGTAGGCGTGGGGAGGCCTTGAGGGAGGCCAAGACGGGCTGGGACGACAGACGCAGGCTGCTCAGGGACTGATCTGGGATCGGGACAGACAGAAGCGGTGGCCATTTAATGCGAGGAGGAAGACGCAGTGCGGTGCTCTGTGCTCGGTTGGTGCACTGGCGCATGGGGTGGGTATTTATACCCACCCACCCTTTAAAAGCTTTTTCAAAACCTTTTTAAAAACCTTTTTTAAAATTAATTATTATATACCTGTTTAAAACCTTTTTAAAAACAAAAAATCTTTTTCAAAACCTTTTTTAAAAACCTTTTTTAAAACATTTTTCAAAACCTTTTTGAAAAACCTTTTTTGAATTTTTTTGCCCATTTTGAATTTTTTGCTGTTTCGAACTTAAGTCAAAACGGCGTGCGTGAAGATAGGGGATGAGAATGTTAGAACTTGCATTGGATCACTGAAAAAATGACATATTGTGAGTCTAAAAATGATTTTTTCAAAAAATCACGGACGTTAGATCATGTACCTGTAGTTCAAACCGGACCCACTTCCTATCGATTCGGCAGACATTTGCCTTTTTCACCAGGGAAGGACAGAAAGGTTTGAGATCCCCCGGTTGGGATATGGTTCACGTAATGTGGTCTACTATTTTAGAAAAATTGGATGGTAGCATTTTGAAACTGCATTTTGGTGGCTGCTTCACAAAACGACCCGTCTTTTTGCGCTCGGAAAATGGAAAATGGCTTTTCCGAACGACGAAAAGGAAAACTTCCTCATGCAACATTGTTCTACATCCCAATATACACATGAATGCACAATATGGGGACCGTATCACAAACTATGCCGCGATTCAACACATAACATCCGTCTCTTGGACCGAAAGCCATGAAACCTCGAACATGATAGGTCATTTTGTGAAGGTTTTTTGGAGACATAATCAGTATACCAAGTTTGATATTTTTCCTTGCAACTATGTCACATTATATTACACCACGCGAAGGATTTACATTGTTCGGACATTTTTTGAATTTTTTATGCCCGTTTTGAATTTTTTGCCGAACTTAGGTTAAAACGGCGTGCGTGATGATAGTGGATGAGAATGTTAGAAATTGCATTGGATCTCTGAAAAAACGACATATTGTGAGTCTAAAAATGATTCGGCAGACATTTGACTTTTTCACCCGGGAAGGACAGAAAGGTTTGAGATCCCCTGGTTGGGATATAGTTCACGTAAGGTGGTCTACTATTTTTGGAAAACTGGGATGGTACCATTCAGAATCAGATTTTGGTGGTGCTTCACAAAAACGATCTTTTTTGCTCGGAAAATGGAAAATGGCTTTTCCGAGCGACAAAAAAGGAAAACTTCCTCCTGCAACATTGTTCTACATCCCAATATACACATGCATGCACAATATGGGCACCGTATCACAAACTATGCCGTGATTCAACACATAACATCCGTCTCTTGGACCGAAAGCCATGAAACCTCGAACATGATAGGTCATTTTGTGAAGGTTTTTTGGAGACATAATCAATATACCAAGTTTGATATTTTTCCTTGCAACTATGTCACATAATATCACACCACGCGAAGGATTTACATTGTTCGGACCTTTTTTGAATTTTTTATGCCCGTTTTTAATTTTTTGCCGAACTTAGGTCAAAACGGCGTGCGTGAAGATAGGGGATGAGAATGTTAGAACATGCATTGGATCTCTGAAAAAACGACATATTGTGAGTCCAAAAATGATTTTTTCAAAAAATCACGGACGTTAGATCATGTACTTGTAGTTCTTACCGGACCCACTTCCTACCGATTCGGCAGACATTTGTCTTTTTCACCCGGGAAGGATAGAAAGATTTGAGATCCCCCGGTTGGGATATAGTTCACGTAAGGTGGTCTACTATTTTAGAAAAATGGGATGGTACCATTCTGTAACTGCATTTTGGTGGCTGCTTTACAAAACGACCCGTCTTTTTGTGCTCGGAAAATGGAAAATGGCTTTTCCGAGCGACAAAAAAGGAAAACTCCCTCCTGCAACATTGTTCTACATCCCAATATACACATGCATGCACAATATGAACACCGTATCACAAACTATACCGCGATTCAACACATAACATCCGTCTCTTGGACCGAAAGCCATGAAACCTCGAACATGATACGTCATTTTGTGAAGGTTTTTTGAGACATAATCAGTATACCAAGTTTGATATTTTTGCTTGCAACTATGTCACATAATATCACACCACGCGATGGATTTACATTGTTCGGACCTTTTTTGAATTTTTTATGCCCGTTTTGATTTTTTTGCCATTTCGAACTTAGGTTAAAACAGCGTGCGTGAAGATATGGGATGAGAATGTTAGAACTTGCATTGGATCTCTAAAAAAACGACATATTGTGAGTCTAAAAATGATTTTTTTTCAAAAAATCACGGACGTTACATCATGTACCTGTAGTTCAAACCGGACCCACTTCCTGCCGATTTGGCAGACATTTGTCTTTTTCACCCGGGAAGGACAGAAAGGTTTGAGATCCCCGGTTGGGATATAGTTCACGTAATATGGTCTACTATTTTAGAAAAATGGGATGGTAGCATTCTATAACTGCATTTTGGTGGCTGCTTCACAAAACGACCCGTCTTTTTGCGCTCGGAAAATGGAAAATGGCTTTTCCGAGCGACGAAAAGGAAAACTTCCTCATGCAACATTGTTCTACATCCCAATATACACATGAATGCACAATATGGGCACTGTATCACAAACCATGCCGCGATTCAACACATAACATCCGTCTCTTGGAACGAAAGCCATGAAACCTCGAACATGATAGGTCATTTTGTGAAGGTTTTTTGGAGACATAATCAGTATACCAAGTTTGATATTTTTCCTTGCAACTATGTCACATAATATCACACCACGCGAAGGTTTACATTGTTCGGACCTTTTTTGAATTTTTTATGCCCGTTTTGAATTTTTTGCCATTTCGAACTTAGGTCAAAACGGCGTGTGTGAAGATAGGGGATGAGATTGTTAGAACTTGCATTGGATCTCTGAAAAAATGACATATTGTCAGTCTAAAAATGATTTTTTTCAAAAAATCACGGACGTTACATCGTGTACCTGTAGTTCAAACCGGACCCACTTTCTATCGATTCGGCAGACATTTGTCTTTTTCACCCGGGAAGGACAGAAAGGTTTGAGATCCCCCGGTTGGGATATAGTTCATGTAATGTGGTCTAATATTTTAGAAAAATGGGATGGTAGCATTCTGTAACTGCATTTTGGTGGCTGCTTCACAAAACGACCCGTCTTTTTGCGCTCGGAAAATGGAAAATGGCTTTTCCAAGCAACGAAAAGGAAAACTTCCTCATGCAACATTGTTCTACATCCCAATATACAATGCACAATATGGGCACCGTATCACAAACTATGCCACGATTCAACACATAACATCCGTCTCTTGGACCGAAAGCCATGAAACCTCGAACAGGATAGGTCATTTTGTGAAGGTTTTTTGGAGACATAATCAGTATACTAAGTTTGATATTTTTTCTTGCAACTATGTCACATAATATAACACCACGTGAAGGATTTACATTGTTCGGACCTTTTTTGAATTTTTTATGCCCGTTTTAAATTTTTTGCCATTTCGAACTTAGGTCAAAACGGCGTGTGTGAAGATAGGGGATGAGAATGTTAGAAATTGCATTGGATCTCTGAAAAAACGACATATTGTCAGTCTAAAAATGATTTTTTTCAAAAAATCACGGACGTTACATCATGTACCTGTAGTTCAAACCGGACCCACTTTCTATCGTTTCGGCAGACATTTGTCTTTTTCACCCGCGAAGGACAGAAAGGTTTGAGATCCCCGGTTGGGATATAGTTCACGTAATATGGTCTACTATTTTAGAAAAATGGGATGGTAGCATTCTATAACTGCATTTTGGTGGCTGCTTCACAAAACGACCCGTCTTTTTGCGCTCGGAAAATGGAAAATGGCTTTTCCGAGCGACGTGAACTATATCCCACCCGGGGATCTCAAACCTTTCTATAACTGCATTGTCAGTCTAAAAATGATTTTTTTCAAAAAATCACGGACATTACATCATGTACCTGTAGTTCAAACCGGACCCACTTTCTATCGATTCGGCAGACATTTGTCTTTTTCACCCGGGAAGGACAGAAAGGTTTGAGTTCCCCGGTTGGGATATAGTTCACGTAATATGGTCTACTATTTTAGAAAAATAGGATGGTAGAATTCTATAACTGCATTTTGGTGGCTGCTTCACAAAAAATCAGCGTGCGTGATGATAGGGGATGAGAATGTTAGAAATTGCATTGGATCTCTGAAAAAACGACATATTGTCAGTCTAAAAATGATTTTTTTCAAAAAATCACGGACGTTACATCATGTACCTGTAGTTCAAACCGGACCCACTTTCTATCGATTCGGCAGAAATTTGTCTTTTTCACCCGGGAAGGACAGAAAGGTTTGAGATCCCCCGGTTGGGATATAGTTCATGTAATATGGTTTAATATTTTAGAAAAATCGGATGGTAGCATTCTGTAACTGCATTTTGGTGGCTGCTTCACAAAACGACCCGTCTTTTTGCGCTCGGAAAATGGAAAATGGCTTTTCCAAGCAACGAAAAAGAAAACTTCCTCATGCAACATTGTTCTACATCCCAATATACAATGCACAATATGGGCACCGTATCACAAACTATGCCGCGATTCAACACATAACATCCTTCTCTTGGACCGAAAGCCATGAAACCTCGAACAGGATAGGTCATTTTGTGAAGGTTTTTTGGAGACATAATCAGTATACTAAGTTTGATATTTTTTCTTGCAAATATGTCACATAATATAACACCACGTGAAGGATTTACATTGTTTAGACCTTTTTTGAATTTTTTATGCCCGTTTTGAATTTTTTGCCGTTTCGAACTTAGGCCAAAACAGCGTGCGTGAAGATAGGGGATGAGAATGTTAGAACTTGCATTGGATCTCTGAAAAAACGACATATTGTGAGTCTAAAAATGATTTTTTGAAAAAATCATGGACGTTAGATCATGTACCTGTAGTTCAAACCGGACCCACTTCCTACCGATTCGGCAGACATTTGTATTTTTCACCCAGGAAGGATACAAAGGTTTGAGATCCCCCGGTTGGGATATAGTTCACGTAAGGTGGTCTACTATTTTACAAAAATGGGATGGTAGCATTCTGTAACTGCATTTTGGTGGCTGCTTCACAAAACGACTAGTCTTTTTGCGCTCGGAAAATGGAAAATAGCTTTTCCGAGCAACGAAAAGGAAAACTTCCTCCTGCAACATTGTTCTACATCCCAATATACACATGCATGCACAATATGGGCACCGTATCACAAACTATGCCGTGATTCAACACATAACATCCGTCTCTTGGACCGAAAGCCATGAAACCTCGAACATGATAGGTAATTTTGTGAAGGTTTTTTGGAGACATAATCAGTATACTAAGGTCATTTTGTGAAGGCTTTTCCGCCATGTTTTCCCGCACTTTCCCTCTGAACGGTGCTTTTAGTCATGGTTGTAGCCACTAACCGGGACTAAAGATATTTCCCGCCATATCCCACTGCTTCCCGCCATGTTTTTCCGCCCTTTCCCTCTGAACGGTGCTTTTAGTCCCGGTTGTAGCCACTAACTGGGAATAAATATATTTCCCGCCATATCCCACCGCTTCCGGCCATGTTTTCCCGCCCTTTCCCTCTGAACGGTGCTTTTTGTCCCAGTTGTAGCCACTAACCGGGACTAAAGATATTTCCCGCCATTTCCCACCGTTTCCCGCCATGTTTTCCAGCACTTTCCATCTATATATAGGCCGACCATGCCATGGCTATCCATACATCCACACCTTCCTATCTCACAACTATGGACAGTGCCTATTGGGCCATTCTGACCATCGAGGAGACCCAGGCGTTGTGGTCCTCCAACTACCCTTGCTCGCCGGGCTACCGGCCGCCCACCGGATGGATGCTGAGCGCTGGAGGGGTTCCTGTTCCTCCTGTGACTCAAGGCTCTGCCCGACAGGTGGCCATCACAAACCACTTCTACCACGAGCTCACGCCGGAGCAGCGGATGGATCCCTAGTGGGATCCCGACAACTATCACACCTGGAATGCCTTCTTCGCTAACCGACGGGAAAGGGAGCTCGCCAGGTACGAGGGTGATGGCCCGCCCCCGGTGAACCACAATTAAGCCAGTCAGCGTTTGTGGTGGGCGAACCGTACTATCGTCAGCGTGATGCGCTACATCGCCGGGGAGACCATCCTCGCATGTGGTGCCCACAAGCCTACCCGCCATAGAGCCACAAGAAGGCCCCTCCCCCGCCTGGCGGTAGCGGCATTGTCTTCCAGGAGACTCCTCCCCCGCCCATCGTGAATCCGAGGCCGGAGTGGCAGGTGCCCCCAGTATATGCCATGGCTAGGCTGAGGATCTCTGGAGTGGCAGGTGACGATGACGATGACGATGACGAAGAAGACCTTGAAGCTGTGTACTATAGGACTAGGCATGATTATGACTAAAGGGGGTGGCTTTAGTCCTCAGTGTTAGCTAGTCCTGGTTTGTCCCGGTTTATAATATTAATAAATGTCTAAGTGTTACCTAGTCTACATTTTTGGTACCTACCTACGGCAATCTCAAAAATTCCTTTATTAACCATGGAGCATCTTCCTTTAATAAATGAAAAATAGGATTAATTCACAAAAGTTTTAATACATTACATCACCAACATCCACATCTAGTGTTTTGGTTCTCTTCTTGTCCGTAACCATGGAGCATCTTCCTTATTTAGCGATATGCTTGGGTCAGCACTTTGAATGGCGGAATTTCATGAAATTTATCATAATCTTCTGACATGTCTGTCCTGTCCTCAACTCCCACCATGTTTCTTTTTTCTGAAAGAACTATGTGGCGCTTTGGCTCATCGTATGATATTATATTCTTTTTCTTATCTTTCCTTTTTCTCAGTCTAGTAGACATGTCCTTCACATAGAAAACTTGAGCCACATCATTGGCAAGGACGAATGGTTCATCTCTGTATGCAAGATTATTGAGATCCACTGTTGTCATTCCGTACAGCTGGTCTACCATTACCCCACCTCCTGTCATCTTGACCCATTTGCATCGAAACAATGGGACCTTGAAATTAGGACCATAGTCAAGTTCCCAGATGTCCTCTATGTAACCATAATAATGTGTCCTTTTTCCCATTCTCGTCTGTTGGATCAAATCGGACACCACTGTTTTGGTTGGTGCTCTTTTTATCTTGGGCGTGCGTGTATAATATATTCCCATTGATCTCGTACCCTTGGAAAGTCAATATAGTTGAAGATGGAGACATGTCCAACAAGTACAACTGATCTCCAACAGTGGTGTCATTCATGAGATGTGTCTGCAACCAACCGCCGAAAGTCTTCATGTGTTCATCTCTAATAAACCTGTTAGACTGCCCCGGGTAGTTCGAGCGTACAATATTCTTGTGTACCTCGATATACGGAGCCACCAAGGTGGAACTTTGCAGAATTGTATAGTGTGCTTTAGTGAAAGAATGTCTGTCCATACATATCTTTGCTTTCTTTACTAGCGTGCCTTTTCCACTAAGTCTCCCTTCATGCCGTGATTCAGGTACACCGATAAGCTTAAGGTCAGGAATAAAGTCAACACAAAACTCAATGACATCCTCTGTTCCATATCCCTTGGAGATGCTTCCTTTTGGCCTCGCACGGTTATGGACATATTTCTTTAAGACTCCCATGAATCTCTCAAAGGGGAACATATTGTGTAGAAATACAGGACCGAGAATGGTAATCTCTTCGACTAGGTGAACTAGAAGGTGCGTCATTATGTTGAAGAAGGATGGTGGGAACACCAACTCAAAACTGACAAGACACTGGACCACATCTTTTTGTAACCCTGGTAGACTTTCTGGATCGATTACCTTGTGAGAAATTGCATTGAGGAACGAACATGGATTCACAATGGGTACTCTAACATTTTCCGGCAGAAGCCCCCTCAAAGCAAGCGGAAGCAAATGTGTCATAAGCACATGGCAGTCATGAGACTTCAGGTTCTGGATTTTTTTCTCTGCCATATTTATTATTCCCTTTATATTGGACGAGAAGCCAGAAGGAACCTTGATACTACTCAGGCATTCAAAAAATATTTCCTTCTCTTCCTTGGTAAGAGCGTAGCTAGCAGTACCTTGAAACAACTCTGGATGCCTGCCTTCTCGGTCTTTCATATGTTGTTTGTCCTGTCATGCTTCAGGTGTATCTTTATTCTTTCCATACACGCCCAAGAAGCCTAGCAGTATCACGCAAACATTCTTCGTCAGGTGCATCACGTCGATTGCAGAGCGGACCTCTAAGACTTTCTAACAGGGTAGCTCCCAAAATATAGATTTCTTCTTCCACATGGGTGCGTGTCTCCGCCGTCCTTCGAACGGACCGTCCGCCAGACCCTTTCCAAAGATTACTTTTAAATCCTTCACCAGATCAAATACAAAGATCACCAAGACGACGGACAAAGCTTACTCCGGTGATCTGCTTCACCATTGAAATGCTTGCCTTTCCTTCTTAGGGAATGCGTGGGCAGAAGAAAATGACGATTCCCTAGGTACACATTCTTCTTGCACTTATCCAAATAATTACTTTCAGTGTCATCTAAACAGTGTGTGCATTCATTGTATCCCTTGTTTGTCTGTCCTGAAATGTTACTAAGAGCAGGCCAATCATCGATGGTTACGAACAACAATGCCCGTAGGTTAAATTCCTCACGTTTGTGCTCATCCCACACACGTACACCTTGTCCGTGCCACAGCTGTAAAAGTTCTTCAACTAATGGCCTTAGGTATACATCAATGTCGTTGCCGGGTTGCTTCAGGCCTTGGATGAGCACTGGCATCATAATGAACTTCCACTTCATGCACAACCAAGGAGGAAGGTTATACATACACCAAGTCACAGGCCATGTGCTATGACTGTAGCTCTGCTCCCCAAAGGGATTCATGCCATCCATACTTAGACCAAACCATAAGTTTCTCACCGCGTCAAAGTCCGCACATTCTCTCAAATTTTCTCCATCGACCCATCACGGGTGTCTCAACATCTCTTTCTTACGGTCTTCTTTGTGCCATCGCAACAATTTGGCTTGCTCTTCGCTTTTCAACAACGTTTCAGCCGTGGTATTATAGGAGCATACCACATAACCTTGGCGGAACCCTCTTCCTCGTCGCTCCCCTCAACATCACCAGGGTCATCTCGTCGGATCTTATACCGTAATGCAAGGTATACCGAATGCATCCAAATTCTCGATTTCTCACCGCGATAGAGGATGCGCATTAATGCATGCATGTATCTTCTACCTCTAATCCTAGAGGCGCATAACCTTCTTTGCCGTAAGTCATGGCGGGCGATTCATATCCTTTGGAAGCAGCTTCTTCATTATCTTCAATAACTTTTCAAATCCCTTGTCAGGCACACCGACCTCTACCTTCCATTGCAGTAATTCCAGTGTGCTGCCTAGCTTTTTGTGGCCATCTTCACAATTAGGGTACAACAATTTGTTGTGATCATATAACATCTGCTCAAATTTCAACCTCTCCCTTTTGCTATGACATTCTCCCTTTGCATCAGCAATGGCCCGACCAAGATCATCATCTGGCTCATATGATGCACGTTCTTCTGCTTCTTCTTCATCATTGTCTTCCATTGTAGTACCATCGTATTTAGGGGACATAGGATAGCTGTCATCATTCTCTTCATATTCGTTGTCTTCCATCATAACCCCTCTTTCTCCATGCTTGGTCCAACAATTATAGCCAGACATGAAACCGAACCGTAACAAATGGCCATGAAGGATTCTTGAGGAAGAGTATTCCTTCTGATTCTGACACTCACCACATGGACAACAGATAAAACCATTCCGCTTGTTTGCCTCTGCCACAACGAGAAAAGAACCCATGCCTTTAATGAACTCGTCAGAGATTCGGTCAGCGTACATCCATTGCCGTCTCATCTGCATTTTAGAAGTTCATCAAACAAAATCATGATGCTAAGAGTAGTACTAGTCTAAAAATAAAAGAACACATCATATACATAAAACAAGCACTGATTTAAAAACTTTCTACTACATCTTTAGTCCCGGTTGGACACACCAACCGGGACTAAAGGGGTTACGGCAGGCTGGGGCCGACATGAGCCCGTTCTCCAATCGGGAATAAAAGTGGGTGACGACACTATATGTCGTGAGTGGACACTATGCCAGTGAGTGGCGACACTGTTTTAGTGGATGGCGACACTATGACAGTGGTGAGTGTCAAAATTATGTCATGAGTGTCGACACTATGTTGTGCTGCTTAATCTATAAATAGGCTTCCTTGTGAACTATCAATTGCAAGGAAGATCGTGTGCGAGACCAAGGACACCACTATGGCGGAGCTTCTCGAAGATGTCTTAGGACCTCGTCCTCAGACATCTTCGAGGATCTCGCCGTAGAGGCACTCCCTAATATGTGAAATTAGTTAGCTCCACCAGCATACTAATTTAGCTTGAAAAGATATGAACTGAAATATGGTGTGCGAGAGCAGGGACACCACTATGGCAGAGCTTCTCGAAGATGTCTTAGGATTCCTCGTCCTCAAACATCTTCGAGGAGCTCGCCATAGAGGCACTCCCTAATTTAATTTGGTAGCTCCTTGGCATGTTCATGTTTTTGTTCTTAATTGCTTTCTTAACCGGCCGATGATTAACGAAAATGCTAGGGTGCCACTATATATATGTGTGCCTTCATAGTTTTGGTACTTATTTTTGTTTCAATGGATTTTGTGACGACATGTAGAAGAAAGAAGAATATTTTGTTGCTTGACGGTGACATGATGCACTGTGAACCGACCGGATTTCAAGACAATGTGTCAAACCAAGATATGTATATAGGATGAACTCATGTATCTATGTGCTTCGATGAATCAAATGAATTTTGAGAACTATATGTGCCAAATTAACCAGATATACAGAGATAGAACCCACATAAAATATATCCATTTCTAGAGCATGAAATGAGCTAAAACAAGCAATAAGAGATGAAATGATGAAGTTGCTAACCTCTTAGGACCCTTGATAGATGTGGAGCCAAAAAATCTTCACAAATCTTGAGAAAAATGGGCAAGAACTCGAGCTTGAGGGGAGAAATTTGAGAGGGATGATTGTGTGAGCTTGAAATGGCTTGGGCTGGGAAGGGGAAGAAGATATAGTCGGGGACTTTAGTCCCGGTTTGAGAAACAAACCGGGGCTAAAGGTCCATGCATCTGCTCTTTTCCAGCGCCAGACCCTTTAAGCCCGGTTTGTTAAACAAACCGGGGCTAAAGTTCCCATACGAACCGGGGCTAATGTCTTCTGGTCCCTGTGGCCGTTTCTAGCCGTTGGGACCAGGGCATTAGTCCCAGTTTGTACTAGAACCGGGAATAATGCTCTGGACCAAAGGTCCATTTTCTACTAGTGAAAGTAACGCACCTCTGCAGAGTATAAGAACTGTAACTTGTTACTCCCTGTTTTGGGAAGGAGCTACGAACATGGCAGGAAAGGAACTCCATGAAAGTTCTGGTCAACCTGTGAAGGCTAATGGTCATAGATTTTCATAATAAAAACAATATTTAAAGAAATATTTACAAAAACTGCATAGTGCCAAGGACTTATAGTCCGAGGTGGTAGTTAGAGCATCAAACTTTCCACCTTGCATATAATGAACTTGCTGGGTAACGCTGTTACTCATCCATTTCTTTGATCCCTTGCTTAGACTCTGAAGGTTCCAAAGACACACCGATCTATGCGGTTGAATGCCAAGAATATGTGTTCTACGAGGAGCCTAACCTATCAGGAGGTGTTGAAGGAGTGGATTACGAAATCCGCTAAGGAGTAGATGGCAATGAGTCAAACTAGTGCTCTAGTTAGTAGTAATTGTCGGAGACGAGCAGCATGAACCCTATAGAATAAGCTGCTGAGCTCAAACCTTAGTTGAAGTTGTTACTTTTAAATTCCGCTAAAACACTCTATATTTCTGTTTGTAAGTTGAATCTTTTCGAAGTCTAAAATTTCTGGTATTGTAATAATAATAATGTGTGTATGTTTGTAATATGGACCCGCAATGTTTCTGTTGTACCACTCTGAGGGATGTGATATTTATGGAACGGTGTTCTGTGAACGTAATGTCAACGACTATAGTGTACTACACATGCAGTGGTATGCCGGGTCACCGCAGTTGGTATCAGAGCAAATTTCTTTGACCTTAGTTTGGAAACCTAGTAAAGGGTATTACCTGTAGGAGTGTGTGGCAATGATAAAGAATTCTCTAAAAGAAATATAATGGGTATTCAAATGAGAATATTCCGTTATATGTTTTAGTTCGATAATTCTTTGTTATGATGCAATATATTATTGGTTACTAATAAAAATATTTTTCTCATATACAGAGTTATGGCACCAAAGTTTCCAAAACAAACTTTGGTAAGAAAATAGGAGACTCTTGATGATTATCAAGGATCATTCACAGACCAACTTCGTCAACTTTTAAAGATTTTTATTTGTCCAACTAGAATTCCAGTGAACACCATAACCTATTATGATGGTCGTATGTTATCCAAGTATCGTGCGAGTATCCAACTCCCAGGGGAGCTTGGATTATATCACGATATACCTATAGGTGAAGGTAGGAGTCACTTAGCAGCATATCATGTTGCTATTGTGGAGGCAATAACTAATATCCGGGTGCATAAAGCTTAGGAGTTAGAAGGTAGCACATTTTCTGCGATTCCTCATGATTCTATAGACTTGGAGCCTGTACCGGATCATCTTACTTTGGTTAAGAAGCATCCTAAGTTAGCTTCCAAGTTTATGGACAGATATTGAACACTTGTTGCGTCTTTTTATAAGACACATCAAGTTATTGTCGAAGATAAAAATGACATGCTAGAGGATCTGATGGATCCTAAAAGGAGGAAGCAGTTAGCATTCCAGTTGGAGAAGGAAGCAAGTAGTAGTACAAAACCCAACTTTAAGGATATACCTATAGATCATGAATCTTTTACACCATATCCTTATTCACCAAGGCCTGAACCTATATATGATCCTACTTTGGATATGAGGTATGCAGTACCACTGGGTTCAGAGGACAGTTCTGATTTAGAACTTCCTATTGAGAATTTCTGATGGTTGGAGAATGGGATCATCCGAAGGATCCCAGGAACATCAGATGTCCATATATAGTTCTGATAGAAATGTTGGACAATCTAGTTGGATGGGTGCAAGAATTAACCATAGTAACAGTAGTAGAAATACCATGTTCATAAATAATCAGGATGAAGAAGAAAATTCTGAGGAGAGAGTGATTGAATCATCAACACCTTCTCAAAACCCAGGGAATATACATTATCCTGTGTTTAACTATCTTGCCCAACAAAGCACCCCGGGGAGCAGCAGAATCTGCGTATTCTGTTGACGACTCAAGGAATGAAGCTCAGGAGATGCAACTGGGTGATAATGTTGAACATGTGTCTGAAGACTTTTCAGCTGAGCTGGAGGGAGTCAATGCGCTTAGGTTGAGTAATGACTCAAGTCCTGACACTTCAGATACTGAGTATGTTCCTTCTGGAAGGCCATTTGTTCCACAAACTATGCGACGAACGTCACGTCATCACGGTTGGACATTATGCATGTATGATTAGCATAGTAGTTACTAGAAGCAAGCGGCTATTTAGAAAGTATCGGGTACTGTGTACTGTAATCTGAGAGAAGAAGGTAGTTAGATAAATAATATAGTATTGTGATTATACCTATATGGTATATGTTGTAATGACTTTGTATTATTAAGATGTTGTAATGTATAATATGTGAAATGCATATTTGGATTTTATTTGGATTTTCATTGCGTGACTAGTTCTGTGCGTAAAGTCGAGCTCATAACACATGTGCATGATGTAATTATAAGTATTCACTTTATGTTGCAGGACTAGGGGGTCATGTAAACGGGTGTAGAAACCGAATCTGAGCAGCAGCAAATGGAACGTGAGGCCAAGGAGAAGGCCGATGCAGATGCAGGAAATCAGGGAACATTACCACCACCACCACCACCAATGAGGCCGTTAATGGAGAAATTTATGCAGTGTATGCAAATGATGCAAGAGACCCAGAACAAGTTCATGGAAGAGTTGCTGGGACGAGATGGGAATCAGAGAGCACCTGAAGGTGGAGGAGTGAGTCTTTCTGACTTCCAGAATGCAAGGCCGTTACCTTTTGCATCAGCCCCTGAACCAATGGATGCGGAAGATTGGCTAGCCAATACAGAAAGAAAGTTGAAGACTGTAGGTTGTAATGATGAGGAGAAACTGAGGTATGCAACTCATCTTCTAACCGGACCTGTAGCATCATGGTGGGAAAATCAGATAGCCATGCAACAACCAGGAAGGGAGTACACTTGGGAGGAGTTCAAATAGAGGTTCCATGAATATCATGTTCCGGAAAGTGTTATGGAGTTGAAGCGGAGAGAATTTGAGAAGCTTCAGCAGGGATATACTAGTATCATGAAGTATATCCGAGAGTTTAGTCAACTGTCTCGTTACGGTGAGGAAGATGTTAACATAGAAGAGAAGAGGAAGAAGCGTTTCCTGCGTGGGTTAAATCCATTTGTGAGGATGCAGTTAAGGTTGGCCAATAAGCAAACCTATTAGCAGTTTCTGGATGCAGCTATCACTTTCGAAGATGTCTACAAGAATTTCCAAGAGGATAGGCGGAAAAGAGCCAAGAAGGAAACCAAGAGGATTCATGAAAGTAAACCTAAACCCAATATGGAGTTCAAACCTCGGAACAAAGCCTATGGTAACAATAATAATAACAAGGGTAGTGGTGGAAATCAATCCAATCCTAGGAGGAATGTTATCTGTAACAATTGTGGAATTCCAGGGCATTTCCAGAGGGAATGCAAAAAGCTAGTAGTTATCTGTTACGGGTGTGGCCAGAAGGGTCATATCAAGCCCGATTGTCCGAGAAAACCACCAGGTGGTTGGCCTACCAAGAGTGGAGGACAAGACAGTGGAGGAAATGGATAGCCCAATCGATGAGGAAATAATGTCAAGAAACCAATGGCAAGAGGAACAGACCTACCAGGAAGCTGAATTGTGCAACCTTAGAGGAGGTGGATAACTCAGAGCATGCAGTGATAGGTACGCTCAATATCCTTACCAATCCCGGCAAAGTTCTATATGATACTAGTGCAACTACTTCATTCATTTTTGAAGAATTCTGTCATAAATTCGGGATTAGAAGGGCAACGTTAGAAAACCCTATGACCATAGTTACGGCAGGGGGAAATGTGACTGTCAGCCACATTCAACAAGATCAGGTTATTTTGATCTGTGGTTGTACATACTTTGAGGACCTTTATGTAATTACTTTGAAGGGAATTGCAGTAGTGCTGGGGATGGACTGGATGACTGGACATGGGGCTCAAATAAATTGTGAGTATAAAATTGTCTCAATCAAAAATCCAAGTGGAGCAAGAATAGTTTATCAAGCAAATAGGAACAGTCATATCATGGTGGATCTTCAGTTGAACTCAATGAAGGAGGTCAAGTTGGAAGATATTCCTGTAGTAAATGAGTTTCAAGATGTTTTTCCTGCCGAGTTACCTGGAATGCCACCAGATCGGGAAATAGAATTCACTATTGATATAATTCCAGGAACTGCACCAATAGCTCAAGCACCATATAAGATGGGACCAAAATAATTAAAGGAACTCAAAGAGAAAACTGATGAGTTAGCCAGAAAAGGATTTATTTAGGAAAGTGTATCCCCATGGGGAACACCGGTGATCTTTGTGGATAAAAGGGAGGGTGGAAGAAGAATGTGTGGGGATTACAGAAATCTGAACAATGTTACCATAAAGAATAAGTATCCCTTAACAAGAATTCATGATCTGTTTGATCAAGTGAAAGGATCTAGAGTATTTTCAAAGATTGATCTAAGATCTGGATACCATCAGATAAAAATCAAACCAGAGGATGTTCCAAAGACAACATTTGTCTCAAGATATGGACACCACGAGTATCTGGTAGTACCATTTGGATTGACCAATGCACCAGCAATATTCATGAACCTGATGAACAAAATCTTTATGCCATATTTGGATAAGTTCGTCATAGTATTCATTGATAATATTCTGATATATTCCAAGGATAACGAAAAGCATGCAGATCATTTGAGAATAGCATTGCAGACTCTAATAGAACATAAACTTTATGCTAAGTTCAGTAAGTGTGAATTCTGGTTAGATGAGGTAGAATTCCTCGGTCATGTGATCAGTAAAGATGGAATTGCTGTAAATCCATCTAAAGTTCAATCAGTACTAGAATGGACTTCACCAACCAATGTGAAACAAATTCAAGGTTTCTTAGGTATGGCTGGCTACTATCGGAGATTCATTGAAGGTTTCTCCAAAATAGCTGGACCAATGACCAAATTGTTAAGAAAGAATATACCATTCAATTGGGATGAGAAATGTGAAGCAAATTTCCAGGAGTTGAAGACTAGGTTAACTACCGCTCCAATTCTGGCAGTTCCAGAAACAGGAAAAGACTTTACAGTATACTCTGATGCATCTAAAGAAGGTTTGGGTTGTGTGTTAATGCAAGATTGGAAAGTGATTGCTTATGGTTCAAGACAACTGAAACCACATGAAGACAACTATCCAACTCATGATCTAGAGTTAGCAGCAGTAGTCTTTGCGCTGAAAGGATGGAGGCATTTTCTTTATGGAGCCAGATGTGAGTTATACACTGACCATAAAAGCCTTAAATATTTCTTCGCCCAAAAGGAATTGAATATGAGACAGAAGCGTTGGTTGGAACCAATCAAGGATTATGATTTAACAATCAACTATACTATAGGAAAGGCAAATGTTGTAGCAGATGCTTTAAGTCGTAAAAGTGCAGATATTCAGCCTAGCAATCGGGAGCTAGCAAAAGAGTTACAGATGGACTTGGAAAGATTAGAGCTTCAATTAATTAGAACAAAGATTCTTGGAGGATTAGCTACTATGCAGGTAGTTGAAGAGCAGGACAGTGATCTTAAGCACGAACTTTTTAGACATCAAGCAGATGATCCTTTCATTGTTGAAGAAATTCGGAGGATATCTCAAGGGCAAACATCAGTTTTTTGCCTAGGAGATTATAAGTCTTTGTGGTTCCAAGATCGTCTTTGTGTTCCAGATGTGACTGAGATTTGTGATGTCATACTCAGAGAGGCAGATGAAACACCATATTCTATACATCCAGGAAGTACTAAGATGTACATGGATCTGAAAGAATTATTCTGGTGGAATAACATGAAAAGATACATTGCAAAATATGTATCAGAATGCCATACTTGCCAAAGGGTGAAGGCTGAACATCAAAGTCCACCAGGACCATTGCAACCTTTGGAAATTCCTTAATGGAAATGGGAGGAAATAGGTATGGACTTCATCACAGGATTTCCCATGACACCTAAACGGAAGGATATGATATGGGTAATTGTTGATAGACTCACTAAAAGTGCACATTTTATTCCGGTGAATCAGAAGGATAATGCCGAGAAATTAGTGGAAGTTTATATCAAAGAGATACTAAGTAAGCACGGATTGCCGAGGAAGATCGTAACTGTTAGGGGATCAGTGTTTACTTCCGCATTTTGGAAACACTTACATGAAGCACTTGGATAAAAGTTAGATTTTAGCACAGCTTATCATCCAGAGACAGGGTGTCAAACAGAAAGAACCAATCAAATACTGGAAGACATGTTAAGGGCTTGTGCATTAGATTTTGGAGGTTCATGGGAAGATCATCTACCGTTGGCAGAATTTTCCTACAATAATAGCTATCATAGTAGTCTGAAGGCAGCTCCTTATCAGGTTCTGTATGGAAGAAAGTGTAGATCACCAATATGTTGGTATGAACCTGGAAGCAGCAAGGAATTTGCGCCAGACTATATCAAGGAAAAACAAGATATCATTGATAAGATCAAGGATAGACTGAAAATAGCTCAAAGTAGGAAGAAAAGTTATGCTTATCAAAGTCAAAGATCATGGAATCCTGAAGTAGGATACATGGTATATTTGAAAGTAAGTTCAATGAAAGGGGTTAAAAGGTTTGGAGTTAAAGGAAAATTGAGTCCAAGATATATCAGGTCATTCAAGATACTGAGTCAGAACAGGACCATAGCTTATGCTCTAGAGTTACCCGCAAGATTGGCTCAAGTTCATAATGTTTTCCATGTGTCACAACTCCGTAAATGTCTGAAAGTTCCTGATGACGCAATCACACATCAAGAGATAGAATTACAAGCAGACTTGACCTATGTTGAGAAACCCTGTAAAATTTTGGAAGAAAACTGGAAAAGGTTGAGGAATAGGGCAATCAAGTACTGCAAGGTACAATGGGAACATCACCCTGAGAGAGAAGCCACTTGGGAGAAAGAAGATGATTTAATAAAAGCCTATCCAGAACTGTTCAGGTACACTTCACCAAACTTCGGGACAAAGTTTAATTTAAGGGGGAAGTCTGTAACATCCCAGCATGTAGGAACCAACGAAGGGTAGATTTATGTGCAATTACATGCATTCAACTATAAAAATATGGGTAAATTTTTCACCAAATAAAAACTTAAAGTGATCAAAGTTTCTTTCACTCTTTAAGTTTATGAATAGCCTTGGAGGATGATTGCTAAAAACTTTGACATGATCTTTATGGATTAATGTGTTTTGGGGAAAGGAATTTGAAATCAAACTTGAGATTTGGATTTATATTTTTTTTTAAAGATTAGGATTAGGCGTGAGAATATTATCAAGAAATAATATTCAGTAACTCAAACTTGAGATAATATAACATAATTGAGTAAATGAATATTTATTTCATATATTTATTCAAATGAATAAGTTACAAAATGTAACTTATGAAGATAATAAAGAACCAATACATAAGTAACCAGCAACTTTATATAAGATTGACAATTAAATAATGAATATACATTTCATTTAATCAATTCATCAATAAGTTACAAAATGAAAATTACAAAACTAATAAAGAATCTTTACAAGAGTAGAATTACATCCTTATTTATCTAGTACATTTTATTTACAAAAGAATAAAATAAATATTACAAGGGGACTATTCTTTAAAGAAAAAGAAAACCTAATCTAAATCTTGAATCTTCAAGTCTTGTACCTGCAAAACAAAGAACAAACAAAAAAGAAAGAAAATGAAGGTTAAGATATTTCTTTTACTCTCAGAAGTGACAGTGAGATGCACTGTTCCACTTATCCTCATTGAGTAAATCTTTAGGGGCAAGTTTTACCAATATGAAAGAATTAAATCTTTCATAACCCATAAGCCACAAGTCAAATGATTTCAATCAGTAAGAGGGGCAAAGTTTCACCAGGCAGGTAAATGTAATCACGTAAAAAGGTAGATCATCCACTGAGCTTATCCACAACTATGCAGCAGGCATACAAGCAGCTCAGTCATCTAACTACATCTGTGTGCTGTCGACACAGCCCCAGGAGTCCAAGCAAGTAAAAAGGACCAAGCACAGCCGTGGGGAAGCACTAGTGCATCTCTCCACTGCTCACACCACACAAGAACGGCTAGTTTAGCCAGAGCCAAATAAACTAGCAACACAATCTCACACCAGATCAAGCCACACATCACCTGATGGTGACATAAGGAGGGGGAGGATCAGGTGGACAGCAAGGACAAGCTCACAGGAGCTAGGAGGAGCAGAGTTGATCAAGGCCAAGTACAAGAATCAGGGGAAAACAAGAACAACATCAAGAGGAGAAGGACTGGATCAGACAAGCAACACCACCAGCACATCGAACCATCACAATCATAAATTTTGTGGTGAGTATCATAAACAACCACATGATCTGTTTATCTTATCCAAGCAGAATATATGTGCTGATGCATAATACAACCTCTCAATAATCACCCAAGTGGGGTGAATCTATCCTAAAGGTTTTAAATATAAAGATCAGAATCAAACTCTATTAAAAACACCAAATTCTCAGACCAGCCTCACAGAATTGGTGATACCAAAGGCAACTTCTATATTTTATCATTTGTTCTTACAAAATCTAGGCACATCTCCTAGAAGGAGTAGCACCTCAGATTTTATAAGCCACAATCAAAACCATACACTTAACAAACTAGGATCCAAGATCTAGTAAGCAACTGATGCCTTAATCAATTTTGAAAATGACAGCAACATAGAAACTTATTTCCTAGAGCCTCAGACCAGCATCATTGGCTTGATCAAACAATAAGCTTCCCAACTCATCTATCAACATCCATCAAGTCCCATAAATGAACATAAGTATAGTCAGCAACAAGATCTACTTATGTACCATTCTAAGAAGGTTTCATAAGGACTGATTTGATCACAAAGACAATCAAATAGTCCAATCTACACTAATCATCTATCAAATCATGTCCCTGAGACCAGATACAGGGATCATATCCTAATTATTTATTCACAATGAAAGAATCATTTGATTCTATTGAATAAAATTCAGAACAAGCATAATCTGGCAAGCCAAAAATAACTAGGGAAGTGAACCATCACTGACTGGATCACTGTTAGTATCAAGATACTTACAACAGATAAACACATCAAGTCACCGTAGTACCAACCAGAGGCAATACTATGCAACCCTAGCATTTAATCTAGCCTTAGCCTCAAACCAACAACATCACCACACAATCAAAGGGGTGACCACAAGCACTGAGATGCAGAGCACCCAAATTCCCACTAAACATCATAACCAGACCATAGGAGCATCTTACAAGCACCAGAGATGAACCCTAGTAGAAATACAAGCACAAACTAAGAGTGGCCACTAGATACACAGAGGAATTCAAGGTAATAAGATGAATTAGGATCCATAGAGGCACAACTCACCCGAGGTCCTCGCTGACGAATTGAAGAGGAAGCAGAATGGCCGACGTGCTCGCGTCGGCATGGGTAGCACCCTAGAGGGCGCCGCAACCCACACCTGCCACAGCGGCAGCCACAACAGCGCACGAGCACCGCACCTCACCACGGGAGGATCCACGAAGGCGGTAGCAGCACCATCCCCAAACCCTAGGGTTCAGGAAGGGGGCTAGCCTGGCCATAGAAGGGCCCTAGGATCAAATCAAACTGGACCAGATGGACGAGCATGGTTGACAACCTCACCCTGCACCACGGCAGCGGCCAGGGAGGATCACGATGGCGAGCAGCGCACGACAGCGGCGCCATCGACCACGGGGTCGAGGAGAAGAGGAGAGGTCGAGAGAGAGAGAGAGACAGCGTGGGTGGGCCGATAGGGCCAGAACCCCTTCAGGGAGCCCTTTTGGTCATAACCACTTGGGCTAGAACAGCCCAATAAGCCCAACAAGGCCAGCCGAATCACCCAAAGAAAATTTTAATAATTAAGAAAAGACCAAAATGCCCTTGAATTTAAATAAATTCTAGAAAATCAAATAAAAATCCAAAAATTATAAACAAAATATTTTTGGATTCACAATAATTCAATCTATCTAACTAAATTAAAAAATAAAATTGTAGGCATATAATTTTTATTAAGAATTTTATAATATATATATTCCTTATGGAATTTTATAAAATTAATGAAAGATGATAAAAATAAATAAAAATCACTTTCATTATATATTAATATTGTAGTATTTTAGAAAAATACTAAATAAATATTTAATATCAATTTGTATATTTAAATGATAATTCTTAAAGGAATTATTAAATAAATAAAATTCAAATAAAATGAAATAAAATAAAAGAATACAATATTCAATTAATATTAAAAATTAATATTTATAAATTCTTTATTACTAAAAATAATTTTTATAATTTAAATAATGGGGGAGAATATACAAAAATAAATAATGCATTACATTACTTGCATAATCATTTTTCTTCCTTAAATATTGTCCTTACCGAGAAATAATGATGTTTTGTAGACATAGAAGCTCAAGGTCCAGTGCAAGCATCCGACTTCACTACCTTGCAATCACAAGGCAAGTTCATCACTTGCTCATGTCCTTTGAAGAGTCTTTATCAAAGTATTTGCAAATTGTGTGTTATCATATATCCTCCAAAGAAAGAAAATATTATTTTCTGAAATAAATAAATCTTAGATATCATCCTAAGCGATGATATAATGGAGAAATAGAACTTAGGGTTCTATTTGCAACAATGATGATCACTTAGGGACTTAATAACCCATGACATCAGTGATTCTAGCGTCGTATATCACGCGTTAGCCATGAGATTTGGAATGGGACAAAGAAGTCAGTTGTATCTTCTTCCTCTCGCATGTAGCCAGATGTGCAGGTCGTGGCTATTATCACTCGTAGCATGCATATTAATTGGTAATTCATAGAGGATATTGTTGGGGATATGCTATATGGGTATCCTCATAGCATGTCTCTTCTCCGACAAACCCGGGTGGCCCATAGTCGGTAGCATGGCCTGTGGCCTCCTGGGCGGCCCAGTTAGGTGGATCCAGAAGGGAGGCCCATGCCGGATAAAGGAAGGCTACGGTGGAGTCACCAGCATACCCAGAGCCTTGGAGTGCAAGATACACAAGACTAGTGATAGACGGTGTAGGACTCTTCCCTGTAACCCTAGGATCTAGCTAGGACTTTTCCCTGTAACCCTAGGATCTGGCGGCTATATAAGTCGGGCCTATGGGAGCCTTTAGGGCACAATCTCATACACAACTTAGTATAGATTCATACAACCTCGCACAGCGAACCTATCTCTGTAACTCGGCGTATTGCCCTTATAGTGATTTATAGCAGGAGTAGGATTCCGCCACCGTCGTGGGATCTGAACCTGGGTAAGCTGTGTTACCTTGTACCCGTCAACCGTCCGCCTTGCCCCACGTATCTAAGTACGCACTGTGAGGACCCCTCCATGGCGTACTCGTCGGCAATACCACGACAGTTGGTGCCCACCGTGGGGCAAGAGGCACTTCAGGCTCTTCAGCGGGCGAGGACCAAGATCTTCGCAGGAATCGGCGAAACCATAGCCATCGGCCGTGTTCTCTTCTCCGGCAACGTTCCGATCGTCCCCCCAGACGAGTTCTGGATCTCGGAGACATCCACCTCTTCATCGGCAAAACCAACTTGGGCACTAATTCCCTGGGAGTCAGAGAAGCATCAAGACCCGCACGGACCGCCTACGGGCAGGATACGTTCGTGGAAGGATCGATGTCGGATCTCTCCTCGGAGTTTGCCAGCAAAGATCGGAAAGCATAAAGACCCGCACGGACCGCCTATGGGCAGGATACTTCGCGGAAGGATCGATGTCGGATCTCTCCTCGGAGTTTGCCGGCAAAGATCGGAAAAATTCAAGACCCACCCAAACCGCCCCTGTGCAGGATATAAAGGTGGAAGATCACTGCAAATCCACCGGCTTTGTCCGCGCGTCTGGACAACAGAGATCCAAGTTCGTCGGCGTGATTACCATCTTCGATCTGGCGCGCTGCGTCCAGAGAGAGGGCGAAAACCCCCGCGACTACCTCGCCAGGTGGCTCCGTATACGGGCCTACCTGGCCAATTACCCCGATGATAACGCTTTATATCACTTCGTGGAAGGGCTGGACCATGGCACGCTTCTCCGACATTCTTTACATCGGCAGCAGGCAACAGGACGCCTTACCCACGAAGAGATGGTGAGCACCGTCAACAGCTACGCGGCAGCTAACGCGGCAGCCCAGATGGAGCTTGCGCTCAGAGACGGAGAACCTCCGGTTCAGCTGCCGCCGCCACCGCCTCCGGCCGCCATCGTCATAGCAGCACCACCACCTCCAGTCATTGTCGAGGCCGTTGCACCTCCATCGCCCGTCATCGAGGAAGTCCTGGCACCCTTCGACTCTATCATTGACGCGCTTTACGCTGATTTCAATGCAGATTCAGAGGAGGTAGACTTCAGTCCAGAAGAGCTAGACTCTGCTATGCAGGAGATGGAGGAGGAGTACTCGCACGACGAGCAAGCTAACAACACCGTCATGTCTCGAGGGGTGTTCGTCACCATTGGGACAGCGATGGATGAAGATCAACCCGGGCAAGCTCCGCCTATGGCGCTGGAAAAGGGGAAGGGGCCACTTATTGCTGCCGACGATGATCGCGCAAAGGTCATGCCTCCTCCGCCTAACCTAGTGCAGCAGCCGCAGGAACTCGGCACCGGTCCGAGCAACAACAACACCGCAAACTTGCCGCCTCCAGCATCCACGTCGGCAGCAGCCCATGTTACTCCAGCTGATAGAGTGATGTACGGCAATCTCCTCGTCGAGCCACTAACCGTTGATCATATCCGGAACGTGACTCAGCTTGACGAGAAGCGCCAACAGCTGCTGGAGGAGGCGCAAGCCATCACGGAGCAAGGCGCTAAACTAGATCGAGATCTGGTCAACGCGCAGAAGTCCATAGAGAAAGCTAGAGCAATGGAGGCCGAGTACAAGACTCTGCTGCAGCAGCAGAAGGCTAAGAAGGCTCTAGCTCGCGTCATCAACGATCCTGGTGTACGGCGCAACCTAGGATGGGCTCCCTCGAAGCCGACATAGGCCAATCCATACATTGATAGTGAAGGCAAGCAGGTGATGCCCACCCCACTCCTTAACCTCGCCGTCGCCAAGACCCTTCTGGAGCAGGATAGATCGCCTGAGGCAGTAGAACAGGTCTATGACCTAGTGGCCAAGGAGGTAAAGCAGCAGGAAAAGGCCACCTCTCAGAGGCTTGAGTCTGACCCAGCGCTCTGCCGATCTAGCCAGTACAAACCGCCAAGGGACAGATCTCCTCAGGATTTCGGATCACAGACGGGTTCATCAGAACGAAGACGGAGGGATGCGCCCAACAGGACGGATGCTATCCCCATATCCTCCAACCACGGAGAAAAATCCCGACCTCGCCGCCCATCGCCACTGCCTCGATCCCCCCGACGTCAGGAAGACTACAAGGCTCACCATCGCACGGATATGCCCCTGCAAAACAGTGTGGCATCGTCATCCGCAACAACGCGGCGCAGACCCATCATGATGAAGAGCGCCACCAAGGACACAAGAGCAGGTCACACCACGACCCTCCGCGTCCGATAAGAAACCGTGACAAGCGCGAGGCGTCGCAGGAGGGTAACAGCAAGAAGGCTAACCCACCGCCACCTCTGCCTCCGTCGCCGGCAAGCAGTCACCATGGCGGAAGAGGCCCGCATCATTCACGCAGCCCATCCCCTGTTGACAACAAGAAGAAGAAACCGGAGCCGTACGATGCTCGTTCGCGGATCGATAAGATCCACGAGGCTAGGGAAGGACCATACCTGGGACCACGTTGTTTTGGACCTGCAATACAGTCAGCAACTTACTCCAAAGGTTTCTGGATCGACAAGACCATCAAGCCCTATGACGGCACCGCCAAACCTGCCACATGGTTGCAGGACTACGGCAACGTGGTGGAGATTGCCGGAGGCAACCCCAACGTCGCCATTAAGTACCTTCCGTTAATGTTGGTGGGCACGACCCGTCAATGGATCGACGACTTGCCGGAGAAATCTATCTACAACTGGCTGGACATGCAAGAAGCATTCACCAAGAACTTTGAGGGTACATACACGCGTCCCTGCACTGTGGGCGATCTACAGCGGTGTGTGCAAGAGAAAGACGAGACGTCTCGCGCCTACCTCTCCCGCTGGCTGGATATGAAAAATTCCTGCGCAGGAGTGCACGCTCAGACCGCTATGACTGCCTTCATCGATGGGTTGGAAAGGGGTACGTTGCTCCAACATAAACTAAAGCGCTTGCAGGATAATCATCACCTTGACTTGAATCAGATGATTCAGTTAGCTAGTGAGTTCGTAGCTGCCGACGATGATGCTCGTGGCTCTTTGCCGGCAACGGCCGTTCCAACCCAAGCTCGGAGGAACAGCAGTACAGAGCGGAAAACCGCTCCAGAAGAAAAGCAATCTACCGACATGGTCGCTATGACTTTTGCAGGACGAGGAGAAGGCGGACAACGTGGCCGAGGAAGGGGAGCGGGCCGCGGGCAGCAGCGAGGAATTGAAACCACCTCGGCGCCGCTCCGCGTTCCTTAAACCTATGAGGAGTACCACGATATGTCGTGCCTCGTACACCTCGACACCAACGGCAAGGCCACCCATACCAATTGACACTGCAAGTTCGTCAACGACCTCAAGGAAGACCCGGAGTCCGGCTACAAGCGAAGTCGGAAGAACAGACCGCGAGGCAAGGGCAAGGGGAATAAGAAGGAGGAGGAGTCCAAGGATTCAAGTGACATGGACGAGGACGTTGACCCCAAGCACGCCGCTAAGAGCGACGACAAGGGCAAGAACCCCTTCGCAAAGAAGGCCCCAGTCTACCACACTTTCCTTGGCACCCCCACCGTCCGACAACAGAAGACCTCTCTAAGGATCCTGATGGCCACTCTCCCCCCAGTTCCCCAATACCTGCGCTGGTCGGAGGTTCCAATAACTTGGGACAGGACGGACCACCCAGACCTTGTGCCCACGGAGAACTAGTACGCCATGGTCATCAACCCATTGATTGACGGCGTGCAGTTCACCAAATGCATGATGGATAGTGGAAGAAGCATCAACATCATGTATCTGGATACACTGCAGAAGATGAACTTGATGGAGGAAAACCTAAGGCGGACCAACACCGTTTTCCATGGCGTAGTTCCTGGTCGGGAGGCTCGGTCCCTTGGGTGCATTACGCTTCAGGTAGCCTTTGGCGACGTTAATAATTACCGCCAAGAGCGCATGACCTTTGAGGTGGTCCCCTTCAAGAGCGTGTACCACGTCATATTCGGCCGCGACATATTCCACACGTTCATGGCCAAGCCATGCTTCGTCTACAACAAACTCAAGATACCCGGACCAAACGGTGTCATCACCATATCCGGAAGCTTTACCAAGGCAGGGGACTGCGAGATCAATGAAGCAGCCGTTGCAGAAGCTGTCCTCTACAGCGAAGAATTCAAGGAGATCCAGAGCAAGGTCAATGACTCAGAAATGCCTGCGTCGAAGAAGCAGGTCTCCGATTCCGCTCCTGTGTTCAAGGCTGCCATCGAGACCAAGACGGTGGAACTTGTGGTAGGCGATGCCTCCAAGACCATCGCCATTGGGACAAACCTGGATCCCAAATAGGAAAGCGTGCTCGTCGAGTTCCTCCGTGAGAATAGGGACATCTTTGCCTGGCAAGCTGACGACATGAAAGGTGTACCTAGGGAACTTGCCGAGCACAGCTTAAACATATATCCAAAATGTAAACCAGTGAAACAACCTCTACAACGCTTCGGAGATGAGAAGAGACGCGCCATTGGCAAAGAGATAGCTAGGTTACTTAAGGCTGGGTTTATACGATAAGTCCTTCACACCCGATGGGTGGCCAATCCTATACTTGTCCCCAAAAAGGGAACCAATGAATTAAGAATGTGCGTTGATTACACCGGCTTGAACAATGCATGTCCCAAAGATCCGTTTGCTTTGCCTCGCATTGACCAAGTCATTGACTCGACGGCTGGCTCGGAACTTTTGTGTTTTCTTGATGCATACTCAGGATACCACTAGATCAAGTTGAGGAAGTCGGACCAATTGGCCACTTCATTCACTACCCCATACGACACGTTTTGCTATGTCACAATGCCCTTTGGGCTGAAAAACACAGGTGCTACCTACCAGCGGACAATGCAACGTTGCCTTCACGACCAAATTGGTCGGAACGTTCACGCCTATGTGGACGATATCGCGGTGATGTCTAAAAAGTCAAATTACTTAATCTCTGACTTAGAAGAAACCTTTGATAATCTCCGGAAATACAACATGATGCTCAACCATAAGAAGTGCGTCTTCGGGGTTCCAGCCGGCAAATTGTTGGGCTTCATCGTTTCCTAGCGCGGAATCAAGGTCAACCCGGAGAAAATCAAGCCATCTTAAACATAAACCGTCCGACATGCCTAAAGTACATTCAATGACTAAGAGGTTGCGTTGCAGCAGTTAGTCGGTTCGTCAGCCGACTTGGAGAGAAGGCTTTGCTGCTGTACAAGTTGCTGAAGAAGGCGGACAAATTCATGTGGACAGACGAAGCAGATGCAGCATTGAAGCAGCTCAAGGAGATTCTTTCCTCAGTGCCCATCCTTGCAGCACCAGAGCCTGGAGAGCCCCTGTTAATTTACATGGCGGCAACCAACCGGGTTATTAGCATCGTCGTCGTGGTAGAGCGGAAGGAACCAGGCTACCAGCACGGAGTTCAACGACCAGTTTACTATGTGAGCGAGGTCTTGACGGAGTCCAAGCAGCGTTACCCGCACTACCAAAAGATAGCTTATGGAGTATTCCTCGCTTCTCGGAAGCTGAGGCATTACTTTCAAGAGCACCCAATCACAGTAGTGAGCAAGACTCCACTGTCCGACATTATCAATAACAGCGATGCTACAGGAAGGGTCGCGAAGTGGGGCATTGAACTTGCCACCTTTGAGATCACCTACAAGAGACGCGACGCTATCAAGTCACAAGCTTTGGCAGATTTTATTGCAGATTGGACGGAGATGCCAGATGCTACTCCGTTGCTAGAACCAGAGTACTGGGTGATGCACTTTGACGGATAAAAGTTGCTCAACGGCTCGTGGGCTAGTGTACTGCTATAGTCACCAAAAGGAGACAAGCTGCACTATGTTCTGCAAATCCACTTCGAGGCTACAAACAACATGGCGGAGTATGAAGCACTCATTCACGGGCTACGTGTAGCCAAGGATATTGGCATCAAGCGCATAGTTTGCTGTGGAGATTCCGACTTGGTTGCCCAGCAGGTGGCTGGCACCTGGAACGCGTGGAACCCTATGATGGCGGCATATCGCGACGAAGTGGACGAGATAGCCAAGAGCTTCTTGGGCTACGAAGTCAAGTATGTGCCTAGGGAGCAAAACGAGGCGGCTGATCTACTGTCTAAGCTTGGATCAGGGTGCAAGCAAATTCCGCCAGGAGTTTTCCTAGAGCATCTACGCACCACATCCGTGAAGGGCGCCGACATAGACAACCCGGATAGAGCTGACTCTTTCGTCAACATGGTGACAAAGATCCCTCCGGCTTGGACAAAACCGTTCATGGAGTATTTCAAACACGGAACATTGCCCGACGACAAAGTCGAAAGACGGCAAATAGTACGACGAGCAAAGGGTTATATCATAATCAATGGGCAACTCTATAAAAGGAGCACTACTGGTGTATACTTAAAGTGCGTTTCCCAGCTAGAAGGTATGGAAATCCTGCGCGAGATCCATCTTGGAGATTGCGGGCATCACACTGCTCCTCGATTATTGGTCACGAAAGCCTTCCGGCAAGGATTCTACTGGCTGACCGCGAAGGCGGACGCCGACAAGCTGGTTGAGAAATGCACGGGATGCCAGTATTATGCCCGACAACCACATGTTCCTGCTGAAGAATTGCGAACAATACCAATAACTTGGCCGCTTGCAGTCTTGGGGCTAGACATGGTGGGACCGTTACAGACGGCATCGTGTGGATTTACGCATCTGCTTGTAGCAGTTGACAAATTCACCAAATGGATAGAAGCTAAACCCATTAGAAAGCTTGATGGGGCAACTGCCCTTCGGTTTGTCCGGGATCTAGTGGTGAGATTTGGTCTCCCACACAGCATCATCACCGACAACGGAAGCAACTTGTCACTCGGAGAAGTGGAGGCCTATTGCTGGGACAAAGGCATCCGACTTGACCTTGCATCCGTGGCACACCCACAATCCAATGGTCAGGTTGAGCGAGCCAATGGATTAATTCTACAGGGAATCAAGCCACGTCTTGAGGCACCGCTACATAGAGCAGCTGAAGCCTGGGCGGAAGAATTGCCATCTGTGCTGTGGTGTTTACGAACCACACCCAACAGATCCACCGGCTACACCCCTTACTTCATGGTATATGGAGCAGAAGCCATCCTACCTTTTGACATCCTCCACGATGCACCAAGAGTTTCCCCCTATGATGAAGATGACACCGAAGAATCCAGACGCCTAGATGTGGACCTTCTCGAGGAGGACCGCGTTTTGGCATGCCAAAGATCCGCCATCTACCCGCAGAAGCTACGCAGCTACCATAGTCACCGTGTTCGGCATCGCTCGTTTAAAGAGGGGGATTTAGTACTCCGACTTAAGCAGAAGAAGTCACACAAATTATCCCCTCCATGGGAAGGACCGTTCATCATAAGGAAGGCGCTGGTCAATGGGTCTTACTACCTTGTCGACAATCGGGAACTCAAGGATAGACCCAACAAGGATCATAAGCGTAAGCGACGTGACCCGGATGATGACTACCCGGAGCTTGATCGGCCATGGAACATAGCACAGCTATGTCCTTTCTACACTTAGCATCTTTTATCTAATTGTGTACCTCTTATATGATCAATGAAATAAAGCTCTTTGGTTCACTCATATTGCTGAGTCTTTTACCTAGTGTTCATTTTTGGATCATATAAAACCTTTATGCACAAGTCTTGCAATTGCACTTGTGAAAATTCCGCCTACGGGCGTTAGCTTAAGTTTTCTGGTCTACACATTCTTTGTCGTTTTTATGTGGATTCTGGAGTAGTGACTTTCGGCACTTATTGTCGGCGATTTTGTGCTCAGGTTATTGACGGTGCCATTGGGCATCATCACCTAAGCGCATGGTTCCGACAACGAGTGTTCCGACTCACGAAAAGTCAAGCATAAGAACCAAAGTAATGGATAAGCCAACACTTGCTTAAAAAATATATACATACTGGGGATTAATTCTTAAGTAGCAAGATACGACAACCATTGTTTTCCACCTTAAGATTACATCAACAAAGTTTTTCTCGTGCACTCACCAAAGGTAAAACAGAAATTACAAAGTGTTTTTCATTCTTTGGGCGCAGGAGACTTGGAGGCTGCATCATCACCAGCCGGAGAATCACCCTCGATGTCGGCATTGTGATGAGACTCGGAGGAATCTTGGTTGACGCTGTCGATGAGGTTCCTGGGCACGAAGACGTCAACATCCACCAACTCGGCAACCCTAGTGTCGTAGCCCGTGAGTGTTGACAGGATGGCTTCGTGATCGATCTCCTTGCCGTCATCATCCACGTCAGGGATGCCAGAGGTCACCGTGTCGATGTCGGCATCTTCGTAGTGTGCCTTGACCATAGACAGCGCCATCCTTGCGCCAGCCCGTGCACATGAAGCTTTCCAGCTCCTGACACGCTCGAGGGCTCGGCGCAGAATCTCCGAGTACTTCTCCACGAAGTCTAAGGCCTTGATATATATCAGGAGGGGTTTAGCAATCTCCTTGGCTTGGGTGATGGCGGTGTTGACGAAGTTGCCGGCAAGAACCATGCATTCCTTGTCCGAAGGAGGCGAGCGGGTTAAACCCATAGGCGCTGAAAATTCCGACAAGGATCGCATGAGTTCAATAAACTCTAAAGTATCCAGACTACAGAAATACAAGGCGGAGGACACTTACTGAAGATGCTGGCCTTAGCCTGCCAGACGGTGTCTGCCAAGGATTCCTTCTCTTGTTGGAGGAGCTTAAACGCATTGCTATGGCGATGGTTTTGCTCATCAGCAGCTTGCTTCTGATCTTTTAAGATCGCAAGCTCCTCCTTCAAGCGATTGATCTCCGCGGAGGCGGAATCTTGCAGGGCTTTCATGGAATCCTCGTGCATCTTCAGCATCTCTTCCCTCTCCTTCTTAAGGATTTTGTTCTCACTGTCCAGCTGCTGAATGTGCTTGGACTGCTCGACAATATCCTTGGCCTTGGTGACATGTTCTGCAAGTCGGAGAAAACCACGTACACAGTGAGTACTCGGAGATTATGGGCACAAAAGTAAGACGGAAATGTGCAAAAAGAAAACAGACTCTTGTTTTTGATGATCTGTTCCTTAAAGATGGCAGTTTTACCCTTTTCGGCTTCAAGATCTGCGCGCATCTTCTGATACTTGTCGTTGGTCATGCCCCTCCGAGCATTCTCGTTCTATGGAAACAAATACAAAGTGAAGTCGTTGTTTGGCCTGCTTGGAGCCTCTAGTCGGAGATTTTCCACATAGATGCTCGGGGGCTACAGCGAGAGTTTTTAACTTATCAATATACTTAGCTTTTCTTTAAGAATCTAGTCGGAACTAATTCAGTTACAACTAGAGGCTTGGGGGCTACAGCATTAAAAATTATGAACGCTGTGTATGCTACTCTTAAAGCATCTAGTCGGAGTAATTCATTCCATCTAAATGCTTGGGGGCTACAGTGAGAGTTTTTTCTAACTTAGTCACTCTTAGAGCATATAGATGCAAAACCTATGGTTTTCCGTCTACATCCTCGGGGGCTATAGTGGAATACTCATATGAAATGCAAAGGCAAAGTAAATCTCACAAGTGCAATAATCTTGAGGTTTGTAGCACTCTCGGCCAGCAGCTTGCCAAAGGAAATGCTATATCCCCGCAAGATATCTGCTTGTCGGAGCAGTTTCTCAATACCGCACGTCGAAGATGACGGCACTCCTCCAGGAACCATAGTTGTGTTACTCGGCAGGAGCACCGGGTAAACTATCTTCGGTAACTCGAAGGGTTTCTGGGGAGTAGGGGCGCCGCCTTCGGCAGAGGTACCAGCTCCCACCACCGCCTTGCCGCTACCGATGGCATCCTTAGCCGGAGCTTTAGCCATTTGAAGAGCAGCGCTCTCCTGCGTCGCCTGCTCGCCGACAACAACGAGTTCGGTAGAGGCGCCAGAATCCACTTCCATGGCGGAAGGGCCTGGTGCCTCCTGGACCTGAGAGCTTGTCGGAGCAGAGGAGGGCTTGACGGCAGGAGTAGCAGGGGCGGTGGCGGGGGAGGAGTCGCGATGCAGCATATCTTTGATATTTCTAGAAGCAGGGGCGGTGGCGGGGGAGGACTTCTTGAGGCTGGTTGTGGCTTTCTTCCTAAAACATGCAAAATGCATAAGTACAGGAGTAAGATAGATAAATAAGACGATGTCGGAGAATGAGAGGCTTACACTAGGGGGGCGCTTTGGCAAAAATCCCGGTGGCTTTTCTATTTTC
The DNA here is from genome assembly GCA_023614405.1 of Avena insularis. Taxonomy (NCBI): domain Eukaryota; kingdom Viridiplantae; phylum Streptophyta; class Magnoliopsida; order Poales; family Poaceae; genus Avena; species Avena insularis. The sequence goes on along the minus strand of CM042687.1, from coordinate 182,998,281 downwards.
CGCCTCCAGGGCGGCAATACTCTTTTTGGAGGCTCCACCCTCCTTCTTATTCTTCTTGCCTCCGTCGGCAGCGTCAGAGGTGGAGCTCTTCCGCTTTTGCATCAACGGGACATCGTCGTCGGACACGACCGTGACTTCCTTCATCTTTGGATCGTAGATTTGGGCAGCCAGGTTGTCCTCATCTAGATCGCTAAGCTGTTAAGTGAGAAATCATCGTGTTAGATAAGATGGCACTGGCAAGACGGAGAAACTGGAGCAATGTCATACACGGAAAATAAATACCTACCTTTGGGCACTTGCCGTCTACGTACATGTCGTAGGTGATGGTGAAGCCGCGCTTCTTATCCTTCACCTTGACGATGTCCTTCAGACGGAGCTTGACGGAGTCGCTCGAGAAGTTATCCACGGAGATCCGGAGGGTATCCCTTCGATCACCGGTGTACTCGTGCATGAACTTCGCCCGGTGCTGCAGAGGTTGGATTCGCCTGATGAAACAGCACATGGCTAGGTCCAAGCCGGTCAAACCCGTCTCTACGAACCACTCGATCCGCCTTATTGCGCGTGAAGCATCGAGGTCGGAAGGAAGAGAGGCATGGGATCTCCATGTGGAAACTTCAGCGGCGGCTCCATCCACGAAGTCCGGGTACGTCACTTCTCGGCCCACCAAAGGAATGTCGGGGCCATAGAAGTACGTCCGCTGCCAGTTTTTGCACGACTCGTGGCCGACGATGTCGGGGAACCGCCGGCCAGGTCGGATCTTGAAGCTTATGGTGCCGCAGTTCCTAAGCTCCTCCCTACTATGTCCGGCTTCAAGTTTGATGGTGAAGAAGTACACGAACAAGTCTAACCTAGGCCTAATCCCTAGGTAACCCTCACAAAGTGCCGTGAAGTTGCTAAGCACTAAGATACTATTAGGGGAGAGGTTATGGTGTTGGACCTTGAAGTGGTTCAAGACGGACAGAAAGAAGTGGGAGATGGGCAGAGAAACGCCACGTACCATCTGAGCCTTGAGGTACACATTTTCTCCGGCTTGGGGAGAAAGTGTCACCTCGCCGGCCGGCGCCGCCCGCTGTCATGGTATTGCCGACGAGTACGCCATGGAGGGATCCTCACAGTGCGTGTTTAGAGACGTGGGGTAAGGCGGACGGTTGACGGGTACGAGGTAACACAGCTTACCCAGGTTCAGATCCCACAACGGTGGTGGAATCCTACTCCTGCTATAAATCACTATAATGGCAATACGCCGAGTTACCGAGATTAGGTTCGCTGTGCGAGGTGTGTGAAAAACGATGCCCTAAAGGTTCCCATAGGCCCAACTTATATAGTCGCCAGATCCTAGGGTTACAGGGAAAAGTCCTAGCCGGACAGGTTACAGAGTTCTACACCGTCTATTACTAGTCTTGTGTATCTTGCACTCCAAGGCTCCGGGTACGCTGGTGACTCCACTGTAGCCTTCCTTTATCTGGCATGGGCCTCCCTTCTGGATCCACCTAACTGGGCCGCCCAGCAGGCCACAGGCCATGCTAACGACTATGGGCCACCCGGGTTAGTTGGATAAGGGACATGCTATGAGGATACCCATATAGCATATCCCCAACAGTAGCCCCCGGAGAACTCCGAGATCTTGCGTCGTCTTGCCTCTTCCTGTGGATTGCTCCGTATAGATGGATGTCGGCAAATCGTCAAGTAACATCTTGTAGTCCTCCCAAAGAACCCTGCAAAGGTTTCTCCGTCTTCTATGAGTAAGTCAGAGAAATGTTGAATCTTCCATCGTACGCTCCCGTTGTCGGAAAAAATCCGTCCATGCTGGAATCTTCGATGGGACGGCTCATCTACCATGTCAGTTATGACGACGTAGGCTGTAGGTCAGCGACGCCTCGTAACTCACACATGCAGAGAACGTAATCATATCCAATTTTCCCGCGCGAGTGATACGAACCGTTGGCGGCGACGGTTGGAGACGTGGCGAAATTACCGCGCACGTTCACGAACACGTCGTCTACGCGGCAACCGTCCGATTAGTTGCACGAATCTTGACGCAGAGTAAGATAAATAGTAACCGTGGGACACTTGCCACTTTTTCACCCCATTCTTTCGTGTCATCGTCTTCCTCCTCCAGCCGCACGCCTCCTCGAGCTCTCCGCGGAAAACCTCGAGAAACCCTAGCCTCGCTCTCTGCACCAGTCGCATTATCTCCCTCCTCCATGGCCAGCAGCAGCTCATCCCCGTCAATGGCGGCGTCGAGCGAAGCTGCGGCGAAGCCGGCGAGCTCCGTCGTCGTGCCCCCAGAGGGCCTGGTCATCCCCGCATCGGCGGTGATTAAAACCACCGGCGGCGACCATAATCTGGCGGCGCTGGAGCCCCTGGAAGAGGAGCCGACTACGCAAAAGCGGCCACGCCGGACATCACCGACGCGACATCCAAGAGATGGTTCTTGAGGTTACCTCCTCTGACGGAGGGGCTCTTTGGCGGGCGCCGCCCGGCGAGGTGGCCCCTTCTCCCCAAGCCGGAGAGAAGGTGTACCTCAAGGCGCAATTGGTACGCGGCATTTCTCTGCCCATCTCTCACTTCTTCCTGTCCGTATTGAATCACTTCAAGTTCCAACCCCATAACCTCTCCCCCAATATTATCTTAGTGCTTAGCAACTTCGCGGCACTTTGTGAGGCTTACCTAGGGATTAGGCCTAGGTTAGACTTGTTTGTCTACTTCTTCACCGTCAAACGAGAAGGCGGACACAGTAGAGAAGAGCTTAGGAACTGCGGCACCATAAGCTTCAAGATCCGTCCTGGCCAGCGGTTCCCCGACATCGTCGGCCACGAGTCATGCAAGAACTGGCAACGGACGTACTTCTATGGCCCCGACATTCCTTTGGCGGGCCGAGAAGTAACGTACCCGGACTTTGTGGATGGATCCGCCGCTGAAGTCTCCACATGGCGGTCCCACGCCTCCCTTCCCTCTGACCTCGACGCTTCTCGGGCAATAAGGTGGATCGAGTGGTTCGTAGAGATGGGTCTAACCGGCTTGGACCTAGCCATGTGCTGGTTCATCAGGCGGATTCAACCTCTGCAGCACCGCACGAAGTATATGCACGAGTACACCGGCGACTGAAGGGATACCCTCCGGATCTCCGAGGACAACTTCTCGAGTGACTCCGTCAAGTTCCGCCTTAAGGACATCGCCAAGGTGAAGGATAAGAAGCGTGGCTTCACCCTCACCTACGACATGTTCGTAGACGGAAAGTGCCCAAAGGTAGATATTTATTTTCCGTGTATGACATTGCTCCAGTTTTTCCGTCTTACTAATACCATCTTGTCTAACACGATGATTTCTCACTTAACAGCTTAGCGATCTAGAGGAGGGCAACCTGGCTGCCCAAATCTATGATCCAAAGACGAAGGAAGTCACGGTCGTGTCCGAAGACGATGCCCCGTTGGCGCGAAAGCGGAAGAGCTCCACCTCTGACGCTGCTGACGGAGGTAAGAAGAAGAAGACGGAGGGTTGAGCCTCCAAAAAGAGTACTGCCGCCCTGGAGGCGGAAAAGAAGAAAGCCACCGGGATGTTTGCCAAAGCGCCCCCTAGTGTAAGCCTCTTATTCTCCGACATTGTCTATTTATCTGTCTTGCTCCTGTACTTATCATTTTGCACGTTTCAAGAAGAAAGCCACAACCAGCCTCAAGAAGTCCTCCAAGACTCTTGCGGCTTCTAGAAATATCAAAGATATGCTGCATCGCGACTCCTCTCCCTCCATCGCCCCTGCCACTCCTGCCGTCAAGCCCTCCTCTGCTCCGACAAGCTCCCGATCCAGAGGCACAGGCCCTTCCGCCATGGAAGTGGACTCTGGCGCTTCTACAACTGAAATTGGCAAAGCGACGCAGGAGAGTGTTGCTCTTCAAATGGCTGAAGCTCTGGCTAAGGATGCCATCGGTAGCGGCAAGGTGGTGAGGGGAGCTGGTACCTCTGCCGAAGGCGGCACCTCTGCTCCCCAGAAACCCTTCGAGCTGCCGAAGATTGTTTACCCGGTGCTTACGCCGGGTAACACAACTATGGTTCCTGGAGGAGTGCCGTCATCTCCGATGTGCGGTCTTGAGGAGCTACTCCGTCAAGCAGACATCTTGTGAGGAAATAGCATTTCCTTTGGCAAGCTGCAGGCCGAGAGCGCTACAAACCTCAAGATCATCGCACTTGTAAGTTTTACTTTACCTTTTGCATTTCATATGAGTATCCCACTGTAGCCCCCGAGGATGTAGACGGAAAACCATAGGTTTTGCATATATATGCTCTAAGAGTGACTAAGTTAAAAAAAACTCCCACTGTAGCCCCCAAGCATTTAGATGGAATGAATTATTCCGACTAGATGCTTTAAGAGTAGCATACACAGTGTTCAGAATTTTAAGTGCTGTAGCCCCCAAGCCTCTAGTTGTAATCGAAT